>VZQC01012470.1:1956080-2041237 GCA_009823505.1 Rhizomys pruinosus | reverse complement strand
CTTATGCGGTTAAGAGCACCGACTGCTCTTGCAGAGGACCCGGTTTGATCCCCAGCACCCACATGGCAGCTGAGAACCACTTTAACTCCAGTTCCAGGGGAATCACATCCTCTTCTGACCTCCGGCATGCACATGTGCACATGGGTCACACACACAAACCTACATGCAGACAGTACATTCATACAATATAAAAAAAGAAAAAAAAAACAAGACTGTTTGTGTAAGGCACCTAAGTGCCTGCTACTTCCTGCTCATTGGGTCCAGCCCACCTGTGCAAATAAATAAATAAATAAATAAATAATATGAAGCCGTCTTTGGTATGCTTATTTTTCATGAAGATGAGCACCTGGAATTCTGCCATAGCAATATAGTATTTCACTAAGTTAAATATGTAATTGAACCTTATCCTCCAGTTCTACCATGTTCTCTGTGTTACAGAGGCATAGATATAATATGAAATGCAACACGCTTTGTAATGACTCATTGCAGGTCCTTTGCCTGTTCATCCTTTCCTTTTGAAATAATTTAAAAATTGCCTACCTTTCTTAAAATGAAGAGTACCTCATCAAGCACGTGGTAGTATTTGATAGCTCATGTACCTTGCCCATTCGTATATTTTTTTAATTTTATTTATTTATTTATTTATTTATTTATTTATTTATTATTTTTGTATGTGTATGAATGTACTGTGTGCATGCAGGTCTGTGCACCCGTGTCATGCAACACAGCGGAGGTCAGAAGAGGGTGTTGGATTCCCCTGGAACTGGAGCTAAAGACGGTTCTCAGCTGTCATGTGGGTGCTGGGGATCAAACCCGGGTCCTCTGCAAGAGCGGTCGGCACTCTCAATCGCTAGGCCATCTCTCCAGCCCCATAATTTTATTTATTTTTTTACGTGTACAAATGTATTGTCTGCATGTAGGTTTGTCCACCCGTGTTGTGCAATGCTGCAGAGGTCAGAAGAGGGCATCGGATTCGCATGGAACTGGAGTTAAAGATGCTTTTCAGCCGCCATGTGGGTGCTGGGGATCGAACCCAGATCCTCTGCAGGAGCAGTCAGTGCTCTTAACCGCTAGGCCATCTCTCTAGCCCCCATTCCTGTATTAATCTCTATCTTACTCTGTTACTGTAATTTACCTTCTAAAGAAGGTAACTTGAATTATCATTATCATTGGTTGCTAAACTAAGATAATATTCAGTAGAAAATTGTGCATCCAACGTCTTAATCTTAAGAAGACAGGCTGGGCATGTGTTTAGCCAGAGAACCGAATGTGGGAGAAAATTTGTGAGTAGAAACAGAATATAACTGCTTTGACTTTCCTGGGCAGATCTTGTTATCGCTGCTCTTACCACGCCAGAACCGCCTAAGAAGTGAGATTGAAGGAGCTTTGGACATGGACTTCCTCAATCAGCAAGCTGAACACGGGGACTTGAATGTAGCTTACCTTTCTAAGTACATTCTTAACATGATGGCCTTACTGTGTGCCCCAGTGCGAGATGAGGCAGTGCAGAAGCTGGAGAGCATTGCAGATCCTGTCCGGCTCTTGAGGTGTGAAACTTGATTTCTGCCCTGAGCCAGGAAGTTCTGGGTCCGACACTGGACGCAGACTGTTTCCCCGACTGGAGACCTAACTGACCCTCCCTTTGCTCTCCTCTGGCCTTTGTGCCATTCCCGGTTTGATTGGGCTCTTTGTCGAAGATGCTATCGTAGACACAATTCTAAGGAATGAAAACAGCCTTTTCCCAAGTTTTCTCTGGTCTCAGCTCATCCAGTATAAGGGGTTCCTATGTCATGGTTATATGAATTTAGGAACTGAGTATCAGAAAACTAAAATATAAAAGAACAACAAAAAAAGCAATTTCCTGAGTCAAGAGGAACACCAGTTAGAACCCTCCCTTCAAAGAGGGTTAACGTGCTGATTCGGCCCACCGACCGCCCTTTGCTTTGGTATCTTTAAGACTGGGTCCTGCTATGTGGCCCTCACTGGCTTTGAACTCACAGCAGTTCTCTCTCACCAGCCTTCCACGTGGTGGGGTTATGGGTGTGCACCCCCACTCCAGTTCAGACTGCCTTACAAGAGACAGCAGAAAAGGGGAGTGGGAGACTTAACTGTTCCCAGTGTTCCACTAAGTCATCCTAAGCCTTGGTTATGGGCTGCACGTCACCTTGTAAATGGAGGAGATGGAACTAAGTTAGTTTTAGTTGCCCCTTGTGTAGGACTCGCTCTCACCAGACTGCTTTCGTAGTGCATATGCTCCATTTGTCTTGTGTTAGAGGGATCTTCCAAGTTCTGGGCCTGATGAAAATGGACATGGTGAACTACACTATCCAGAGCCTACAGCCCCAGCTACAGGAGCATTCTATCCAGTGTGAGCGGGCTAAGTTCCAGGAGCTTCTCAGCAAGCAGCCTGGTATGTATGACTCAAGATGGAAGGGGAGCTACGACCTTGACCTGATGCTCATGAGGGAATATCTTGCTGCTTTAGGAAGAAAGCTTCAAGTAGTGGGAGGGGAGAATATTTATTAACCAGGAATAGTTTTTTATTTAAAATTTTGTTTAAAAAATAGTCTCTCGCCGGGCGTGGTGGCGCACGCCGTTAATCCTAGCACTTGGGAGGCAGAGGCAGGCGAATCTTTGTGAGTGCAAGGACAGCCTGGTCTACAGAGTGAGTTCCAGGACAGCTGGGGCTAGAGGGAGACCCTGTCTCGAAAAGACCAAAAAAAAAAACTAGTCGCTCACTTTTAAGCCCTGGCTGTCTGTCCTGAAACTCATTATGTAGCCCAGACTGGGCAGAAGTCATAGTAGTCCCCCTGCCTCAGCTCCCAAGTGCTGGGACAGTGGGCATATACCACCATATTCAGCATGAACAGTACTATCTAAAGAGAACTGCGGCCCAAAGCCCTAGTGATAAAGGTACCTCTACACTCGTTCTGTTTTAGAGCTCCTTAATCACACCACCAAGTGGCTGACCCAAGCTGCAGCAGACCTCATCAAGCCTGTGAACTGCCCTGACACAGCGGACTCTCCCACTGTGGCCGGCCCCTCTCCAAATGAGGCAGCCGGAAACCCAGAACCTCTGAGCCCTGCAATGGTGTTGTCCCAGGGATTCCTGAATCTCCTTCTCTGGGACCCTGAGAATGAAGAGTTCCCTGAGGTAGCGTGGTGGGGGACATTGCTCTCCTGTGGATTGAGAGCGCCTGTCCTCCTGACAGCCTGCCTTTCACCTTTCCTCAGACCCTGCTAACCGACAGAAACCAGCTGCAGGAGTTGGAAGCCCGGCTGAATCAGTTAACCATCATAGGCTCAGTCTTGCTCGTGGCCAGTAGTTTCTCGGGGAGTGTTTTGTTTGGTTCACCCCAGTTTGTGGATAAACTGAAATGCATAACTAAGTCCCAGATGGAGGAATTTAACTCAAGGTGAGCTGCATAAATATTTTGTGAAAGATTGGAGGAAGAAAATTTTTAAAATTAAAGATTAGGACTGGAGAGATGACCTAGAGGTTAAGTGCACTGACTGAAGAGCAGAGGACCTGGGTTTGATCCCCAGCACCCACATGGCAGCTGAAAATCATCCTTGGCTCCAGTTCCATGGGAATCTGACACCCTCTTCTGACCTCTGCAGCATTGCACAACATGGGTGCACAGACCTGCATGCAGACGGTACACTCATACACATACAAAATAAATAAAATTTAAAATATAAATTAAAAAGATGGGAGGAAGAAGGCCGGGCATGGTGGTGCACGCCTTTAATCCCAGCACCTGGCTGATCTCTGAGTTCAAGGCCAGCCTGGTCTACATAGTTCCAGGCCAGCTGGGGCTAGAGGGAGACCTGTCTCAAAAAGACAAAGAAAAAAAAAAGAAGATAGGAAGAGAGACTGGGAAGACAGCTCCGCTGGTAAAGCGTCTGGCTGAGCATGAGGACCGAGTTTGTATTTTGCAGGTGTGCTGGCACATGCAGAAACCCTAGTACTTGGGGATGAAGGTCAGAGAAGGTAGAGATGGGGATTCCTGGAGCTTGCTGGGCAACCAGGCTAGCCGACAGATGAGTTCCATGTTCAATGAGAAACCCTGCATGCAAATAGCAGTATGGTGGAGAGCTGAGGGCACCCCCAGGGTCAGCCTCTGGGCTTCATGGGGCACTAGCATGTACATGTGCACACATAAAAAGGAGAAGATGGTATGAAGCATTTAGGATATCAGCAGGTCATGAATTCCACAGAGACGCCCTTTGGAACCAGCCACAAAAAATGTTGGTGTCCTTCTGTGAGTGACACTGAAGCTTCTGAAAACAATACTTGCAGCCAGGCATGGTGGCACACACCTTTAATCCCAGCACTCAGGAGGCAGGGGCTGGCAGATTCCTGTGAGTTCAAGGCCAGCCTGGTTACATAGTGAGCTCTAGGCCAGCTGGGACTAAAAAGGGAGACCCTGCCTTGGAAAAGACCAAAAAAAAAAAAAGCCAAAAAACACTTCCTTCCAAAAATGGTCACGTGCAGGACAGCTTTCTGCAGGAGTCCTCAGGTCACTGGGTGGTGACGATGGTCCGTGCTTTTGACTATGCTCAGTTGACTGCTGTGACTTTTTCCTTTTCAAAGGAAACCAGCTGGGGAAGTAGCTCAAGGCGCAGCCTCACCAGCTTGTGGGAGGCTCTAGGCTCCATCCCTAGCAAAGGAAAAAATCAAAAGTGATTATAATTATGAGGTAGGACACATGGCCATGGAGGATGTTCTGGAAGGTCTGTGTGTATATAAAGCACAGGGGGCAAAAAATCCTGAGTGGATCCTGGGATCCATATTGCATTCTGTACTGAAGCCTAGAAAAAGGTGTCCAGTGTGCCCAGCTCCCTAACTTGTGGTGTGAGGCTTCCCGGGTTTGTGTGCTCTGCCGAGGTCACCTACTAGGTGCTACCTTGTTCTCTATTGCGCTCTAGGCCTGAAGAGGCTATGCAGATTGTGAGCGAACAGGTGTCTCAGGAAATCCATCAAAGTCTCAAGAAAATGGGCCTTGCTGCCCTGAGTGGTGACAACACAGCATCTCTGATAGGACAGCTCCAGAACATCGCCAAGAAGGAGAACTGTGTCCGCAGTGTCGTTGGTGAGCATGCCTTCAGGATGGTGGGGACGCTGGGGGGGGGGGTCCTCCCCAGAAGCCAGTTGCCAACCACTTAACCATCAAAAGACAGTCGTTGAGCAAATCACTGTTTGTCCAGGTTTAAAATACGTTCCTTTCAAAGACTGGTCCTAAGGGAGATTTGCACCCAGGAATTCCTGAATTCCAGGTATGAGATATTGTCCATCCAAACTGGTTAAGGCTCTATGGTCTACTGAGTGCAGTCCAAGATATTACATCCACACCCACCTACCAGCAAGAAGCCTGTTGGACTAGTTTAGAAAACATGTCTCCATACTACAGAACTTCCCATCCCCATGCTGGATTTGAGGACTCTAACCAGCTTGTCCCTAACCCCAATCCACCGGAAAAATCAGTGATTGAAGATTATTTTGTTATATCAAATCCTAAGATCTAACTTTGTAGCCCAGGTTGGCCTGGGGCACACTATGGAGTCCAGGCTGGCCTCCAACTCAAGTCATTCCTCCTGCCTCAGGCTCTTGAATCCTGCGGTTGTGTGAGCTGCCATACCCTGATACTTAAGTAATCTTAAATACTGAGAATTTAGAGACCCAGTAGTTGTCCTTGTCTTTTAGTCTTTGTTTTGCTCTTGATAGGGAGAATCCCAGTCCCTTTCAAACAAATCAGATTTTCATATCCCTATGTAGGTTGGTGACTGTTTACTTAGAACGCAGGTGAGTAGAGAACTGGAGCAAAGTTTCTCACTGGGTTGTCTGCCCTTCTCACTGTCTCCTGCTCACAGATCAGCGGATCCATTTGTTTCTCAAGTGCTGCTTGGCTCTTGGTGTGCAGCGATCACTGTTAGACCTTCCTGGAGGCCTTACTCTCATTGAGGTAGAGCTGGCAGAACTGGGCCAGAAGTTTGTCAACCTGATGCATCACAATCAGCAGGTGTTTGGTCCTTATTACACTGAGATCTTAAAAACCCTCAAGTCCCCAGCCCAGGCACTGACAACAAAAGTTGAGTCTCTCTGATAGCACCAGCTCAGAGCCCTGGCACCTGGGACGCAGGAGAAAAGGCCACCTTCCTGTGACAACATCAGTAACCAGCAGAGCACTGAGTCCCCTCCACCCCACCGCAGCACACAGGGCTGCAGGGATCCAGCATGTAAACACCAACTGGCCCAAACCCACTCCTTAATAAACTTCTGAACTGCAAGTAAACCACCATTCTTCTGCGCTGCAGCCGAGGCCAGGCCCTGTGACTTAGCCCCTGGTAGCTCAGAAGCCAGCAACCCCTTAGTGTTCCTCTCTCTGGCCACGTGCACCCTCTAGAATGCAGTGACAGCAAGCAGCCAGCTGTTATCTCCCAGGGCTCTGAGAACTCAGTGAAAGTTAGCAAAGTGCGAGAAGAGCTCTGACATTGTTGAAAGAAAGTGAATTTTCAGGACTAGCTTTCCCCCAAGGGTTTCAGGTATTCTAGCAAGAAGTCCAGGAACCAGGGAAATTACTGAGAGCCTCGCTTCCTCTTGTGTTGTCTGGTCCGTAGCAGCATGGTGACTAAATGGATCTTGGCTGCAAGCAAGCATTCCACAGAGAGCAGGTTCTAATCTCTGTACTCTCCCATTGCAGGTTGGAGCTATGACTGACTTGATTTAGTTTAGCCCTGGTCTTGTTCCCTAGCCCAGCAAATCTTCTGTGCCCTCCTTTTTGAGTTTAGAATGCCTTGTTCTTCATGAGAGACAGTGTGTGAATCTAGAGGAGCCTGCGGCTTCCCTTCTTCCATCAGTGTGGGTGGTTACGGTGAACCCTCCCCAGCACAGATGACAGCAAGTGGCTGCTATGCCAATGGCCTGGCCTTGTGTCCTGAGATGATAGAGTCCTTCCTGTTTTCACGCTGACTGCAGTGGGCCATTCTCAGCATAGTATAGCTGACACAAGAAAAGCTTCTGGTGCAGATTCGGTCCTCTTTTGTAATGGGCAGGAGAATGTGGAGATTCACGTATAGGAAGGCATTCTCGAAGGCAAAGGAAAGGAAAAAGATGTTCCCACCATTTCAGAAGCTGGACAGAGCTGAGTGTAACACCGTTTAGGAACAACACAAGGTGGGATCCAAGTTCCACTGCGTCTCGGATGGGCTTCTAGGTGGCAGAGCTAAGTCAACAGGGCACGTCTGGCTAGAGATCACACAAAATCTTCAGTCATATGACTACATAGCCCCAGGCTGGGGAAGTCCAGAAAAAGTGATGTTTAAAGAAACAGTCTTGGCTAGAGTTTCTGATTCACAGTTACTTATTTGAGTTTTCAGAAGTCCAAATTTGGGAAGCCTCGTTATCGTAGAGGCAGAAGTGCTCTGAAGGGACTCCTGTGATGACACCGGGTCAGTGCTGCAGACACTGGGCTGATTATAGAAACTTGCTTTGTATTTCATAATTAAAATCTGGAGTAACAACAAATTAGAAATTTTCAATTGGTTTTTTTTGTTGTTGTTGTTCTTCTGTACAGAAGAGACAGGGATCCTATCTCTAAATAATGAGAGCACCATTTAATCTTGCCCATTAGCTTGAGAGCTTTTGTTTTTGGTCTTTCTGAGACAGAGTTTCCCTATAGTCCCAGCTGGCCTGGAGATTGCTATGTAGACCAGGCTGGCCTTGAACTCACAGAGATCCCCTTGGCTCTGCCTCCCAAGTGCTGGGATTAAAGACTTGTGCCACCATGCCCAGCATATTTTATAATTTTTAATGAATTTTTAAAATTTTTATTTTTCATGTGTATGAATGTACTGTCTGCATGTAGGTTTGTGCACCCGTGTTATGCAATGCCACGGAGGTCAGAAGACGGTGTCAGATTCCCGTGGAACTGGAGTTCTCCTGGAATTGGAATTACAGACGGTTCTCAGCTGCCATGTTGTGTGCTGGGGATCGAACCCGGGTCCTCTGCAAGAGCAGTCAGTGCTCTTAACTGCTAGGCCATCTCTCCAGCCCCATATTTTGTTATTTTTATGTGTATGAGTGCATTGCCTGCATGTGTGTTAAGTGTACCTGTGTTGTGCAATGCCCTCAGAGGTCAGAAGAGGGTGTTGGATCCCCTGAAGCTGGGTGCGGACTGTTGCTAGCCGCCATGTGGACGCTGGGACTCACACCTAGGTGCTCTGCTCTTAGCCGCTGTGCCAGCTTCCAGCTCCACTTTTTGTTCTTTTTTCAAGCTGGGTAATTCAGGCTGGCTTTGAACTTGTAATCACAGCTGCCACCATCCCTAGCAGTTTCTCTTAGTGTTTCAGACTCTCCCATTGTGTAGCCTGTTGTCATTACTTGATTCCTTTTGATGACTAAGTAATAATTCTGTTGTTCAGTAATATTGCATTTTGCTTATCTGTTTATTAGTTGGCGGACATTTGTGATGTTATCTTTTGGCGTTTGTAAATAATGCCACTAGGAACATTTGTGTACAGGACTTTGCTTGGACACTTGATTTAAATACTTTCAAAATTATAACCAAATAGCCAGGAGTGGGACTCCTCACCCATTGGTGAGTCTATGCTTAATTTATTAAGAAAACACTATTTTGGAGCTGGAGAGGTGACTCAGTGGTTAAGAGCACTGGCTGTTCTTACAGAGGACTTGGGTTCCATTCTTAGCACCCATGTGGTGGCTAACAACCATCCTTAACCCCCAGTTCCAGGGAATGTAGCACCCTTTTCTGGTCTCTTTGGGCATTGTATGACATGGGTACACTTACCTACATGCAGGCAGAATACTCATACACATAAAATAAACATAAATTTAAAAATCTTTATTTTTTATTTATTTTGTATGTGTATGAATGTACTGTCTGCATGTAGGTCTGCACACCTGTGTCGTGCAATGCCGCGGAGGTCAGAAGAGGGTGTGGATTCCCCTGGAATTGGAGTTAAAGATGATTCTCAGCCGCTATGTGGGTGCTGGGGATTGAACCTGGGTCCTCTGCAAGAGCAGTCGGCGCTCTTAACCACTAGGCCATCTTTCCAGCCCGTTAAAAATTTTAAAAAGAGATTACTATTTTAAGTATACTTGTATAAGATATAAGAAAAGGATTGTAAAGAAAGAAAAAAACAAAAAAAAGAAAAAAGAAAAGGATTGTATGAAATGCACAGAGCTTCAATAAAACATTGGCTTTAAAAAAGGATAATAATAATGGGGGCTGGAGACATGGCTCAGTGGTTAAGAGTACTGTCTGCTCTTGCAGAGGACCTGGGTTCTGCAGAGGACCTGGGTTCAATTCCCAGAAGCCACATGGTGGCTAAGAACTGTCTTTGAGCCGGGCTTGGTGGCACATGCCTTTAATCCTAGCAGAGGCAGGCGGATCTCTGTGAGTTCAAGGCCAGCCTTGTCTACAGAGTGAGTTCCAGGGCAGCTGGGGCTATAGGAGACCCTGTCTTTATAAAAAAAAAAAAAAAAAGACAAAGTTGGGAATGATATGGGGGAAGAGTCAGAAAGGAGAAATGGGGGATGGGATATATTCAGTTGTATACATATATGAAATTCTGAATAAAGACAATTAAAAAAAGGATAATATAAACCAACTTCATTTGCATATGGATATACAGTTTTCTCAGATTTATTGTTGAAGAGACTACTCTGTTCCTATTTAATGGTGTTGGTACCCTTGGGAAAAAGAACTGACAGGGTGGTGCCATGGGGTAGCTGTAGTCAGTCCCAGCTATTTGGAAGACAGAGGTGAGAGAATCACTTACGGTCAAGGATAGCTTGGTCAACATAGTGGGGTCTCATCTCAGAAACTTTGTATGTGAGGGATTACTTCTGGGATTCCTGTTCCATTGGCCTGTATGTTTGTTCTTCTGCCAGTAACCTAACATTTTGATTACTATAAGCTTTGTATTGCGATTTGAAATTGGGAAATATGAGTCCTCAACTCGGCTTGTTTTCAAGATGGTTGTGGCTGTCCCTTGCATTTCCATGTCATCTTTAGCAGCAGTCTGTCCCTTTCTGTCTATTTGGCAGGCAGTTGGCATGACTGATAGTGACAGCACTGAATCTGTAGTAGGTCAGTTTGGGGAGTATTACCATCCTAAGAGTATTGTTTCCATACATGAACATAAGGTCCCTGCCACCTTTTTTGGTCATGCTGAGCACGTGGTTTCGCTTTTACTAGGCAAGCAGTCTTACCTCAGAGTTGCATTTACTTAGGTGTATTTATTTAGGTCGTCTTTAACTTCTTTTAGTTTTATAGATTGCAGTATACAAAGCTCGCATCTTTGGTTAAAGTTATTTCTGTTTTCATTGAGTGATAAATGGAAATAAAATTTTAATTTCTTTGTTAATTTAGTTAGTAATGTATAGAAGACTAGATTTTTACTTGTTGACCTTATACCCTGTAGCTTTGCTGAACTTACTGTATTTTCAGTGTTTGTATCTGAGAATTCTTTGAGTTTTTTTTACACATAGAATCGTGCAGACACCTAAGAATAAATACAGCCAGGCATGGTGACACACGCCTTTAATCCCAGCACTTAGAGGCAGAAGCAGACAGATCTCTGAGTGTGAGGCCAGCCTGGTCTACACAAGGGAGTTCCAGGACACCTAGGGTTACAGGGAGAGCCTATCTCAACAAAATAAAAGTTTTAGATTTTCTTTCCCAATTTCATGCCTTTTATTTTGTTTTCTTGACTAATTGATTGGGTTAGAACTTTTAGTACAGTGTTGAATAGCTATGGGAAAACCAGGCATCCTTTCCTTGTTCCTAATCAGGGAAAACCTTTTCATTTTTTGCCATTGTGATGTAGATAACTCTTTTTTTTTTTTTCCTTGAGATGAGCTCTTTTTAAATAGAATTTTAGATTTATTTTTTTGATAATTTCATGCATGCACCCAATACTCTTTGATCATATTAACCCCCAATCTCTCCCCCCACCTCCCAGAGTCCCCTCCCCACATCTGCCATCCAACTTCATGTCGTCTTTTTATTTTTTTATTTTATTTTATTTTATTTTTTTGTCTTTTCGAGACAGGGTCTCCCTGTAGCCCCAGCTGTCCTGGAACTCACTCTGTAGACCAGGTTGGCCTTGAACTCACAAATATCTGCCTGCCTCTGTCTCCCAAGTGCTAGGATTAAAGGCGTGCACCACTATGCCTGGCCATGTCTTGTCTTTTTAAATAATTTTGTTTAAAATATTTTTGGAAATATCATGCAAACCATTTTGCAAATATATATTGTTTTTAGAAAAAGTTGAACTGCTCCTACACTGTTCTTTTTTTGTGCGTGTATGAATTACTGTCTGCATGTAGGTTTGTGCACCCGTGTCATGCAATGCTGCGGAGGTCAGAAGAAGGTGTCGGATTCCCCTGGAACTGGAGTTAAAGACGGTTCTCAGCTGCCATGTGGGTGCTGGGGATCGAACCCGAGTCCTCTGCAGGAACAGTCGGCGCTCTTAACCGCTAGGCCATCTCTCCAGCCCCCACTGTTCTTATTCTATTTAGACTCCTCCCATATCTGCACACCCCATTACTGACCCAACCACCACCAAATTTCCTGTACTCTAATATATGTGAGGGCCTATAGAATCAGGTTTGTTTCCCTAAATGCCCTTCAATGTGGGTTCATCCACTGGAGCCAGGTCGTGTAAAATATAATTGTCCAGTGGTCCTTTAAATGCTCATTATGTGTGTGCTGCAATCCACGAGATGTTCCTCCCCCTGGACTAGAGCTCGAAGCTCTGGGAAGCTGCAAGTCTTGGAATTGTCCCTGGCCAGCAGGCTGACAGTTCCTAGGCGTAAGCCCCAGCAAGGAAGGGGAGGGAACAGTGAGAAGTACCTGGAGAGACAAGGAAACGGACTCGCAGTCCAGGAGGAAAGACTCAATTTAAAAAAAAAATTTATTTTATTTATTTCTGTATGTGTATGAATGTACTGTCCGCATGCAAGAACCCGTATGAATGTACTGTCCGCATGCAAGAACCCGTATCACGCAATGCCGCGGAGGCCAGAAGAGGGTGTCGGATTCCCCCAGAACTGGACCTCTCCTGGAATCGGAGTTTCAGACGGTTCTGGGCCGCCATGTGGGTGCTGGGGATCGAACCCGGGTCCTCTGCAAGAGCGGTCGGCACTCCCAACCGCTAGGCCATCTCTCCAGCCCAGAAAGACTCAATTTTAATGTTGTAACTCAAGGCTTTTTATACAGATCCTTGCATGGGCTGGGACACACACATTTGGGGGTTGGGGCAGGCAGTTGGGACAAGCGGAACCCCAGGCCATTTGCTCCAGATCAAAGCTTTTCCCTAAGGGATCAAAGACAGTCTGGAGTCCAGGCCTCACAGGTTTGGCAGGATAACAGAAGCGGTTGAGGCTTGGAGGCTGCTTGCTGACTTTAAGTGCTTCTTATTAGAATTATTCTTCTTAAAATTATTATTCTTCTTAAAAAAATCTGCATCTTCAGCATATCCTACTGGCATGCACAACTTTTGAGATGAGTTCTTGCTCTGTTGCCCAGGCTGGACTTGAACTTGTGTGCCTAAATGATCTTACTGTGTACTTGGGACTGCAGGCAGGTGCCACCATCCCTAGCAAAATACTGTCTTTTCTTTGTCTTTTTGAGACAGGGTCTCCCTATAGTCCCAGCTGGCCTGGAACTCACTTTGTAGACCAGGTTGGCCTTGAACTCACAAAGATCCGCCTGCCTCTGCCTCCCGAGTGCTAGGATTAAAGGGTGCACCACTCTGCCTGGCTCAAAGATGGTTCTTAGCCGCCATGTGGGTGCTGGGAATTGAACCTTGGTCCTCTGCAAGAGCAGTTGCTGCTCTTAACCACTGAGCCATCTCTCCAGCCCCGAAATATACTCTTTCAAATATGCTCTTGTAGCTAAGCACTGTGGCTCACATCTGTAATTCCAGTACTCAGGAGTCAGAGGCAGGTGAATCTTCTGTGAATTCAAGGCTAGACTGGTCTACGTAACGAGTTGTAGGTCAATCGGGGCTGTATAATGAAACCTCGGCTTGAAAACAAGTAACAAACATATAACTAACAATGCTGTTAGATTCAGTTTACTAGTATTTTGAAGAATTTTGCGTCTATATTCCTAAGTGCTATTGGTTTGTAGCTTCCTTTATGGTTTGCTTGCATGGCTTTGGAATTAGGGTCATACTAATACTTAGACTGAGGTCTCCCAGACTGAGCTTTTAGTGTTAAGGCTTTTGTTATTGTTTTGTTTTCCTCTGGAAGAACTTGAGAAGGATTGGTGTTAATGCGTTGTTTTTGTTTTATATTATCTTTGTGTGCACACCATGGTGTGCATGTGGAGGTCAGAAGACAACTTTCAGGAGTTGGTTCTCCCTCCTGTGCTGGATAGCTTTGATGTTAACTTGACACACCTGGGTTGAGGGAGCCTCAGTTGGGGAATTGCCTCCATTGGACTGGCCTGTGGGGTATTGCCTTGACTGTTGAGTGATGTGGGAGGGCCCAGCTCACTGTGGGCAATGCCACCCCTGGGCAGGTTGTTGTGTATTGTATAAGAAAACAGATGAGCATGGGCCAGGAGAGCAAGCCAGTAAGCAGCGTTCCTCTATGGTCTGCACTTCAGCTCCTGCCTCCAGGTTCCTGCTCTGAGTTCCTATGCTGGGCTCCCTCAGTGATGGACTGTGACCTGGGAGCCGAATAAACCCTTTCCTCCTCACAGTGTTTTGTCACAGCAATTAAAGATAAACTAGAACAAAAATTGGTACCACAGTGGGTTAATGCTATGACCTGACTTTGGTGTTTTGGGGAGGATCATAGAAGCATTTGGAACTTTGGGCTAGAAAAGTCATTGAGTGCTTAGAGTTTGTTGCTGTGGAACTTGGAACAGTTATGCTGAAAGAACTGTAGACGATGGAGGCCTGGCTTGTGAAGCTTACAAGGGAAGCAGAGACCATCAGGGCTGTTTGTATATTTTTGAATTGAGAATCTGTGGGTTCTGGTCAGCTAGAGCTGAAGAATCTGCTGTAAGTAACAAGAGACCAGAACCTGAAGTGAAACTTTGCTTTACTGGGACAGTTGATGCTGGTTAGCTGGGGCTGAAAGGTCAGCTGTAAGTAGCAAGAGACCAGCATCACTGTGGTGAAATCTTCTGGGAAGAATTTCCTCAAGGTCAGCACACAGAAGCTGTGGTCCAGAGGAGGCCCGAGCCTCCATCTCAAGCCAGAAGCAGGACTTGGTAATCTGTAAGTCTCCTGAGCCGGGGATGGTGGTGCACGCCTTTAATCCTAGCACTTGGGAGGCAGAGGCAGGCGGATCTTTGTGAGTTCAAGGCCAGCCTGGTCTACAGAGTGAGTTCCAGGACAGCTGGGTCTAAAGAGAAACCCTGTCTCGAAAAGACAAAAAGTCTCCTGTATGGTTCTGGTGTTGAAATGTGAAGGGGTCACAGAGAGCAGCTGACGCTTTGCACCAGAGAGATAAGAAGAGTCCATCGGTAAAGGTGCAGTGGCGACCCAGCTTTTTGGAGATGCCAGGACCATGGGATGACCACCAAGGGCAGCAGCAGGTGTGGAATGGAGCTGGCCTGGGCCTGCGAGATGACCTGTGTGTGCTGTGGGTGGCAGAGTCAGAGAAGGGAGCTGCTGAAACCCTCTGGAACCCAGATGTCCAGATGATTCTTTGCTTTGAAATAAGACAGTACTTGTTTAGGATTTCACAGGAGCTCACAGATAAGGGAATTTTAAGAGACTGTAAACTTTTAAGAGTTTGGATTTTTTAAGGACTGGGGCTTTTAAGGTTATACTGTCTTATATTAATGTTGGCATATCTTGGGGACAAGAAATGGAATGGTTGTGGTTTGTGATGTGTTTTATGTGTCAAGTTGACAAGGGGTCAGTTGTGCTGGATAGCTTTAGTGTCAACTTGACACACCTGGGCTTAGGAAGCCTCAATTGGGGAATTGGCTCCATTGGACTGGCCTGTGGCCATGTCTGTGGGGTATTTTCTTGATTGTTGAGGGCAGTGCCACCCCTGGGCAGGGTGTTGTGTATTCTATAAGAAAGCTGGTTGAGCATGGGCCAGGGGAGCAAGCCAGTAAGCAGCGTTCCTCCGTGGCCTGTGCTTCATTCGGTTCCTGCCCTGAGTTATGTTGGGCTCCCTCAGTGAACTGTGACCCAGGAGATGTAAGCCGAATAAACCTTTTCCTTCCCAAGCTGGTTTTCATCAGAGTGTTTTGTCACAGCAATTGAAGACAAACTAGAATATCTCCCCTCCTGTGGAGGCGAGTCTCCTGTTTCTGCTGCTTGTGCTGTGTACTCTGGCTACCTTTCTGGCCCATAAGGTTCCTGGCCATTCTCCTGTCTCTGCCTCCCATCTTGTGGTAGTAACACTGTGGTTACAGGTTCCCTGCTGTGGAGTCACTGTGATGGGTGGCTGGAACAGAGGAGACATGACCAAAAGTTTGCCTTTCAAGGATGTACCCTTCCTGGTCCTGTGGCTAGAGAAGCAGGTTTTGTGTGCACAAAAGTACCTGTGCATGCACACGCACGTTTATATTTCCATCCAGGGCTTAAACTGTACTGAGTGGGAAGAGAAGACATCCAATGGAGTTGGAGAGCTGACTCAGCAGTTAAGAGCACTGACTGCTTTTCTAAAGGACCCAGGTTCAAATCCCAGTACCCACATGGTACCTAACAACTGCCTGTAACTACAATTCCAAGGGAAATCCAATGCCCTCTTCTGACCTCTATGGGCATTGCACAGATATATGTAGGCAATAAACATATTGACTAAAAATTATAAAGCATTTTATCCTTTTGAGATAGGATAAAAAATTTTATGTTAAGCCTGACATAAAATTATAAAGTTTTTTTTTAAAAGAGAAGATCCCGGTGTGGTGGTGCACACCTTTAATCCCAGCACTCAGGAGGCAGAGGCAGGCAGATCTCTGTGAGTTCAAGGCCAGCCTGGTCTACAGAGTGAGTTCGAAGACATCTGGGACTACAGGGAGANTCCCCTGGAACTGGAGTTAAAGATGGTTCTTAGCCGCCATGTGGGTACTGGGGATCGAACCCAGGTCCTCTGCAAGAGCAGTCGGCGCTCTTAACCGCTAGGCCATCTCTCCAGCCCTGAGTCTCCTGTTTCTGCTGCTTGTGCTGTGTACTCTGGCCACCTTCCTGGCCCATAAGGTTCTTGGCCATTCTCCTGTCTCTGCCTCCCATCTTGTGGTAGTAACACTGTGGTTACAGGTTCCCCGCTGTGGAGTCACTGTGATGGGTGGCTGGAACAGAGGAGACATGACCAAAAGTTTGCCTTTCAAGGCTGTACCCTTCCTGGTCCTGTGGCTAGAGAAGCAGGGTTTGTGTGCACAAAAGTACATGTGTGTGTGTGTGTGTGTGTGTGTGTGCACATGTTTATATTTCCATCCAGAGTTTAAACTGTACTGAGTGGGAAGAGAAAACATCCAATGGAGTTGGAGAGCTGGCTCAGCAGTTAAGAGCACTGGCTGCTTTTTTAAAGGACCCAGGTTCAAATCCCAGCACCCACATGGTACCTAACAACAGCCTGTAACTACAATTCCAAGGGAAATCCAATGCCCTCTAATGACCTCTATGGGCATTGCATACATATATGTAGGCAATAAACATATTGACTAAAAATTATAAAGCATTTTATCCTTTTGAGATAGGATAAAAAATTTTATGCACATCCAGGAATCAGATGATCCAGTGTACTTGTTTTTTCCTTTTTTTTTGGTATTTTTGAGACAGAGTCTCCCTTTTAGTACCAGCTGTCGTGGAGCTCACCAGGCTGGCCTTGAACTCACAGAGATCCGCCTACCTCTACCTCCAGAGTGCTGGGCTTAAAGGCGCGTGTTACCACACCTGGCTCAGTGTACTTATTGACAGCTGTCATTAAGCCATCCTTTGTCTCAAGTGGCTCTAACAATGTTTCTTTTTATTGGTGGTTACATTTTGCCATGCAGAAATGTTTTATCTATCTAATCTCCAAATGTATTTGGAGCTGGGCATGGAGGCACATGCCTTTAATCCCAGCACTCGGAAGGCAGAGGCAGGTGGATCTCTTTGAGTTCAAGGCCAGCCTGGTCTACAGAGCGAGTACCAGGCCAGCTGGGGCTACAGGGAGACCCTGTCTCAAAAACACTTAAAAAAGTATTTGGAGGGTCTTGGGTGATGGCTCATTGACTGCTCTCCCAGAAGACCTGGGTTTCGTTCCCAGCACTCAGATGGGGGCAAAGAACCTTCTGCAACTCCAGTTCTAGGGGATCTGACACCCTCTTCTGGCCTCCACAGGCAGTGTAAGCACATGGTGCACTTCTATGCAGGCAGAACACTCATATACATACAATTAAAAAACATATCTGGAGTTTTATAACATGCTTGGAAAGGCTTTTCACAGCAAGATTCTGCAGTAAAGGGCTTCAGGTAGCTCCGGCAGGTAGCAGTACAAGTCTAGCACTTGACCCCACAACGGAGCTCCTGGGCTGTAATGATTTTGGATCCCCCATGCTCTGGTACAGGTATTCAGTGAAGTCCATGGGCTGATGTGCCCAGCACAGGGTGCAGAGACCCATCTGTGATCACGTGACCCCTCTCCTGTGTTACCAGATGGTCCTCAGGATGGGAAGGAAAAAAGCAAGGGCCCTGCTAAAAACGGGGTTGTCTTACGGGCCATGCTTCAGTCTGCTGAAGAATGCTAGATGGAGAATTCTGGAATGGCCATCCAGGCTGAACAGGACACTCCTTCTGGACCTGCAGTGGCACCTAGCCTATGTCCACACTCATACCGGAAAATAAACTTTCCAATTCAGAGATGCCCAAAACCAAGGCTGGTTTCCATTGTTTCTTATTTATTAATTCAATCTGTTCTAAGTTGTACAGTTATGAAAATAACAAAACCACAGCTGGAAGCCCAGGAATATCTACACTCTTGTGTAGTGAGGTCAGTCTATGTTGTCGCACAGGTTGGTTATGTTTGGTACCACGAAATGTTTATAATTCAGACAAAATGACACAGATTAACAATTTTATGTACAAACAAAAGGGGAAATCGTTCAAGTATCAAAATACGGAGACAAAGATTAAATAACATTTTTCTTACAATTCAGTCCCACTGCCCCACTGTGAGCAACAACTCATGTGAACTGCACTGTGCAGGCCTGGGCATCTCAAAAGCCAACTGTGTTCAGACTAGTTTCTAATGTGTTGACAACTGCAACCGTGTGTTCTGCGTGCACAAACCGAGGCTTCTCAATAACTTTCCAACAGTCATCTCAGAGACAGAGCCCAAAGTGCACTGTTGCAACTGTAGAACCTGCAGGAGGGAGGCATCATGCCCAGAGCAGCTGGCTAGTGGAGAGGCAGTGGGCAGCCTGAGCCCACACAGAGGGCTCCGAGCACATCTGGCGACATCGCAGTGGCTCCTTCACAGTTCAGGCACGGCGTCAATTTGCCACAGGAATGACGGGCACTCAGACGTGCAGAAACCAAGCCCTTCACTTGACACCTGTCCTGAAAGTTTGCCCCGAGGAAGAGGAGGAGGAGGAGGAGGAGGAGGAGGACGACGACGAGGACGAGGACTAGTTACTTGGCTTTCTTGAATATTTAGAAACCAAACTCAAAAGACCCAAAGCAGATAAGCCAAGACTGCAATATGAAAACACCCTGAATAAATAAAGACATAGCAGCGTCAAGGGGAAGGAATGCCTACACATGATTTAAAAACAAAACACAGTTCGAGGACCTCATTGTAGTGTCTACAGTTTTCCCATCAGGCTTTGTGCCTGCTAGCAGAGCCTGCTGAGCGCAGTTCTGGGAGGAAGAGGTGCAACATGGCTGATCTAGAAGCCATAGGTCTCTCTGGATTCCTGCAAGGTGTGAGCTGAGGGGAGCTTTTCAGGCCTGAGAGGAGGAGGCAGAAAAATGAGGTGTAATCTCCAGTACCTAGCAGTGGAGGACAACTTGCCTCTTTCCAGATGGCCTGTAGCCCAGAACCTGCTGTGCTGTGTACTGAGCAGGAAGCCCACAGATCTACAAGATCCACCCTGCTTTCCACTCCAAGTCAGTCATAAGGTGAAGGTCTCCAGAAGGTGTCCAGGAGCTCTCCACATCCCACAGGGATCAGCCCCCTCCTTTCTCAAGTCCAGGAGGATGACCATTACCCAAGTCATTTTTAAAAGGAAAGCAAGCAAGTAGAGGGTTTAAGCAGCGGTGGTGTGCTAGGCCACCCAGCTGGTCTTCACGACTGTGCCGATGGAGACCAGACTGTCAGCCCCTCTAGCATTTCCTACACTGGAGCTAGAGATGTGTCGGCAACAGAACAGTCAAAACCTGGTAGTTCTGAGAATCAGAATGACCCCATAACCATACAGACCTGCTCAGACAAGCCACAAACTGGCAAGTGACACTCTTAGCTCATCTACCCATTAATGCCTCAAAAAAAGCTGCTACTTCTGACTGGGCTGTGGTAGGCTGGCACCAAGCGTGAAGGACAGCTGGCCTCGGGCAGTGCTCTGGTTACTGACAGGCGAGCTACCAAGGAGTTCCCTGCACCAGAAACCACTTGTTCATCCCCATTTGGCCACTGGACCTTTATATCTGGAACCCCAGAAACCAAGTCTCTGCAGTCATGTCCTCACTAAGGAGCATCCGGCCAGCTCTACACAAGTATTTGGGAGTGAAAGATTATGACCCCTCAGTTGTGCCCAGAGCCTCCCGCTTTCACCCTCCACAGGCTGATGCCCTCTGGCCATGCTGAGACTTCGTCCTGAGGACAGAGGGCTGCACAGACTGGCTTTCTGGCTAACTTCAGTTCCTCCATCCTCTTAGTCCATGGCCATTTGTTTAAAGATTGGCAGTTTTACTGAGGCTGGAGCCAAGTGTTAAAATTTCACTTTTTTAAAAAAGGTTTTTTTTTTTTCCCCATTAAAAACACGTGTTCTGGACAGGTCACTTCTCAGGCCTCCCAGAGTTCCAGTCTCATCGGCTAGATGCCTGGCAGGACGTCCTCGCTGTCGTCAGAGCACGGTTTGCTCTGTAGGACCTGGTGTAGGCCCAGGCCAAGCAGCTGAAGGAGGTCCTACAGGCTGGGCCCTGGGTCTTCAGAGCTGCATGTGAGGCGCTCGGTGCTGGGGGACAGGAGCCTGTGCTCCCCACGTCTAAGATTCTGCAGCACAGTGGTGGTTCCGCAGCGGCTCAGCTTGGCAGGAGCAAACAATGGGGAGGAAAGGGTTAACCAAGGGCCTGGACACGGCGGAGGGAGGGGGAAGGACACACAGAAGCAGAACAGAAAGTCCCATCCCGAGTGCCCTCCATGGCCCCCAAGCCCGCTGCTGACTCTGGCCCATCTGTTCAGGAAGGCACAAGGAAAGGCAGGTTGTTAACTGACCGGGGGCCCTTCTCCCGTCCCGTCCCGTCCACTACTGTGTGCGCCGGCTCCTACTGGGATTGCTGCTGTCCTGTCTCCTGCCCTTCAGACTGATCATCCCAGAGCAGGGAACATGGGGCTTCCTCCAAGACTCAGCTCCATGATGCCAGCTTCTGGGTGGCTATGAGGTGAGACTGTTGGCCCTCAGAGGATCGAGGGCCAAGGGAGGGTGCAGGAGATGGGTGGATGATGGCAATTTCAGATCCCCACACTGCAGTTAAGTAGCAGAACACTCAGAGACCAGAGTCTATGCCCCTGTGTGTGCTCAGGAAGCTCCATTCTGAGAAGGGGCACTCGTGTAGGGTACAGATTCCCTTGAGCTGGGTCCTACAGGAAAGACTTCCTTGGTGAACTGGACTCCACAGAGTCAGGCCCATGGCACAGAAAGGAGCCAATTACATAGAGCCCCCCGCCCCCCAAGTTCACAGCTCCCCGTTCAGAGCTGACGTTGCATGCATGTCAGCTCATTTGTCTGTCCCAGGTCAGGCCAGGCCACATCACTGAGCTCAGGTTTTCACGGGGGCCTGACCAGGAGATGAGACCAGCACCTTAGAGGAGGGGCAGGGCATTCTGACATTGGGTGGTCACAGTGGTTGGTTGGGTCAGGAAAGGTGAAAACTGGCAGGTCTTGGCACCCACCTGTGACCCAGGAAAGGACAGGGAGGAGAGCTACTGTGGGGCACAGTGCCTGCTGCAGGCTATCCCACTGCATAGCTCACAGTGCCTGCTGCAGGCTATCCCACTGCGTAGCTCACAGTGCCTGCTGCAGGCTATCCCAGCCCTTAGCTCAGTGCCTGCTGCAGGCTATCCCAGCCCTTACCTCACAGTGCCTGCTGCAGGCTATCCCAGCCCTTACCTCACAGTGCCTGCTGCAGGCTATCCCACTGCTTAGCTCACAGTGCCTGCTGCAGGCTATCCCAGCCCTTACCCCACAGTGCCTGCTGCAGGCTATCCCAGCCCTTACCTCACAGTGCCTGCTGCAGGCTATCCCGCTGCATAGCTCACAGTGCCTGCTGCAGACTATCCCGCTGCATAGCTCACAGTGCCTGCTGCAGACTATCCCGCTGCATAGCTCACAGTGCCTGCTGCAGAGGCTCTAGGGGCTGCAGAGCCCTCGTAGTGCCCACGAGGCTGCCTTGAAAGGCAGGTCACCCCTCCTAGCTGTCCTCAGCCCCAGGGAAGAAGTCACAGTGTTGGGTGGTATTATACAAGAGCTGTGAATTGGGGGTATCTAGAGCTGCTGCCGGGAGAACAGCAGGTCCCCGGAGAGGTAGGGCCATGGTGGCAACAGCTGGAAGGAGAGTTGAGACAGCAGAGATGACAAAGGCACAGTGGGAGCAGTGGCGACAGGGCAGCTGTTTAGAAGATAGTGGTCTCATACTTGGTGCTGAGGCTCCGCTTGGAGTCAGGCTTTGGCTCCACAACCCAGGAAACGCTGGCATGGGACGGGGCCTCCTGCTCTGCATCAGGTGGTTCCAGCTGCCAAACAAGAAGACACGGTGAAAATTAGAGTGGAGACTATACACCAGGACTTGGCATACCTGTCCCTCCCTGGATATCTTGGGAATGGATAACTCCAAAGACAATTCTCTCAGGGATTTCTTGGGGGTGGGGGTTCAGGCAATGAGACTTTGCCCCAGTCTGGTCACGGAGGCAGGAAGAGGACATGGAGCTGGGCAAGTACAGCCCTTGGGTCACTTAAGTGAACAGAGAATTCGGCCTGAGGCGAGACCACAGCAAACATTCCAGACCTCTGCACAGGACACAGGACATAGACAGGGTGGAGCACACAGGGACAGCATCTCCAGAAAGGAGAAAAGAATGTCACAGAGGCAGAGAAGAGGCCAGCAGAGTATGAGAAAGCTCACGATCACTTCAGGGAGATGACACACAAGACAGCAGAGATGTAAAGACTTTGACTCCAGGACTAACAGACGGCAGCAGTAGGTAGGAAGGACGGTGTGCGGTGCAGGTGGGACAGTAACAGCTGCGACTATCAGGGGGCAGCGGCACCTGGGGCGCAGAGCAAAGCAGACACACACAGAGATGTCACTGGGTGCTTGCTGTAGCCACGCTTGGCAGCCCCATAATAACCTTGCCCTAAGTTGGGCCTGGCAAGGGAAGAGAAGGGAAAATTTGCTGGCAGAGGACTGCCCCCCCACCCCCTTCGTTATAAGAGCTCAGCCCTTTAAGGGTGGGGACTTGGGCTGCTCCCTCAGGACTCCATCCCAAGCTCTGGCAGGCTAGGGGCGCCTTGGTGACTGGGGCCCACGTACTGCAGACTTCCTCATGCCGACCCGAGGCTTAGGCACCGGTTTGGAAGATTTTGTTTCAACCATCACAGCAGAGGCCCCTGTGGTCCTGGACTTCTGGGCCTGCAGGGCGAGCTGATAGGCCACCTCGAATGCTTGCCCCAGGGTCAGGATGATCTCGTAGGTCAGGTTCTGGGAGGAAGCAGATCACCGTATGAGCAGAGGAGTTGTGGGAGCTGCTGCTGCTCCCCCTTTCTCTAACAACTGCCCTGTCCTCAAGAGAAATAGGGAACTTTGTTGAAAACAAATTGTTTCAAAGCAGGGTGAGTACATCCTTAGAGAACAATTTAAGCAGAACACAGTTTCCTTAGGCACAATTCTGACAGAAACACTGGGGGAACCATGTCCCAAGAAAAGACACAAAAGGCACCTACCTGTGCCACTTGCCATTTCCTTTAGTATACGGGCTGCAGCCCGGCCTGGCCCAGCCCAGCCCAGCCCAGCCCAGTGTCCAGGTTGGTACTCCTTGGCTTCTCCCACCTGTCTTTCTCACTGATTTGCTGTTCTGTCAAGGTGGTGGTGGTGGGGCAGGCTGGTGACTCATGGACCAGCCAACAAACTTGAAGTCTTTTTCCAAGGTGCAACATTAACGATTTTAGTGATTTGAGAGGAATAAAATAGTGTTACAGTTAATGTAGTGTAGTGTCCTGACCCCATTTGCCTATAACTCCCAATGGCTTACTGTGATTGGCACAGCAAGATTTTTTTTTTTTGTCTTTTTGGGACAGGGTCTCCCTGTAGCTCCAGCTGTCCTGGAACTCACTCTGTAGACCAGGCTGGCCTTGAACTCACAGAGATCCGCCTGCCTCTGCCTCCCAAGTGCTAGGATTAAAGGCGTGCACCACCACACCTGGCTGCAAGATAAATTTTAGGGGTATTTATTGTATATGAGGTTTATTGTATATGAGGTGTCGGAGCCCCTGGAACTGGAGTTATGGATAGTTGTTAGCTGCCATGTGAGAGCTGAGATTTGAACCCGAGTCTTCTGCAAGAACAGACAGTGCTTTTAACCACTGAGCCATCTCTCAGCTCCCATGTGTGCCACCATGTCTGGCTGGGTGTGTTTTGTTTTTTTCTTTTCTTATGACATTTTTTTTTAATTTTATTTATTTATGTGTGTGAATGTACTATCTGCATGTAGGTTTGTGCACCCGTGTTGTGCAATGCCGTGGAGGTCAGAAGAGGGTCTCAGATTCCCCTGGAACTGGAGTTCTCCTGGAATTGGAGTTACAGTTCTCAGCTGTCATGTGGATGCTGGGGATCGAACCCGGGTCCTCTGCAAGAGCAGTCGGTGCTCTTAACTGCTAGGCCATCTCTCCAGCCCCAGCTTTATTTCTTTTTTCATTTTTTGGTCTTTTTGAGACAGGGTCTCCCTGTAGCCCCAGCTGTCCTGGAACTCGCTCTGTAGACCAGGCTGGCCTTGAACTCACAAAGATCCGCCTGCCTCTGCCTCCCAAGTGCTAGGATTAAAGGTGTGCGCCACCACGCCTGGCGGGTGTGTGTTTTTATTACAGGACTGTCCACATGAAGACATGGGAGCTAGAGGTGAGGAGTGGTGAAGGATGAGTGCTGTGTGGGTAATCTTGATTTTCAGTGCAGCCCCAGAAGGGAAAACAGATGACACAGGAATTAGGAACAAGGCCAGCCATGAGATGCCAGATCCCGGGCCTGTCAGGTACAGTATCTGTCTTGAGGGGGCCAGAGGATCTGGATACGTGCATTTCCTACTGGGGTGAAAAGACTGGGTAGGACCAAGGGCAGCAAGAACCCTGCCTTGTGGGTGGTCAGCTCCTACCTGGGCTGCATTGTGTGAGAAGGAGCAGACTCCTTGGTCCCACAGCATCCAGGCCGGCCTCAACAGAAACCAAGGGCTGGAGAAGGCATTCTGTGCAGGCTGCACTGGCAGTCAGGTAAGCTGGAGCAGTGCGCTGCCGCAGGACGGGCCTGACACCAGGCGTCACTAACCCTGTCCCTGTGCTGCTTCCCTCTGGGCTTGTGTTTCACAGCCGTGTGATAGGGAAAGCACTGGACACTGCTGGGATTCATTCTAAGCCAAACCCCAATTGCTATCCAGCTACAGGATGGTAGGCCCTTCAGGGCCAGGGTGACTGCCTGCTCAGACAGGGCAAGGCCTCAGCCCATTCTTGTCACAAGATGCTTACCACATCCACTGTGCTGAAAACGTGGCAGTAATGGTGGCTGGTCTGCAGGTCCTTGGTGATATAGGCAAAGGTGCACAGGTCCTCAGGGTCCTGAGCCGCACAGGAAATGTTTCGGATTTCATGCTCCGCAATGACATTCTGCGGGGAAAGTGTGTTCTGGAACCCACGGCCCGTGAGGACATGCCTCAAAGATCACCACCCTGGCACGCTAGCAGAACTGTACTTCCCTCAGAGGGAGTGAGGGACCATGTCTAAGCTTGCTCATTTAGGTTCAAGGTCTCCAACCATGACCATGTAACCCACTACAAGCTCTGTCTTGCACCAGCCAGAGATGGCACAAGCTAGGAAAGGTCTCAGGAAGGTGGGACCCAAGCAGTGTGTGTGAGGGGTGTCTACTCATGGAAGGAAACACACCCTTGAAGGCCAGTGAGCATGGAAGCCAGTGGAACTCATGCTGAGGAAGAGAAAATCACCTGTCACTATAGCTGGGACAGAAATAGGATTCCAGGGCAAGGCTAGACGGGCAGATGGTACAGGAACCTGGTGAGGTGGCAGAGACGGGAATCAGAGGAGGGGAGCTACAAGACAAGAAAGGGCACAGGGCCTGCACTGGTGCTCCAGTAATCTTGACAGCGAGACACGTTCCACACCCTCCTTGCTTTAGTTTAGATAGGCTCATATATACTGAATGCTCGGTCCCGAAGATGGTACTAATATTTTGGAAGGTTCTGGAAACTTTAGGAGGTGGGGCCTACTGGGAGGAAATTGATCAAGAATGTGCTTTTGGCCTGGTGTGGTGGTGCATGCCTTTAATCCTAGCACTTGGGAGGCAGAGGCAGGCGGATCTTTGTGAGTTCAAGGCCAGCCTGGTCTACAGAGTGAGTTCCAGGGGCTACAGGGAGACCCTGTCTCAAAAACACCAAACAAAATAAAACAAAACAAAAAAAAAGAAAAAAAGAATGTGCTTTTGCAGGTCTCACAGGGTCCCTCCTTTCTGCTTCCTGCCCACTGTGAGCAGCTCCTCCATCATGGGCTCCCACCTGCTTCATTTTCTGACTCACCTCAGGGACAGCACTAAGGGACCATGGACTAAAGCTTCTGAAACCACAACCAATCAAATCCTCTTTAAACTGATTCTCAGACACATGGTCACAACAATAAAAACCTAATATGGGAAACTGGTTAAAAAAAAAAGTGTCATCAGGGCTGGAGAGATGGCTCAGAAGTTAAGAGCACTGCCCGCTCTTACAGAGGATTCAGGTTCAATTCTCAGCACCCACATGATGGCTAACAACTGTTTGTAACTCCAGTCCAGGGGAATCTAACACCCTTTCTGACCTTCACAGGCAATGCATGACACAGCTGCGCTTATACTCATACAGGTAATATGCTCATACGCATTAAATAAAAATAAAAATTCTTTTTTTTTTTTTGGTCTTTTTGAGACAGGGTCTCCCTTTAGCCCCAGCTGTCCTGGAACTCAATCTGTAGACCAGGCAGGCCTTGAACTTACAAAGATCCACCTGTCTCTGCCTCCCAAGTGCTAGGATTAAAGGCGTGCGCCACCACACCATGTGGTTCTTAAGCCGTTGGAAGAGGTTGGTAGAGGAATTTGGATAAATTTGGGGGGAACTTAGAAAGCTTAATGGGAAATTCTGGTGGTGCTCAGAAGAGCACAAGGCAGATACATGGCTACATTTTATCCATATCCTGAGACTTTGAGAGGTTGAGTTTAAAAGGTGACAGGCTGGGGCTGGAGAGATGGCTCAGCAGCTAAGAGCACTGCAGAGGACCTGGGTTCAGTTCCCACCATCCACACAGTGGGCAAACGACCGTCTGTAATTTCAATTCCAGGGGGCTGAGGCCCTCTTCTGACCTGCGAGTGCAGTACACAACAGGGGTATACTTATATACATGTAGGCACTCATAAAAAAATATGAAAAATATTTAAATAAATTTTTTTTTGCTCTTTTTGAGACAGGGTCTCCCTGTAGCCCCAGCTGTCCTGAAACTATGTACACCAGGCTGGCCTTGAATTTGCAGAGATCTGTCTGCCTCCTGCCTCCCAAGTGCTGGGATTAAATATTTAATTTTTTTGTTTTTTTTTTTTTGTCTTTTTGAGGCAGGGTCTCCCTGTAGCCCCAGCTATCCTGGAACTTGCTATATAGACCAGGCTGGCCTTGAACTCACAAAGAGCCGCCTGCCTCTGCCTCCCGAGCGCTGGGATTAAAGGCGTATGCCAGGATACCCGGCTTAAATATTTTTTTAAAAGGTGATAGGCTCATTAATCTGGGTGGAGGAAATTTCAATGCTGACTGCTCTTAGCCCGGCTTATAGGAAGAATTAAGAGCAAAAAGCAAAGTAAAAAGATTTGAAAAAACATGCAGTTTGATCAGAAAAAACCTGTATAACACTGGGCCTAAGGAAGATGTGGTTTCTGAAGAGAGCAGTGCCATTAAAAAACCAAGTACTTTGCACTGAAACAATAGGCAAAATGCCTTGAAGACATTTTAGGAGTTGTCCAGACCCCACAAGAGCATGAAAGAGTAATAAACTTTTTTGGTAGACCTTTCTTTTGAAACAGCAAGCTTCTAGTGTGCTCTGGTTACCCAGGATACCTAGCAAGGTGTTTCCCTGGGATTCATTTGACCATGCTCAGCCATCTAGGTACTCTGAGCTTGCTGTAGCCATGGGCCAAAAGGGCCCAGTTACTCCTTGATCAGATGGCAGACCTTGGTATTTTCCATGTGATGCTTGCTTTGTTGGCATGCAGAATGCAAAAGTTCTATGGTCATGGTAGCTTGTACTTGTCTTCAAAGGGAGGCCTGGAGGCCGGGCTGTGTGAGGAGCTCTGCGGGCAGTTTCCAAGAGGGCAAATGAGTAGCTGTGAGGGTGAAGTTCAAGATCCAATGGAGAACTTGGGAATTTGAAGTACCAGGAATATAGCTGTCTGCCAAGGAGAGGTGGGACAGTGAGCAGAGCCAGCCTAAGACTAAGGAGAGAGGACATGTGAGCTGCCAACAGCAGGGCTAACTAACCCACTGGAGTGCACACTGCATGCACCAGGTACTAGACACAGAACTAAGGCACTCAGTGTTTACCTTGCTTGGGTTGGTTTGCTTCAGTCTGATTCTTACTGTTTTTGTTCTTTTTTTTTTTTTTTTAATGAAAGAAGAATGTTACTCTGTTGCTCTATCTTGGGAATATGTAATTTGGTTTCTGATTTTTTTTTTTTTTTTTTTTTTTTTTTGTCTGTTTTGATGAGACAGGGTCTCCCTGTAGCCCCAGCTGGCCTGGAACTCACTCTGTAGACCAGGCTGACCTTGAACTCACAAAGATCCACCTGCCTCTGCCTCCCAAGTGCTAGGATTAAAGGCATGCGCCACCACGCCCAGCTTGGTTTCTGATTTTTATAGGAGCGTATGGTTAAGAATCTGCCTTTTGTAAAATGCCAAAACTGTTAGGGCTGTGAGGGCGTTTGGAGGTGGACTAAAAACATGTGCAGTATGAGATGGACATAGGCCTTTCTGGGCAGGGGCAGAATGTTATGGTTTGGAAATGAAGTGTCCCCTCACCCCCAAACGGTTCACGTATTGAATGACTGGTCCCAGCTGGTGGTACCATTTTAGGAGGTGCTGGAAACTTGTCCCCACCTTCCTGTCTTGCTCTCTGCTTCTTGGCTACCATGACGTGAACAGTCTAGGCCCCATGTTCCTACTGCCTCATTACAGGTTCAGAAACACTGAGGCAAGTATGGCTTGAACCCTCTAAAACTGTTTTTCCTTGTCTGGTCACAAGGCCACAAAGTCTGACTATATACCTGCCAACAGTCTAATGAGAAACATACCTTGTTGGAAGCATCGATGAACTTGACACCTTTGTATGTGATGGACAGGATGATGGTGGGGATCTTCTTCATGTGCTCGGTGGATTTCTATAAGAAACACGGGGTGGGCCTGAGGATACCCTTTCTGCGATTACACAACCCTTCCCATCCCTTCACGATGTGGCAGGGCCCAGGTGGTTTTAACTGGCACTCCCACCTGCTGTGTTCTGTCCTAATCAGTGACCTCCTACTGACCCGCATTTTGGCACAGGCATCTTGTGTGGATTCTGTCCCTCGCAGATCTTTGATCAGCATGGAGCCCAGATACTGTGGGAATGAATAGTAGCTGAATTTAGGGAAACTTGTGCTGCCATGTAGGATGACCCAGTCAGTGTGAGACCATCCCCTGTTAGATGGTTACCCCTGTTAGATGGTTATCCACATAGTTCTTCCCCAGATGGAGAGCTCCCTTCCCATTTTATTCTCAGGCTAGACCTACCAAGATGACTCTGCCCCGCCCCCAGCTGCTGGGTGGACTGCAGGGGCCCAGATAAGAAGGGGCAGGGAGGGAGCCTGGCCACCTTGGGAGGATAGGAGCAACTCACATTGGCCTCATAACCACAGGACTCAAAGATGAGCTTCTCTGGTTGGTGTTGCCAGCTCTGCACTGGAGCATAGGGGGCAGCCAGGCTGGGCGGGCGCAGGGTCAGCTTAGCCTCACTGGGCTCCTCCTGTAGAACACAGACAGTTGGACACAGCTCACATGCTCTAGTATACTCAAGGGTAAGGAAGCTGGTGACCTCAGCAAGGGCAGGAGTCAAGTGTAGAGAGCAGGGCAGACAGGCACCTGAAAAGCTCTGGGGCCAAGAGAAGAAGCTCTCAGAGCAGGAAGGCTGCCAGGAAGGGCTCTGGCACCTGAACCGGGAACATCCGCATAGCAGAGTGGCTGTAGGAGCACAAGCTGGGGGACTGTCTGGCATGGAGAAGGCAGGCTGAAGTTTCCTCAGGTTCTGGGAAATGGATATATATTAAAATTTTTAAAATTTTGTATGTGTATGAATGTACTGTCTGCATGTAGGTCTGTGTACCCATGTTGTGCAATGCCACAGAGGTCAGAAGAGGGCGTCAGATTCCCCTGGAACTGGAGTTAAAGACAGTTCTCGGCGGCCATGTAGGTGCTGCGGATCGAACCCGGGTCCTCTGCAAGAGCAGTCAGCACTCTTAACCGCTAGGCCATCTCTCCAGTCCTGAATGGATATATTTTAAATGGAGCCTCTGGAAGCATTTGGGATGGGAAGGGCCACTGTAGTCCAGGAACAGGCAATGTGAGGGGCATACAAAAGGCCCCAAGAGAAGGGATAGAGAGGAGGGAAAGGTTCAGGAAATGTTTCAGACTTCTGTTCCCACCATGTACAATCGCCACAGAGAGCTGAAACTACTGGGCACTGTTTTTCATATCTGTAAAATTGAGGGCTGTGCTGTGGGAAGGAGAGGGAAAAGAGAAGGGACATAGCTAGAGACTAGCAGTGAGTAGGGGGTCAGAGAAGAAGGTGGAGCAAGGCATCACGGCTACTGACAGGAAGGGACATCTGGCAGTCTGGAGTGGATCAAGGCTAAGTGCACAGCTTCTGGGCAAAGAAGGGGTAGACAGGTAAGCACCAAGTCACCTGGGAACTGAAGGTGGGCCCCGAGAGGCTGGGCCTGAAGAGGGTGTTAGCAGGCCTGCCCTGTCCAGGCCAGGAGCATCCAAGTGCCCACTACAAGGCCCAGAAAAGGCAGCAGCAGGGCACACTGTGAACCTGGCTGTGGTTCTTCCAGGCAGGTGAGACAGGACAGCAAGGAGTTGAGAGGCTGCAGAGGAAAATATTCTGGGGATTGGAGGGAGAGAATGGGAGGGGGGAGAGAATGGGAGGGGGGAGAGAATGGGAGGGGGGAGAGAATGGGAGGTGAGAGAAATGGGAGGGGTGAGAGAACGGGAGGGGGGAAGAGACAGGGAGGGGAGAAGAGAATGGAGGGGGGAGAAAATAGTGTAAAAAAGAAAAGAATAAGTACAAAAAAACAAGAAAGAAGAAAGGGAAAGGGGAATAAGCATGGGAGTGGGGAGATGTGGGAGGAATTGGAAGGGGGAGACCGGATTGGGGGCGAGATGGAGTGAGGACGATACTTGTAAGGGGGGGAGAGAATTGGAGGTGGGCGGAACAGGAGGGGGAGAATAGGAGGGGGGAGAACGGGAGGGGGAGAACGGGAGGGGGGAGAGAACGGGAGGGGGGAGAGAATGGGAGGGGAGAGAATGGGAGGGGGAGAGAATGGGAGGGGGAGAGAATGGGAGGGGGGAGAACGGGAGGGGGGAGAACGGGAGGGGGAGAACTGGAGGGGGGAAGAGAATCGGAGGGGGGAGAGAATGGGAGGGGGAGGGTTTTGGGATAGACTGTGGGAATGGGCAAGGACCTGCAGGGCTAGACAGAAAAAGAGCCCCAGAATTACATACAGGGGAAAAGTGTAGGTGGCAGGAGGTGGTCCAACCAAAGAAGTGCTGCCAAACTTGTGGACGCTTGTCACCCTGTAACCTAGCCCTGGGTAGGGAGTGAAGAAGACAGCAGGCTGGCAATGCTTCCTGACACTGACGTCCTGCTCACCTGGACTCTGAAGCGTTCTGGTCGAGAGGGTCCCATAGGATCATGCAGGCTGTCGTGCCACCTCCTGCCCATGTCTGCTGAGGGCAGCAGCAGGTCTGCTGACCGCCCTGTACATGAATCATTCTGGCTCAGCGGGGATGACGTCTGGGAGATTAAATCCTGGCACTGTTGGGTGAGAAACTGGTGAAACTCCCAGGCTAGGGGTGTCAGCTGTTCAAGGGCTGAGCAGGATGGTGCAAAGGGGTGGCTGGGCCTTGCCTGGTTCAAAAGAACCAAACTTCCCAGGGCCAGGGAGCCCAGCAACCCCATCCTGCAGGGGCCCACTCAAGCACAGTGCAGAGACCCAGCCTAGGCTCTAGAGAAGAACGAGCGAGAGGGTGGGAGCCACTTTCAGTTTACTGAAGAATCATAGGCCACATTCTACCCCAGGTCTCTGGAGCATGCAGAACCAGACCAGCCTCTGATCCTCAGAGCTGAGGTATCTGTGTGGCTCCGGGCCCTGGCCAGCCTCAGCTTCCTCATATGTAAGAGGAGAATTCTGCATAGTCAGAAGGCAGCACAGTGCCACATGTCACCACCATCACAATTTGGGAGAGCCAGTTCTGACCTGTGGCTTTAAGCTGGCCTGTTTCCTCAGTCAAGGACCATCTGGTTTGAGTAAGCCTCAGCTGTGAGGACTGATTGATGACTGATTGATTGATTGATTGACTGATTGATTGATTTCAGCTGTGAGGTTTTTAAAGCATGTCTCTAACCAATTCCACCCCAGGATTTATCATTCCAAGGCAGGTACTGGGTGGGTCCAGTGGGGACTATCTGGACTAGCTGGGAATACCTATCCCAGCTTTGTCTTGGGCTCATGTAAGAGCACTGAAAGTCCTCCTTACTAGCCAGGTGTAGGGCTGAGGCTAACCCTAGATGTGGCCCCAACTCGGAACTGGCTAACTCTGTTTATAATTAAAGTGGTTCCAGGCTATCTCAAGCATCTTGGGAAAAAAGTGTGGGATATCAAATTTACAAATAACTAACCAGAAACCCCTTTCCTGGGCTTGAGCCTCCTATTCCATGAGTCATGTTAGCTCTAAAACTAAAATATAAGGTGGACTCATAACCTTTACCCCTCCCCAACTCACTCTCAGCTGGGAAAACCTTGGGGGCTTCTGGGGAGGCTCCTCATATGGCCTGTCTGCAAGAGAGGCGATGATACGCTTGCGGTGGCCCAGCAGATGGACCTTTAAGACCTGGCAGAGGGGGAGAGGAGAGGTCAGTGGCAACTGGGCCCTCAGTTCCCTCTAACCCTGGCCTCCTGTGGCTGCACTCACATTGACAAGCTCTAGCTCCCAGAGGTTCTTCACAGTGTCAATGGAGCTGTAGCCACTGGACAGGAAGGCGTGGACATAATCCTGTAGTCCAAGGGAGTCCAGCCAGGAGGGTACTGATGGGGGACTGGTCCCATCATAGCCTAGAGCTTTCACCTGTGGAGTGAGAAGGCAAGAATGTCACCAGTCACAGGATGAGGACCTGGGGACCAATGGGACCCTCCCTTTTCATAGGCCTATCACTGTCTGGGAGGTGGAGGCTGCCAGGTCTGGGGAAGATGGACTGGAAGGAACCAAGGGATGCTAGACACAGCACTAGCAGTTAAGGGGTGGAAGCTTGGGTCTACCAGCTCCTGGCCCCTGGGGAGACGGTGCTGTCTCTGCCTCCTGCTCCTCCCACACCTCTCTGGAGTCAAGATAGGTTAGCCTGAGCTCGAATGAGTCAAAAGTGACCCCAAAGGGGGCTCTAGTGACAAGACAAGCCTTTGGGACCCTTGGAGCCTCTCTGGTTAGGTAGACAAGGCACTCCTTGTCCCTGAAGCTCTGCTCCTCTCCTAAGGCCTTAGGATTCTGCAAGGAAGTGACCAGGACCATGTGCCCTATTGGACTCCTGACAAGATCTCTCTCTCTCTCTCTCTCTCTCTCTCTCTCTCTCTCTCTCTCTCTCTCTCTGTATATATATATCTATATATATCTATATATAGATATATATATATATATATGCGCTAGGTTCCTTCCCTGCTCCTGGTCCAGGGGGCTTCAGAGAGATGTCATGGCTCTAGCCTGGGCTAAGGCTCCAGAGTGGTCACCTTGGGCAGGGATCGTGCAGCCTGCAGCAACTTCCGCCGGTGCTGTGGGTCACTGATGCCGATCTCCCGCAGGTCTTGCTCTTCCATTACATTAGACCCCTGAGAGCAGAGAAGAGGATGTGATGTTAGGTCCTTCCTGAACTGAAGTCTGCTTGCAAGCCAGGACAGTCTGCCATGAGCCCATACCAAATTCTCCTTCACGACTGCCAGGTGGAGGAGGACTTGGCCCCTGGACTGGGGCTAGTGTAAGCTGTGGGCAAACCTGTTCCAACTTCCCACTGCCAGAGTGTGTGAGAGCTTCCCAGGCCAGGATGGGGGAAGGGTGCTTCATGCTCTCACCACCCCCCAAGAAGAACCTATGCACCAAAACTTTGAAGGCTGTAACTAGAGTGGGCAAATGGTGCCAGCTGCACTGTGCAAACCCATAGGGTAGCAGGGGACTGTTCTCGCCTAGCTGACAGAGAGACCTGGTTCTCTCTTCACAGCTGACTTCGCTTGCTGCTTGCTGTCCTTCAGGGCTTCTTTGTGGGGCTGGATGTCATTTCCATTTGGCTTTGCCTGTGTTCTCCACAGTGAGGAAATGAGTGTTTTCTCTGCGCCCAATTTACTTCCTAGTTGGCTTTGTTCAGGATTTCACAAAAATCCTTCTTTTTGTGCCAGAATGCACTCAGCTTCTCTATGGAGCACGTCCATTTTGTCAGGTTTAGGAAGGTCCCTCTTCCTGGGGTTACTCTTTAAGTGCTCACACTTTCTTCCAGTGTACAGTGATGTTCTTGGTCCAGCCTTATTTCTTGCCAGGCAGATATTAACCATTTCCTGAATGATCTGTCTTTCTCCCACCAACCTGGAATTATCTCCGTAGGTCTGAAACTGCTGTTTCTGGACTTTCTATCCCACTGAAGTGGGCATTCTGACACCCACTTTGCACCTGGACATGTTATGTAATTTGGCCCAGTGCTTACCACCAACCATTACCTGGTGGCTCCACCTCTGCAGCAGGGTAGACATGAGCGACAGACACTGGAGGGAGTGTCCCAGAGCCCAGGTGTGAGGACAAACACATTCCCATGGAGTACATCACCAGTCTTAGGCCTAAGAGAGCCCAAGTGCTGAGAGCTCTACACGTAGGCTAGGCTGCAGAACGCATCCCTTATGGGGCCTGGGGCCAGCTCCTGAGTCACTGCTAAGCCCAGATATTACCACATTTCCTGCAGAATCTAGGATCTGTTGACAGGGAAAGGCAGAGAGGGGTGGCTGCCTACCAGAATGTCCCTCTGTTGAAGACACTAAGTAAAGACCAACATGAACTTTCTGAACATCCTATATGCCCACTAACTTGTACACCCATACATTCCCTCTACTAGCTTTTAAGGCAACTCACAAGCTGAGCTGAGATAAGCCCTGAATCAGGATGTTGGCTCTCAATACCAGACAAGTCCTGGACCACAAGGTAATCTCCCTGCACCCCCTCCTTTTTCTATGTTTAAGAAGAAGGGTACTACAGGAACATTCCAGACAGGAAAGGAGGATACAACCCAGACAAATAAGAATCACTATTTGCTAAGATCAACTGCAGAATGCAAATGAGACCCCAGGAGCAGGTTTCTCTCAAGGAAGAGGGGAAGAGCTGAGCATATGACTCATTTTCCCAGGGGGATTTCCCCGGACCACCTGAAGCACAGGTAGGAGCTGGGTGCTTCAGCCAGGCGGATTGTTTGGTTTCATCCATTCATCTTTGGCTTGATTGGCTTGTGTTGCTGTGGGGGTGGAGTTGTCCTCCTATCTGGTATAAAAGTTGGGCCTGTGTGAGATTTGAGACTGGGGATCTCCTGGGACCTCCTGAAGCACAGGTACCGGGGTGGGCTAAACAGCAATCCCCCCACCCCCGCCAACTGGTTTTGCCAAAGGAGTGTCCAAGTGGATTCTTTGGAGAACCTTCAGAACAGAAAGGGAAGAGTGAGTTAGACTTCCAATAGAAAGCCTAAAGCTTAGACAAGTCAACATTCCATAAGCAAGGAGAAAAGGAGAAAAACAAATCAATCAATCAAACAAGGAAGGCATCTGAAGGAGGCAAACAAAGCAAGCCTTCAACACAGAGAAGAGGCATTTAAGATTCCCAAAGGTAACATGACTGGCCAGGCATGGTGGCACACGCCTTTAATCCTAGCACTTGGGAGGCAGAGGCAGGCAGATCTTTGTGAGTTCAAGGCCAGCCTGGTCTACAGAGTGAGTTCCAGGACAGCTGGTGCTACAGGGAGACCCTGTCTTGAAAAGACCAAAAAAAAAAAAAGTAACATGAGGGGCTGGAGAGATGGCTCAGCGGTTGAGAGCACCAACTGGTCTTGCAGAGGACCAGGGTTCGATTCCCAGCACCCACATGGCAGCTAAGAACCATCTTTAACTCCAGTTCCAGGGGAGTCTGATGCCTTCTCCTGACCTCCGTCCGTGACACTGCACGACAGATGTGCACCAACCTATATGTACACAGTACACTCATTCACATAAAAAATAAATTTAAAAAAATTTACGCTCACTTTCTGTGGGTGTCATACATACATGTGTATGTGAATATAGACACATGCACCATAGTGCGCATGTGGAAGTCCGGGCACAGCCTCCGGCAGGGGGAAAAAAAAGTAACATGAGTTGGGGCTGGAGAGATAGCTCAGCAGTTAAGAGCACGGACTGCTCTTGCAGAGGACCCAGGTTCGATTCCCAGCACCCACATGGCGGCTAAGAACTGTCTTGAACTCCAGTTCCAGGGGAATCCAACACCCTCTTCTGACCTCTGCAGCATTGCACGACACAGGTGCACCAACCTACATGCAGACAGTACACTCCTACACATTAAAAAAAAAAAAGTTGGGGCTGGAGAGATGGTTCAGCAGTTAAGAGCACTGACTGCTCTTGCAGAGGACCCAGGTTCAATTCCCAGCACCCACGACGGCTAAGAACCGTCTTTAACTCTGGTTCCGGGGGAATCTGATGCCCTCTTCTCACCTCCGCAGCATTGCACAACATGGGTGCACCAACCTACATGCAGATAGTACATTCATATACATAAAAAATAAAAAAAAAGTAACATGAGGAAGTTGAGTGTGGTGGTGCACGCCTTTAATCCCAGCACTTGGGAGGTACAGGAAGGTAGATCTCAGTGAGTTCAAGGCCAGCCTGGTCTACATAGTGAGTTCCAGGACAGCTGGAACTACAGGGAGACCATGTCTCAAAAAGACAAGGAAAAAAAAAAAAAAAGTGCACATCAAGTTGGGTGCAGTGGCAAATGTCTTTAATCCCAGCATTTAGGAGACAGAGACAGTCTATATAGGGAATTCCAGGCTAGCCAAGTGAGACCTTTTCTCAAAACAACAAAACCCAAACACGAATGTAAATACAACGCAGCCTGTCCTTAGGGATACAAGGTCACAGGGCTCAGAGCTCCTCCCATTCTCTGACCCCAGGGAAGCTCCTGGTGTTCTGTGCCTCTGAGAGTCATGGCACCCATCCCATTCACCTCCTGTCCACTTCCTTCTGGTAAGGGAAGCCGAGGTATTCTATTTGCCCCCAAACCTGCACTGTAGGTTGCTGGGCCCCAGTCAGTCTGAAATCAAGGGCTTGGCTCTAAACCTCGGTGAAGTGTCTCTGACTATTGTAGACAAGATACCACTGTCCTACTCTGTTCTAAAGAAAGGTGTGTGCAACCCTACTGCCTCTCAGCCACACCAAACAGTCACAATAATGCCTGGTCTCTAGCTAGGATGATAATGGCATGTTCCCTTCAGAGCTTATGTGAGTGCATGGAACCATGAAGGCCAATGGTCAATGACATCCCACTAGTAGGATGAACAGGCAGGCAGAGCATCTGGCCAAAACTGCCCAGGAAAGGATCTAGAGGAGAGCTTGGTCTCCTCATCCCTGAGTTTTTGCTACTAAGTAGAACTGTGAATTTTCTCCTGAGTCTTCCCCACCCACTTTATGAACAGCACCCCCCCCCCCGCCGCCCCAGCTTGGCACTTCCTGTACAGGTGACATAAGCATCTGGCACCACAGGCCAGGCTGCACAGGCCCAGAGGCTGGGGCAAGGCCTCAGCTGGGGGCCCTTAGCCAGGGCACAAAGCTTGCTAGGGACTAACTCTTTGCCACTCCTACTCAGCGTTTTGGAGAACAGATTCCATCCAAGGGCAGGTGGGTTGAACACTCTGATCCTGAGCACTCCTGGAGCAGCACATGGAGTGAGAGGGAAGGCAGTGCCCTGAATAAGCATACAGCCAGGCAGGGAAGGTGCTGCTGGTGCATGCACCAGGAAAGGGTACAGAGTGAGCCTGCCCTTTATCTCCAGGGAAGAGGGCTAAGAAGCCCAAGGGGGGCCTGATGAGCAGAAGGCCCCCAGTATCATCAGTAACTGGGGCACCTGAGAGGTTTAGCTCTCAAGTGACAAGGTTGAGGAAGCCCAGGAGGCAGGATATACACTTCTCTGAGAATACTCCATTCCAAGCTGTAGCTCCACCAGTCTTCCTGCTTTGGGCCTTCCTTCAGTTGGATAGAGCAAATTCTAGCACAGCAGTTAGCTCACAGAATGCTATGCAGAGATGGGTAGCTGAGGCTGGAAGAAACAAGCCTAGGTGATGCACAGCACTGACGCAGAAGTTCTGCTCAGATTCGCAGTGGCCCCTTGATGATGGCAAAGGGAAGGCTATGAGGGGTGAGCACGGGGTCAAGGGCAGGAAACCTAGGCTTAAATAGTGTGGCTTAGGGAGCTAAGGACAGATCTGGGGATAGAACCAAGGGGACAACTTAGGAGCTTGAAGATTTGGTCTGAAGCCTGATGAAGGCTAATAAAGAAGGCCTCTTGGCTCAGCTGTCCTGAAAGCCAGCTTATCCGACTCTCCTGTCAGCCTTTTCCAATATGGAGACCACAGCCTCCGAAGAAGATAACCAACCTGCCATGTGTGAGAAACCCAGACAGAAAGAAACTGATGAGCTGGGCGTAGTGGCGCACACTTTTAATCCTAGCACTCAGGAGGCAAAGGCAGGAGGATCTCTGTGAGTTGAAGGCAAGCTCCGGGCCAGCTGGGACTTAAAGGGAGACCCTGTCTTGAAAATACAAAAAGGGGCTGGAAAGATGGCCTAGCAGCTAAGAGCGCAGACTGCTCTTGCAGAGGACCTGGGTTCGATCCCCAGCGCCCACATGGCGGCTGAAAACCGTCTTTAACTCCAGTTCCAGGGGAATCTGATGCCCTCTTCTGACCTCTGCGGCACTGCACGACACGGGTGCACAAACCTACATGCAGACAGTACAGTCATACACATACGAAAATAACAATAAAAATAAAAAGAAACTGATAAGAGGAGGGGGAGACCTCCCAACTGCTGGCAAGAAGTATGACTGAGTATGCTTCTAACTTATCCTGAGCCAATTTCCCATGTCAACCTTCAGCCATACCCTTGAGGCCAAGGAGCACATGTACTCAGGCTTTCCATCTGGTGAGGGTGACAGGACACAGGGCCTAGAGACCTTGGGGCTCATAGCTTTCATGACCCTCCTGCCTTACAGGCCCTGTCTTCCACTCCACACAAGCCAGTTTCCGGTCCACCACTGGCAGTTTCATGTGCTTTTTCAGTTGCTCTGTTTCTGCATTTGGATACCTACAGCTACTTCTGTTTTTATTTCATTTCCATTCACAGCAGAAAATGGAGATCTATTCTGCCTCCAAAGAAAAAATGAAGTCACCTGAGATCAGCACAGACACATCTTGGCTCCCCTACACCTACCTACCATGCACAGACAGCAAGATCATGAGTTTCTATGTCTCAAAATCTCCACCCAGCATCACAATATGAGCATTTCCCCACATCAGGTCTTCTTTCAAACCATGTCTCTGAGCATCTGCCAAGACCTCTGGGCCTCAGGATCACTGTCCTTTGTGACACCAACATTCTCATATGGCGGTCAAAGAGTGGCACCAGCAAGCTTGGAGCAACATGTGTGCCAACCGTCAATGACTTCCTGCTGCAGTGACAGAGTTCATTTTCTCCCTACTACCGAGAAAGCCTGTTGCTCATGGACACTGTCTGTGGTGAAGATGAACTGGCTGTGGAGGTGTAAGCCAGTGTGGAGGCTGGTTGGTTGGCTGGAGAGCAGCCATACTCTCCCACCTGTCTTCCAGGATTAGGTTGGTCCTAACAGGCCCCATCGCCACAGTGAACTTATAGAAGTCCTTGTGGGACTTCTTCTGGCCTGACCCCTCCATATCAAAGGCCTTTACTACCTGCAGGCAGTGTGATGTTCAAGCTGCAAGGCTCACTTGCTGAATTCCATCATAAGGTCACTGTAGGGACAGCCAGGACTAAGTACTGAGGCTACACACGACAGGACTTGCAAGGCCATGACAAAAGCCATCAGTTTTCTAAAGCTTAAGTGTTCTATGTGGCCACAAAGCATAAGGAAGCAGGTTCTGACTCAGTGAGCACCAAGGCAACCAGGTTGGCGGCTGGTGCTACTCTGCCATGCACTGAAGTCCTCTGTCACTGGAAAAATGGCAGAGATGACCTGGAAGTGGTTCTGGCATGTTGAGGACAGTCAGACCACATAACAGTAAAATCCTTTCACCAGAGACAGAAGCTACATGATGCTCACAAGTACCCTGACACAGAACCTCACAGCAATACCTTGTCTATGAACATGTGTCCAGATGTTCCCAGTAGATCTGGATCTGGGCTACGGGAGCTACTTTGCATGTGGGAGCAGCAACTCCTGGGGAATCCCTGAACCAGGTGAAACATTCAGTTTATTGCAGACCAAACTACATGGGACAGACAGGGTGGATATGGTGGAAATCATACCTCATGTGATGAAGGAACACTTCAGTAATGAAAATTCTCCTTTCGGACATACCCCCCACCTTCCTGGGGTTGCTAAAACTTAATTAGCCTTAAGGCCCATCTGGCAATTTACATGCAATTATCCAGGATGGTGTGCTGGCCACTTAGGCAGCATTCTCAACCCAGGAGTGCTTAGCTTGGCTTCTTGGGTGAACTCCTACTGCTGCTCCTCAGGCCAGAGAGGTCCTGAAGTTCTGAGCTGCTGGTCTCAGGCACAGAGGGTCTTTCTGGTACAGGAAAAGGCACATTTTGACTGAGGCTCTGCACCTTGCATGGTCATCTGGCCTAGGCTAAATGCTAGCAGGCCCTCTGTGGTCTGGAGCCCAGGCAGAACCCAAGCACTGGAAAGCTTGACTTCCCAAAGCTAGGAGAGGTAAGGTATGAAGGCACAAACTCAGTCTCTGAAACATGAGATTGTAGAAGGGTGCCTAAAAATCCATGATCACCTGCTTGCTTACCTGCCAGCCAGACTGCCAAATGGGGTGCTCAGAGCAAAGACCCCACAACCCCAGAGGCAGGGGCCAGCTACCCCTGTCCACCGAGCCCAGTTCATGACCATTCTTTAAGCAATATGGTAAGTCAGGAGCCAGGTCACAGGAGCCATAAATACACCCAGTTTAACTTTTAGAGAGAAGGAAAAATAAACTATTTTAAAACTGGAGATTTTTAAAATCTAAAAAAAGAACTATCCCAAACCTGACTGTGAATGAATGGCTTGTTACAGACTTGTCCTTGGGACAGAGATGGCTTAGGTGAGGTGAAAACTGTCCATTGGGTTCCCTTCTAGAAGTCATAGGCAGGCTCCTCATAAACACAAAACTCTATGTTGTTACAGTAACCTACAGTGGCCCCACAGAGAGTGGAGGGCAGGCCAGAGCACTGTACATGGCCTCTCAAATGAGGTGTAGGGCTGGGTGTGGTGGCACACAACTTTAATCCCAGCACTCGGGAGGCAGGGATAGGTGGTTCTCTGTGAGTTCAAGGCCAGCCTGGTGTACAGAGTGAGTTCCAGGCGAGTTGGGGCTATAGGGAGACCCTGTCTTAAAAAGACCGAACAAACAACAAAAAACAAAAAAACAAAATCAAATGAGGTGTAGGGCACACAGACACAAGGGCTGGGAAAGTAGGAGACAGGTCTACCAGGAAGTGGGAGGAACTAGGTAGCAGAGTTTGCAAGCACACCAAGATGATTCGTGTGTTAGTAAATAAATGATTACACCCACACCCCCAAAAGAGAGGACTGGAAGACACAGTGGTTAGCAAATGTGACCGCGTACCCTGTAACTCTGAAGTGTACATTCCCACTCAGTCAGTTACTGGGCAAACCCCTTAACCTGTGCCCTCTTCTGCTGGCACTAGGGGAAAAGATACCTAGTGCACACACCCCAGGGCTGAAGGGAAGTTAGAGCTCATCCATGAGAATGGCTGTGATTGGAGCCTGGCTCAAAGTAAGCATAGCAGTAGCTGTCATGGCAATTCCTATGATGTCACAGGCCTGCTGCTGCACATGCTGAAGGCATTGTCTGGACTGACCCTGGGCAGGGCTTCCAGGAGATGGATAGCAGTGGGACCCTGCTGTGATCCACCTTCAGAGAGACTGCTATAGGTTCCTAAGCCCAGGGTCAAGCCAAGTTTCTAGTCTCCAGAGAGAGAGGAGATGCCTTGGCTTTTCCAAAAGCTCATCTCGTGTGTTCTTTCTGAATGAAAAATGCACTTCAGAAAAGCAACCAAACCAACACTCAGCCTGTCCCTGACCTCTGCCTCATTTGGCTGGGCAGGGAGGAACATTTATTTCAGTGATAATGATGAAGTTTTAGGAAATGAAGGAAGCTCCTGGTTTCCAGCTGAAATAGGATATGGGTCCCCATGGGTGCCTGGCTGTCCTGTCCACCAGAGCTGCTGGGGACTGGTCCTATATACTCTATACTCTAGCATCCTAGCCTCGCTAGAGAGTATATAGTCTGAGAGGGAAGGAAAGTCAGGTCTGAGTGATGGACCCCTTGAGAGTGCTCCACATGAACAGCATATGGGCCAGAGGTAGCAGGAGACAACAGTGTAGAAAGACAGTACCAGCATTCAGTGAACTTGCCACTGTACACACTCCTCAGTTTGTTACTCTCTAGGGTAAGGGATTACATACTGTTTCAAACTCTAGCAGAGCCAGTGGGAGCAGGGATGCCCGTTTCCACCAAGCAGCAACAGCACTGCCCACCAAAATGGCCTGCAGGCACTTACCAGGAAGCGGACATCGTCAAAGCCATTCAGCAGCAACTTGCTCTCATACTGCTGCAGCCCGACCGACTCCAACCACTCCCCGACGCTCTGCTCCAGCGTCCTCGAACCTGATGAGAGAGGAATCGGCAGACGCTTGAAAAGGGAAAACCCATTAAGGCGGTAGCAGCGGCACTCAGAGGAAGACAGATGGCATTGCCACATCATCGTCATTACCATAAAGCAGCCAGACTATGTACAAGAGACCTGAGAGAGCAGGCACGCAGCTCCTCTTCTCTGCACAGGCTAAGGACAGGGTTGCCTGGTGCTGTACGGGACCCAACCTTGGGTGGCTGCTGCCTGCTCACACCCGTGGGCTGAGCCGTCCAGGGCCTTGGCCATACATGCACGGTCTTGCCCCTGGATTGGGTTGGGGGTGCCAACCCCCAATGGTCTCCGGGTCAACTCCTCATGTGTCTGAATGGAGGCGTGGCAGAAAGTCTGTCTCCATAGGCACTAGAGGGGGCTGGAGGAGCTCCTAATGCCCAGCCTCTCATCCATGCAACTTCAGGAGCCTCTGCGGGACTGTGGCAAGGGGCTAGTTCTGCGACCTTGTAGCATAAACCAGTCAGGAGCGAGCAGACATCTTCATGCAGCTGAGGGGCACAGGCACACAGCCAGCAAGGGCTCCAGGAAAGCAGCAGCGATGGTTGTTCACAGGGACCCAGCACATGCAACACAAGCAGCACAAAACACGGCAGGGGAAGAAAAGGGACTTTTACTTGTTTTCCCCCAGCAGTCCTGGAATAAGCAAACCATGGCCCCAGCCCTTTGTGATCAGAGGCTCAGGGCAGCCAGGGGACGAATCAGGTGGGCAGGATAGGGTGCTGGGACCAGGCTCAGGTGTGGCTCCGCTGGGTCAGTGGCATGGTATTCCGTCAGGTTGTGCGGCCAGCAGCCCAGGGCCAATCCACAGCTAGCCTCTGGTGGCTGGCAAACTGGGTGCCTGTGGGGCGTGGGCACTGTCTGAGGAGCTGTCTCCCTGGGCTGGGCTGGCTTTCAGGGGCTGGGCACTCATTCTCCTCTTCAGTGGCTGTTCCTGTGACTTGCCTGCTTGTTCAGGTGGAAAGTAGTCAGAGTGATTGTCCTTGACTAAAGACAAAACCCAACCAAAGGTAAGAAGCAATGGTCATCCGTCAGCAGAGCTGTGGCAGCTTGTCTATTTGTGCTCTGCACTGCTCTCTCTGAGTGATACAGCTGGTCTCAGGTCTCCTCTAGAGACGAGCAAGATGTGCTCCAAGGTTAGGACAGGACTGTTTCAGTGCAGGGAAGACAAAAGTTCAGCTCTTCCCAGCAGCCCTCAGATGTTCTTGAGCTGAATGCCTTCAGGCGCCACCTACTTCTTTGGTTCTCGTAGCAAGAACAGGTAAAAGGACAAAAGAGGAGGAGGGCAGGAAAAAGAGGTGCAAGGAAGAAAAAGAACCACCAACTAGAAAAACATCACCTCCCGGGAACTCGACGTGGTGAGAGTCATTCTGCCACTCCGGTACTCTCTTGCCCTTCAAGACAGGACAATGCCAACTTGCTTATCTTAGGACCCTGTTGGCCAAGTGTGGCAGCCTCCACCCCTCTTTTCTGTCCTTTGCAGAACAGATGGTAGGCAAGGACTGGGTGGTCTCTGGATGCATACTGCAGCAGCACTCCAAGATGTCGAGTCTAGGGGCTCCAGATTTGCCCTTGATGGGGAAGTCGGCTCCAGGGACCTATATAGCAGGCTCTTCTTGAATGCCCATGAGGTTGTGTGGCCCCGGCTGCTGATTCATTCCTGCTTGTAATCCTTAGGCTGGGCAGCTGTGGTCCTGCCTGCCTCCGCTGGATTTGTGCGCTTACAGAGCCGCAGCAGAATGCTTTGTCTAGAGGCTCCTGGGCTCCACGCTGCCAGCTCCACAGTCCTTGCTCACTCTCACGCTTGGCCCTCCCCTTCCTCCCCTCCCGCCCTCCCCCCTTCCATGCTCAGGAAAATACATCAGGGATCGGACATCAGAGCAGAGCAGAAGCCGCTGCTGCTGAGGGAGAGCCAGTGAAAGATGACAGGTTTCCAGGGCGTGAAGCAGATGCAGGCATTAAGGAGGGGACCAAAGCTTCACCTCCAGCTCAGGGGGCTGGAAACTGCATACAGAGGAACAGAGAGAGATCAGGCCTGTAGCTTGGGCAAACAGTTTCCAGGCTGGCTAGGGAAGAGAACTGAAGAGTGACAGAGCCCACCAGTAAATAATCCTCCACTTGCTACTTCAGGAAGGACTGTCCACATCACAAAAACAGGCAGCAAAATAAAGCTGCTACATGTGCTGCTCCTCAGGTGAGTACACCACACAACGTGCAGACAAGTCCTTCCCTGGCTTATGGAGTTCGGAGAAGCACAGTACCCAAAGCATGACATTCAGCAATGGAAAGGAATAGCCAAGGCCCAGGGAAGACCTGGACCAAGAGGAATAAGGAAGGTCACAGGAATACAGGGACCACACATCACTCTCTAAATACACTGGGAGGCACCTGCATCCCAACAGACCATAGGCATTGACAAGAAAGGGCTCTGTGTCCAGAGAGACTAGGCCCCAGGAGCCTGCAGTCGCCAGCTGCTTGGTGAATAGTAAACAGTAAAGTGGGTGGCGTAAGCAGAAGAAAGCCAGGCCAGGCCTTTGTCAGAAGCAGCCAGAGTGGTCTGGGTGGGTGAAAAGCATACCCCATCTGGGAGGTAACTGAGACATGAGTCAGATGTGAGACCTGTTGGGGATTTGGGAAGCTAGCTCCGATGTGAACAGCCCAGAGGAATCCTGGGAACCCAAAGAGGACTGTGACTCCAGTGCTGTTGTCCTGGCATTCAGTAGAAAACCCTGGGCATAAATGGCCACTACAAGCAGTTACTTGCTTGGTTTGCCATTGCTAGTGGAAGCTGTGGTTCCTCTCAAGCTGTCAATGCCAAAACTCAGTTCTCTTCTTACTAATCCTGAGTCATGAAGACAACTGAATCCTGATACATTTGGATACTGACCACTCAAAATGCCCAGTGGTTCCACTTTGGCTGAGCCAGCCTCTTTAGGTTTCTTGGCCAGGCAGCAAGACAGTCTCTTGCAGCTGAAGCTCTCTGCAGCACAGCACCCATCTGTGTTTGCCCTGGACTTCCCTAAGCTGCAGTATGGAGGGTGGCTCAGCAAAATGAGCATGTAAACAAGATTGGGTATTGGGGTCCAGACACTGCAGGGTACCAGGGATCTCTTCCTATTCTCATGGGTGAGAAAGATGACAAGGAAGAGCTTGGCACAAATCCCTCCATGGGTAAGGCTCTTCTCAAGGAGCCAAATTGGATCCCAGAGCGTAGCTGCTGACTCAGAACTCAGCACATGCTGGTGACTTCGGTTCCTGATCCTTAAGACGCGGGTATGGGAAAGCAGGTGGCCTGAGCTGAACCTAAGGTTCTTGGTCCCAACCCCAAACATCCTCAAAGCACAGCTTTGAAAGCAGCACCTGTGGATGTGGAGAGACGGCTCAGCAGTTAAGAGAGCCCAGGTATGGTTCTGAGCATCCACAAGGGGGCTAGAACTGTTCTTAACTCCAGTTCCAAGGGAATCTGATGCCCTCTTCTGACCTCTGTGGCACTCACATACATGCAGGCAATATACTAATATACATAAAATAAAATAATAAATGAAATATTTTAAAAAGTGGCACCTCACCCTTGAAAAAGCTTGTGTGCTCTGGCAGTGTCGAAGCCATGGCCTGGAGAAGGATATGTGAGTTCTTAGCCAGAACAGCAACCTTTGCCTGACTCCAGTGTGATCTGAGATTGCCAAAACCCAAAAACCCAGCTCGGCCCCTTGGGTAGAACCAGGAAAACAGGGTGGTCTCAAAGAAGGCAGCTCCAGGAATCAAAGCTGAGTGCAGGGGGAGCCAGGCCAGGGAGCTGCTCTGTTCTCTGGGTTTTTCAGCATTAAGTACTGAGTTCAAGGACATGGGCATGGCTACTCTGTACTGGCTTCTGTCTGCACAGGCACTTGTATATCACACTCACTCTAATACATGGCCTCAGCAGCTCCTTCGTCCAATGCACATGGCTCCCCCGCCCCCGCCCCCGCCCCCACCCCCACCCCCGGCCCTACTGGGCCCTAGGCAGGGCCACAAGAAGGCTCTTAACTTGGAGGTGCTACATGTGAGGCTGATAGATTAATCTTGGAGGGGGCAAGGAACTGCACCCTTAGAGGGGTGAAACACTCATCAGAAGGGGCAGCTGGGCCTCCTCGCAGCTGTTGCAGCCCTGCAGCCCTGGGAATATTGTAAAATGGAGGGGTGCAGGGGCTGTGAGCACTGGCTCTGATAGGCACTTCAAAGACATTTCCCTTGGCCAGGCGTGGTGGCGCACACCTTTAATCCCAGTGCTCAGGAGGCAGAGGCAGGCAGATCTCTGTGAGTTCAAGGTCTACATAGTGAGTTACAAATCAGCTGGGGCTATAGGGAGACCCCATCTGAAAAAGACCAAAAAAAAAAAAAAAACGACATTTCCCTTGAGAAAGAAACCTGGCATGATGCTTCCCAATCCCAGCTCACAAAACAGAGATAGATCTCAGCTGAAAGGCTTAGATGAAAAGAATGACCAAAGTAGCAGGGACCTAGGTAAACATGGCAGGTGCCTGAGAAGACTGGAAAGCAGAAACAGACAGGTTTCCAGCAGATTCCAGTCTGTGCCAACAGTATGAGACTACCTGTCTGGATGTACACTGCCACTGTAGCAGAGGAGGCAAATGAGGGCCACTTGCTCATGACCAGTCAGTATCAGAGCCACTAGAGGTCTGGGGACCCGTAGGGCGGTGCACTCTAGTTTGAGCCAGTCTGACAAAGCCCAAGTTTACAAAAACAATGAATGAGAAATTTACATCATGTACTTTTCCTTCAATATGGAGAAGTTATTTCTCTAAAAAATAACAACTCTGTGGCAGACCGGAGCAGGAGTCTAGATTGTTCCCTTTCTCCCCCAGATGCTAGTCTTGGGTCAGAGGGAAACCTGAGCCAGCAGGAGCCAGATACCCCTACTGTGGAAGTGGGGTACTTAGTACAGTACCTGAGATCTTCTGCTGTTCCTGAGAAAAGTCAATCCCTTCTCCAATGGAACTCATGATTTTCTCAATCTGAAACGGAAGGAAAGGGATCAACTTGGGGTCAGCATTGCCAGCTCAATCAAGGTCACTGTCAACTGGCTGTCCTCCCAGAGTCTGAGTCTAGAAACCCCTTTCCGGGCCAGCGTAGGAGGCTGTAGAAACCTACTCTGCAGGCAGTGAAATGGCAACTGCAGGGGCTCAACTCAAAGAGCACCCCTTTCCAGGCCTCAGTGCCTTGTGTCCTCTTTCACTGCTCCTGGAGAATTTAGGTCCCTGAGAATACACTGTGCCTGCTTGGCTCCCTGGGAGCCCCATGCTGTCTCTGGCACATTGTGCACGTGGTACACATGAACACTATGTAAACTGCCAGCTCTGTGGATGTTTAGAGCGGAAGCAAGCCGAGCACCCCACACAGGAACCTCCTAGAAGCCAGGGGAGGCAGGCTCATATCCCTGGATGCAGCTCTGCACTCATGAGGGGAAAGAGGATGTTGAGAATGTTCTTCCTTTGGACCACAGAAGGGACAGCTAGCCTCAAGGAATCCAAACATCCTCAGCATGGCTCCTGGTTCAGACCACCTGTCCCAGCTCCTGGATTTGGTTACTGAGCTGGATCTAAGCTCCGCAGCCTGGTGCCTGTGGCCAGGGGGCAGATCCAGACAGTTGGGGAAAGCTCTTCCAGCCCCTTTTCCTTGGGCTGCAGTGATGAGCTCATTCACAGCCTTTCCCAAAGCTGTGAAAGAGAACCTTTTGTACCAGGGCTTGGATGCTTTTTTCCCCTAAGTATGAGTAAGAAGCCTGGGTCTGACAATCATAAAAATAACTCTCAGCTGGCTTCCAGCTGGCAGACAGGGAGTCCAGCTGAACACCCAGCAGAAGAGCACAGAGCAAGTGTCACCTTTCTCTTGCATCCAGTTCAGCCACATTCCTCCAGCGGCAGAAATGACCCAGGCTCTCCCTTCTAGAGTTCAAAGCACAGGGAAACACAGCAGATGTGACCCCTGGAGAAGACTAGGTGGGGGAAGGGAGCGGGGGTGTTGTCTTTGTTTGAGAGGTGGTCCCAGAGGAGGTCTGCATTGTCTCCTGGAGCAAAGTGCCATCCCTCCCTTTCCTTGGCTCTGGCCATTTCAGGTATGTAGCACAGAGAATAACCCAGGCAGCAGGGGAGTAGCTTCACGCTCTGAAGTCTGGCATATAAATGTGTAAAAACAGGGACACATATGCTTCCTATGCAAGGCAGTATGGATTAAAAGATACCATGTTCACAGAGCATCTAGTGGATGATCTGGCTCAGCCGATGCTCAATAAAAAACTAGCCTGCTCCCCATGCTTCTCTGAGGACTCTAGCCTAGTAAACCTAACTTGAAGCTTAAAAAAATATTCAGCATGACATGGGTAGCAGAACCTAATCTTGGTTAAAGAAATACTGGCAGCTGACTGCAGTTGGGTAAGGAAGAACTGGCTTTCTTTAGGAGAGGGACTCCTGATAGGCTGACTAGAGCTCAGGGGATGAGCTGGCACTGAGGAGTGGATGGGAGAGTAGTTTGGGGCAACAGAGCCTAGCACAAATGACAGAGGTGTGAACTCCAGGGTGGAGGGGTCTGCAGGAGGATACCAATGGAGAAGGGGGTAGAAAGGCGATGAAGACTGATTAAAAATTATGTATGAAACACACAAAATTCAACAACAATAAAATATTCTGCATTATAATTCTTTGTCTACTTATGGAAAGATTATTCAGAGAACAGGCCCTCCTGCTCCTTTCCCACTGCTTCACTGTCACATTCTGTACAGCACGTCTCCTCAAACAGGGAGGACAGCTCACCCTTCCACCCTAACACACACTCCACATACACAGCTCAGCATCTTTTCCCACTGAACAACATATCCTGGAGTTCTTTCTATGGTTTGTGAATTTCTAAGGGATGAGCCAAGATATCAGTATACAGCTCTAGATCATTTATTTAAGCATTTCCCAGGTGAACCTATAGGTATTTTCTTATTTGTTTCCATGGGCAGTGCTTTGATGAGTTGATTCCACATTTGCAAACAGGCATGTACGAGGTCATTTTTGCGTGCCTTCTAAGGGCCCACCAGAAACCACATTCAAGAGCCAGCAGCATGGGCTGGGGAGATGGCTCAGTGGGTAAAGTGCTTGGTGTGCAAATTTGAGGACCTGAGTTTGGATCCCCAGAACCCATGTGAAGCGCAAGTGGTAGTGTAGGCATATAATCTCTGTGCTCCAACTATGAGCTGGGAGGTAGAGATAGGAGACTCTGCAGAAGCTTATAAGCCAGCTAGCCTGGAGGACCCAGTGACAGACAAGAGACCCTACCTCAAACAAGGCCAAAGGTGAGGACACCGAGATTGTACTCTGATCTCCATGTGTGCTGCTTTGTGAGTCCCTACATTTATACACATGCACACGAACATGTGCATGTGTGCATAAAGACCCAGCAGTAGGTCACAGAATCCCTTCTCCTGTCCCATGACCAATTTTGCTAAAAGCCTCCCAGAAATGGGGTGCTCACCAATGCATGTCATCAGTTCAGTCCATTTGCAGAAAGTACTTATTTGTGACATTTGTCTTTTTTATTTTTTTATGTGTATGAGTGTACTGTCTGCACATAGGTTGGTGCACCCGTGCCGTGCAATGATGCAGAGGTCAGAAGAGGGCATCGGATTCCCCTGGAACTGGAGTTAAAGATGGTTCTTAGCTGCCATGTGGGTGTTGGGAATCGAGGAATCGAACCCGGGTCCTCTGCAAGAGCAGTCGGCGCTCTTAACCACTGAGCCATCTCTCCAGCCCCGACATTTGTCTTTTTGTAGAGTTAAAGTTTTTCAGTTTTTCTATAACTTCAATACAGGGATGCCTGGTTCCTCCCAGATCACTGCTTCCTCTGGAGAGGCTCTTCTTCCTGAGCTACCCATTCCAGCCTGCACTGAAGGTTGCCTTGGGGTCAGTTCTCAAAGCCTGGGTTGCTTGATTTAATTCTAGAAGCCTCAACCCTGAGACAAGAGCAGGTACTCAATGAATCTTCCTCTTCTAGAACATACAGGAAAGCAGAGTGCTCAGGGCAAAAGGACTGTTGGGGGGATGGGGAGGGACTTTATTTTTGGAATGGTGTCAGCAGCATTTTAGTCCCTCTTCCAAGCCAGTGGGAGGATGTGGGAGAATCTCTACTGCAGGGTCTGAAGGTGGAGTCAAGTGATTTCACCCCATCCCAGGCCTGGAACATATAAACAAGCAACCAAATGAAAGAATGAATGAGTGCTTCCCATTTACACAGACCCAGCAAAATAAGAGCTGTTTCCCAAGGCCATGTAGTATGCTGAAGGGAAATTATGGAAGTGGATGGTGGCTCTAGAGTGTTGTCTGGAGTGATGGCAAGCCATCGACACCACGTACTACATGGCCATCATGATCACTGGGTGGCCAAAGCCCCAACAACTGTATCAGCATGCCCCCTTGACAATTCCTGAGACTCTGCTAGAAGCCTCTTGAGATGAGAACTGCTTTACTGTTCTACTCATTCCCATCTGTCCCCAGAACCATCTGAATGTCCCCCCAAAGGCCAGCACAAGCCTAGATATCCATGACCTACCCTTTGTGCTTATGTGAGGGGCTCCAGCTGGTAAATACTAGTGGACATTGTCAGGAGGTTTCACCCAAACGGATGTTTTACTGTTTTGTTTGTCTTTTTGAGACAGGGTCTCCCTGTAGCCCCAGCTATCCTGGAACTCACTATGTAGACCAGGCTGGCCTTGAACTCACAAAGATCTGCCAGCCTCTGCCTCCTGAGTGCTGGGATTAAAGGCATGCACCACCACACCCAGCTTACTGTTTTTTAATAGTCTAGTGTGCCTAAGAACTAAGGGTACTCAGCAATCCTGAGCTAGCTTGTGGCCTAGGACCGCTTCCCTGGCAACTGGAGCTGCAAAGATGTTCTCTGGAGGCTGGGAAGGGGTCCCTGAACCCCCTCAGCCCAAGTGTGGAGACAGAGGGCTGAAGCTCTCCTCCCTTTATAACCCAGAAGCAGCAGAGACACTCTAGTGTGCAAAGTGGAGTAAGTGGCCGACAGAAACCACTCCCATTTGCACAGGGCACTTTAACCACACAGGGTGAGCTAAGCAATGTCTGATTAGGTTACCTTCCCAAAAGTCTGCTCTCAAGGGAAAAAAGAGGGGGAGGAGTATGAGAGGAGGGCACTGTTCTCTCTCCTTTCTACTGCTTGGATCAGTAACACTTTTGGAGAAACGGCCAGTGCTGCACTGCTCATGGGCTACAATAAAAAATGTATATTTACATTGGTTAAGAAAAAACCTGCTGGGCATGGTGGTACACGCCTTTAATCCTAGCACTCGGGAGGCAGAGGCAGGCGGATATCTGTGAGTTCAAGGCCAGCCTGGTCTACAGAGCGAGTTCCAGACCAGCTGGGGCTACAGGAGACCCTGTCTCGAAAAGACCAAAAAAAAAAAAAAGAAAGAAAGAAAAAGCCCTGCCAGGTGTGGTGGTGCACGCCTTTAATCTTAGCACTTGGGAGGCAGAGGCAGGAGAATCTTTGTGTGTTCAAGGCCAGCCTGGTCTACATAGTGAGTTCCAGGATAGCTGGAGCTACAGGAAGAGCTTGTCTCAAAAAGACCCGACCCCCCCCCCAAAAAAAAGGCGTTTGGAACTGTTCCACTGTCACCAAGTATTCAGAAGGCTTCTGTCCAGAAGGTTATCTTGCCAGGGCTGTACAAACCTGCTCCCCATATGGCTCAACACAAATGCAAAAACATAACGCTGGTTGATAACACTGATATCAGTCCCCAGGACCCTGGATATCTGCAACCGGCCATGGGAGGTAGGCCCAGCTACTGCCACCCAGTCACTGGGATGATGCTGTGCTTTTCAGAGAACATTGGGAGAGGAAGGAAAAAACCTTGCCATGTTCTGATGAGTGGTGTGCATGCCAGGAAGTATGTGAGGCACAGGCAGTCCCTGTGTACCCCGGAGGAACACCGCGTCAGTGCAGGACAAGCATCTGTGCACCTTTGCTCTAAGGCCCTGTAGGAAACTTCCCTTTCCTGTGTCCAGGGGCTCCCATTTGGGACTGTGGCTATCAGGGCAGCAGCCACAGTCCAGTCTATGTGCCTAGAAGTTGGGGTCCATGGGGAGGAAGAAGAGGAATTGTTCTCCTACTTTTATTTGTGCAAGTATTATAGGTGATGTTTAAATAGAGCAAGTGGGTCAGTGCCTGAAATCCTCTAGCCCCTTTCTGCTGCCTAGGGAGCTGTCCCCATGTACCCAGGACCCTGCAGCCAATTGGAAATACTATCACTTTTCTCTTGGCATCAGGTACTCAGGCTCATTTGTTCAGTGTTCCTGCCAGGCCTGTCACTGTCACTCTGGTTCTGTCTAAATTCTCTGGTGTTTCTTTTTTTTTTTTTTTTTTTTTTTTTTTTTTTTTTTATTTCTGTATGTGTATGAATGCACTGTCTGCATGCAGGTTTGTGCACCCGTGTCGTGCAATGCCGAGGAGGTCAGAAGAGGGTCTCGGATTCCCCTGGAACTGAAGTACTCCTGGAATTGGAGTTTCAGACGGTTCTCGGCCGCCGTGTGGGTGCTAGGGATCAAACCCGGGTCCTCTGCAAAAGCAGTCGGTGCTCTTAACCACTAGGCCATCTCTCCAGCCCTGGTGTTTCTTTCCTTGTTTTTAACCCTGCCCCAACTCCCAGCCAGCCTTGGGGAGCCACAGCTGTCAACAGGCAAAGCACCCCACTTCCAAGGAGAACCCTGAAGTGCCACTCCAAGGCAGGTTCTTAAGTGCTACTGGTGGCTGAGCCTGCTTCTGGGCCCTGAGCCTCCTGCTGCAGGTCACCAAGTGGTCTGGATTGGCAGTGTTCCTGGGGGAGAGCGGCACTGGGGCACTGAGTCTTAACCTCCTCAGCTTGCCAGAAGCTTGCCCCACCCGTCACATGGCCAGTGATGTCAGGGAACCCTAAAGATGCTGACGCTGCACTTCCAGCCCAGGAGCCACATAAGAATTCACGGCCATCCTGGGCCTGCCTCTCAGAAGCAGACAGGCTCTCAACCAGGAACGGGCTTTGATTTCATATCTGAAAAAGGGTCACTGGCCAGGGGCTAGGTTATTTTTTTTCCTTTTCCTCCCAGACTGAGTTGCACATGGCCTCAGGAAAGACAAAGATGAATTGAAGTAAATTATCTGTCCTGATTTTCTAACCCTGCCAACTGTTTTTCGAAAAGAAGCCAGGACAATGTGGGAGGTGGGGTGGGGAAGAATGCTCAGTGGGATGAATAAGAGCTGCTAGGAGGCTCTGGGCTTCTCAGGCAGGCCGCATTGGCAGCAAGTTCTCCGCAGGGCAGAATTCCCCTTGGCTTAATTTGTTTCAACAGAGGGCAGACTATAGATCAGTACCGTATTTATTGTGGTATTCCCCTACTCCTATCCCCTTTCCCTTGTTGGTTGCCTTCTCTCAAACTCACTTTTCTTCCTGGCTCTGAGATAATAGAGCTGATTCATTTCAAAAGTGCTTTGTCCTCCCTCTGGGATTGCCCCAGATCAGCCTGGTAAAAGTTAAGGGAAAGATAAGGGAGCCCTGGGTTCCTGACCCCAGGCTACAGTTTCCACCCCTTCAGTCCATGCCTTTTAGACAACAGCCCCAGAGCAACTCTCTCCCCACAAATACTGGCTGCTCCCTTCCCCAAAGAAGGGCAGGGCTTGTGATGGTTAGCTTGTTAATCTGGCTGGACTTAGAATCAAGTGGGGCACACTTCTGGGCATGTTCGTGAAGGCATTTTTAGAAAGATTGGGGCTGGAGAGATGGCCTAGCGGTTAAGAGCACTGACCACTCTTACAGAAGACCCGGGTTTGATCCCCAGCACCCACATGGCAGCTGAGAACCTTCTGAAACTCCAATTCCAAGAGAACTCCAGTTCCAGGGGAATCCAACACCCTCTTCTGACCTCCTCGGCATTGCTCAACACCGGTGCACAAACCTGCATGCAGACAGTACATTCATACACATAAAGAAAAAATAAATAAATAAAAAGAGAAAGATTTAAGTGAGGAGAGAAGAATCCCTAAATATGGGCAGTACCAACCCATGGATTGAGATCTTAGACTTGAATGCAGAGAATGAGGGTGGAGTATCAGCATTCCTTGTTCCCTGACTGTGGATGTCACATGTCCAGCAACCTCATGATACCGCACCATGCTTTCCCTGCCATGCCTGTACCCTCAAACTCGAAGCCCAAACAAATCCTTCATTCTTTAAGTTGCCTTTGTCACAATGATATATCGAGAAAACTTAACAGAAAGGAAATGTTAGTTTATGACAGGAATGTGACAGGAACGTGACAGAAAAAAACCACATCTAAACAAATAGTTGCCAAGAGACCTCACACTAGAACACAGCAATCTTTGACTTAAAGCTCCAGGAAATTGCTGAAGAAGTTAAAACTTGGGAGACCTAGATTCCAATTAACTTTATTATTGCTTACCAAACAACTACGGGTTATATACCAGGTGTTGGCTTTAACAAGTGGGACAAGAATGTAAAAGATTAATGAGGGTTATGTATTTGGGTTCTGGTCTAGTTTATGTAATTTCCTTTCCCACAAGGAGCAGGTAGGAGGGACAAGGCCCACAGACCTTGCTGAGGTATGATTACCCAATCTGATGGCTAACTTGCTTCTATCACCACCAACCTGCAATCAGCCTTCCCCTGGTCCAGCTCTTTCACATGCTATGGATAAAGTGGTCCAGAGAAACCATCCTTGGTCTCCCCCGTGGACTTATTTCTTCAATACTGAGGCCAGGGAAAGAGAGGTAATGTCCCCCAGCTCCTCAGACCTACAGGCAAACACCTCTCTGTAATATGGGGCAGAGTACCAACCTATAAATAATTAAGATGTTACAAAGATGAAACACGTAATTCCAATATACCATCTACATCCATTAGCTGCCTTGAAGAATCATGTAATTTTCCATCATTATTACTGCTGAACTTGTGAAACAGGAAGAAACTGGAGAAATGAATTTGACAGACTCTCCAAACTTATTTTCAGACACAAAATGTCTTTCAGTTAATACATCCTGTGCTGATTCAATTTATACAAAGTTCTAAAACAGCTAAATTAATCAATGGTGGAAAAATATAAAAACGGTGCCAAGGGAGGCCCCAGAGTGGGACTGGGTAAGGACTGACTGGGAAGGGTGTGAAGGATTTTTCTGAGGTCACAGTGATGTTCTGCATCCTGATGGTATTTGGAGTTACACAAACGTATGTCTCTGTCAATCAAAGCTCATGAAATAGCAGCAATGATTCATGCATGGCTTTGAGTACACAGCACTCTCCCTTTCCCATCCTGAACTTTAGACAAGTACTAAACTCAAGTTTGGAGATGAAATGCATGTATGTCCACAACTTACCTTGAAATGCAACAACAACAACTACAACTACGACAACAACAACAACATGACAGGGCTTGCCAAACAGCCTGAGGGACAGCACAGCTGGATTTAAAGCAGACAGAGCAAATGGCAATTATAGAGCCCAGGCCACAAGTATTGGGGATCAGGAACTCTCTACTCAAGTCTTTCAAGTTTAAAACTCAGAATAGCCGGGAGTGGTGGCGCACGCCTTTAATCCTAGCACTCGGGAGGCAGAGGCAGGTGGATCTCTGTGAGTTCAAAGCCAACCTGGCCTACACAGCAAGCTCCAGGCCAGCTGGGACTAAAGGGAGACCCTGTCTCAAAAAGACCAAAACAAAACAACAACAACAACAATAAACCCCTCAGAATAAAATACTGGAAAAAATGTTTATATTTCATTTGTAAAGGACTTTGTGCAACATGCTAATAAGCAAAGATGTGCCCAACAGAGGACACAAAGAGAAAGAGATGTGGGAAGCTGGCTTCCCCATCCTTCCTTGCACACATGCACACAGCAGTGGGCTGAGGGCTCTCCCATGGCTTGTGTGGCCTTCTCCATTCTGGAACCAGTCCCTGCAGCCCAAAAACTCAATTATCAGTGATCCCAAGAAAATACAGCCTAAGAAACTGGTTCATACTCATCAGAATGGTAAGGAACTGATGTCTGAGCTGGGGAGTTGTGCTGGCGTAGTAAGCTGCACAGAGGAATCATTAGTACACTCAATAGTGAAATCATTAAGATCAGGGCCTCACTCTAAGAACAAGGAAGGAATGGGTGTGGATGTGTTACCCACATGTCAGGTTCTCTCTCTCCTTCTTTAGGTCATCTTTTATTATTTTTTGGGTGGGGGGCAGGGTATCCCTTTAGTCCCAGCTGGCCTGGAGCTCACTATGTAGACCAGGTTGGCCTTGAACTCACAGAGATCCACTTGCCTCTGCCTCCTGAGTGCTGTGATTAAAGGCGTGCACCACCATGCCTGGCTCAAGAAGGTTCTTAGCTGCCATGTGAGTGCTGGGAATGGAACCCAGGACCTCTGCAAGAGCAGTCAGTGCTCTTAACCACTGAGCCATCTCTCCAGCCCCTAGGTCATCTTCAAGATAGCAAGGTCTCCTCTTCTTGGAAATATTACAAATCAAGGTGTGCACGTTGCTTGGTTCTGCCCATGGCTCCAGAGGCCTGCCCACCAATGTGATGCACTTATCAGGAAAGTGAAGTGAAACTCGTGGTCCCAGAGCTTACAGTTTATGGCCCGCTGATCACTGTCTACCAATTTCCAGTGTCCAGCTTACTTGAGGGCTACCTTCTGTTGCGAAAACTCAGGGCAGAATTTCAGGTATATTGGATGGAGATCACTGGAGAGGAAGCATTTAGGTGTGAGAAGTTCAAGTTCTAGTCCTGTCCATTAACAAGCAGTAGAACCTTAGACAAGCCATTCAACTTTGCTGCCCCTAATACATGACTATGAAGTGTGAAACAGTCCTCAGACACAGGGTCACTGCTATGGGCAATGACTTTTCTTCCCTCTCCCTCTTTTTCTGAGACAGAGTCTCACTGTAAAGCCCAGGCTGACCTCAAAACTCATGCTTTTCCTGCCTCAGTTTCCCAGGGCTTTTGGGATGTACTATCATGCCCAGCTATTTTTTTCTCTTCTTTAAGCTTTAGTTTCCTCAAGTTCCAGGGCTGCTGGGAAGGTGTGGGATAATGTATGAGAGGTCTGAGAACAGTCTGTACTTTCCAGATGAGCACTAACAAGGAGTTAATTTATGAAGACAGGAGTCTGAGCAGGCTGTGTGCAGCCTTAGAGGCCTGGCTTCTGATGTAATTCATTAATTCCCAGATGACATCATCCAAGAGACAAGGTTCTGTTGCTACTCCTCGAAGGCAGGTCTGTTCAGCTTGTTGTTGCAGGCTTCAGTCAGGTCCTCCTCCAGGCCAGAGCAGGAGGTCCTAAGAAATGTGCACTGGAGCTAAAACTCACCTCCTTGCTCTGTAACCCAACTACCAGACGCCAGCTTTCCAACCCTGGGAAACATCTGTAGTTCTTGTTAAACTGTATACACCAGGTGCCCAGACCACACCCGCCTCTCTCCTCATTCGGTTTACTAAAATGATTTATATTCATCTCATTCCAAAATAAACAAAATTCTAGCTAAAAACAAGTTAATCAAAAGTCAGGTTGTTTTTTATTAAAGATAAACCAGAGGGAAAGGGCTTCCTTCTAGCAGAAAATGTTCACAACCCTGCTTAAACAATGGCTTGTTTCCTGGACTCAGCTGGACGTGGCTTCACCCTTCAGCACAAGAAATCCTTGTAAGGGAGGGGCTTCCTGGCAAGAGCCTGTCACAGCAACCCCCCTCCCTGCCCCCCCAACAGGGAAGAAGTAAGGGCTACAGGCTGCTGTGAGAGGTGGTCCCAGCAGCTGGACAGCAGATTGGTTTATAGCTCCTGGCCACACCACACCACTGTGTGCCACAGATCTGATTCTAGCAACCTCAGTCTGTTATTTACAGCAGAAATAACTTCACCTTGCAAGTCTGTTAAGGACCTTCATTCACTTCAGTGACCTGCCAGACAGCTAACTGCACATATCATCTTTTCATTGGTGATGGACCAGAACTGGCTTCTCTCTGCTGTGCTTATTGAGAGAAAGCCGGGATCCCTTCTGAAACTAGGGATGAGAGTGAGAGATTCAGAGCCAAATGTGGCAGTGTAGGAGTGTGGCACTGTAGGAAGCAGAGGTGGGAGGACCTTGAGTGTGAAGCCAGACATGTCTGAAAATAAACAAACAAGCAAATAAATAAATTTTAGGGTTGGAATCATAGCATAGAATTAAAGCAATTTCCTAGCAGTGCAAAACCCCAGGTTTGATCCCTAGCACCACAAATAAAGAGAGAAACTTTAATTAAAACATTATAAAAGTAATGAAACTATGGGAAAAGCTGTTTCTGTGACAACCAAGTGAATAGTTCAAACAGATACAATAATGAGCTGATTTTTAAATGTGTTCTTGAATAAAGTGCTGTTGGAGAAATAAGTTTAAGAAAGTAAGGTGCTTGCTTCAGCGGCACATATACTAAAACTGGAATGATACAGAGAAGATTAGCATGGCCCCCCGTGCAACGACGACACGCAAATTCATGAAGCATTCCATATTTAAAAAACAAAACAAAACTCTACATTTAGGATTGCTTCACAAGAGCTCAATCCTTTTTTTTTTTTTTTTTGGTCTTTTTGAGACAGGGTCTCCCTGCAGCCCCAGCTGTCCTGGAACTGAACTCTGTAGACCAGGCTGGCCTCAAACTCACAGAGATCCACCTACCTCTGCCAAGCTGGGCATGGTGGTGCACACCTTTAATCCCAGCACTCAGGAGACCATCTCTCCAGCCCTGCAGCTACCCATTCTTTAGCCTACAAAGCCCTGCACTTTCCATTCTTTAGCCTACAAAGTCCCTGCACTTTCCAGACATGGTCTGGCCTTAAACTCACGACAAGGTCCCTTCGGCAAAAACACAAACTGAAAAGCCTTATCAACAAACAGGGAGCCAAAACCTCTACTTGCAGGCAGGGAAGTGCAATGGAGTGTGTGGCATGCAGCACACACTCACTGAGCCCTACTTGTCCAAAGTTTCTGTGTAGAGTTCTTGTGGCAGAGGCATCTTGAATACACACACAAAGGCCACTGCACTGGCGTATGTGAGGCCTGGTCCTGCTAACCTGTGCAAGCCTCTGAAACTTCTGTATATATCACTGGTGCTCTTGCCAGGCTCTGAGAGCCTTGGGCAGCTTACTTGATACTCCACTTGGTACTTTTAATGTAACCACACCCTAAGTGGTTCTCAGGCACAGACCTGTAGGGTACACCTGGAGAGGAAATGAGAGGGAAAGTAGTGGCTCCTCCTGCAAGTCCTGGCATCTTCCCATGTATCTCCTCTAATTAAGTGTTCATCACCTAACTGCTAAGATCTCTTACATCATCAGCTCAACAACAACCAACTGGGGTATTTTCTCTAGTGTGTTTTGGGGAGGGGAGAGGTGGGAGAAAGAAAAAAAAGAGAAAAAGAGAGACATTTCTTATATCCCAAGCAGTACATTAGCACATCTGATCCTATTATGATTTCCACAGCAGTAACAGATGCCCAACCACTGCCCACTCATATCCTTTCCCTGATCCTGCCCCTTCCTTGCTGCTCTGGCCACCACCATCCTGAATGAAGTGTCACCAACCTCTGGCTTTTTTTTTTTTATTAATTTTATTTATTTCTGTATGTGTATGAATGTACTATCTGCATGCAAGTCTGTGCACCTGTGTTGTGCAATGCCGCGGAGGTCAGAAGTGGGTGTCGGACTCCCCTGGAACTGAAGTTCTCCTGGAATTGGAGTTTCAGACGGTTCTCAGCCGCCATGTGGGTGCTGGGGATCGAACCCGGGTCCTCTGCAAGAGCAGTCGGCGCTCTTAACCGCTAAGCCATCTCTCCAGCCCCCAACCTCTGGCTTTCTTTTAGTTTGTCAGTGTTCCTAAACAACACAGGTTCCTAGTGTGCAGGAGCACAACTCCATGTCTCCAGAACTCCTGGAGCCACAGCTCAGGGCAGGGAGCTCATCTGGCTGGGAAGGAAACAGGAAGCCATAGAAGGACCAACACCTACAGAAACAGCACCATACAGAGGGTGCAGCAAGCTGGTTTTCTACTAGATGACGGCCCGGAGCACCTATTCCATATGTAAGCAGCCGCATCTAACAGTGTTGGTGGGGGACAGGATACTATGGTTCATGTGAGAGGAAGAAACAGGGAAAAGGAAAAGCCCTGACGAGAGCCACTCGCTGAGGCTTGCTGGCAGGGGAGCCAGCAAGATGCAACTAGGAAACACTTTTGTCAGGGAGAGGATTAAGCGGCATGCAGGCAGCGTAAGGGCAGGAAAAAAAATGGCCATGCAACCACACTGACATCTTTGTGCTGGGCAAACCCTGGGCTGAATGTCACTCCAATCTAAGAGCAACACTATCCAGGGTGTCAGAGCCCAGCCCCTAAGGAGTGTGGTGTCCATAAACCAGAAGAACCCTCACTGGGGCTGGTCACGTGATCAAGGACTTCCAAGGTGTCCTCTAAGCTACCTGATCTACATAAGGGACTTGTTCCAGCAACCCATAGAGCTGAGCCTTGAAGGACAACAATGAACAGCAACAAGTTCTCTCACTGTATCCTACACACCAAAGCAGAAGTATATACCTGCCTCTTTGAGGTGGCAGCCTCCAGCCAGAACATGTGTATCCCACTGTGACAAGAACACATGGAGGTGATCCTACACTTAGCAAAATTGTGAGCTGAGTTTCCCTATTATCAGATAGGAATGGGAATGTTAAAGCTGCCAACTTTTCAAGGCAAACAGGATATAAGCACTGGCCTGAGGCAGGCAGGAGACGACCCTGTGCTGAGCACAGTGCTCAATGCTGGCTCCCTCTGCACACGCCCACACAGGCACATGCCATGCTGTGGTGCTATGAATTGGGCTGTGGGTCATACCAGTGCCAATCTCCTAGTTTCAGGATTGTACTAGAGGTATGTAATGCTTCATCCTTGGCAGAAACTGGGCAAGGACCACTTGGTACTATTTCTCAAAGTTCCTACTGATACACAATTATTCCAAAATGAAAAATTTTTAGAAAAATAATTTTAAATTAGCATGATGATGTTCCCTTCTTTTATAAAGGAAAGGACAAAGTACGGGCTGGAGAGATGGCCTAGCGGTTAAGAGCGCCGACCGCTCTTACAGAGGACCCGGGTTCGATCCCCAGCACCCACATGGCAGCCGAGAACCGTCTGAAACTCCAATTCCAGGAGAACTCCAGTTCCAGGGGAATCCGACACCCTCTTCTGACCTCCGTGCATTGCACGACACGGGTGCACAAACTTGCATGCAGACAGTACATTCATATATACACATACAGAAATAAATAAAATATTATATAAAAAAAAGAAAGGACAAAGTACAAACACTGGAAAGATGGACATTGCCAGAAAAGGGGGCCAGCACACTTCCTGCAGTCCTCAATTCTCTCCCTTTACTGTGGTGGCGCAATGTGTACAGGGCAGTTTTAGTAAGAGCCCAGGCCGTGGTCCCCACCCTTGCTAGCCTGGCAGACATATGGTGTGCCAGGGCACCCACCCCAAGGCCTGACACAGGCTTCCTTTCTTCCTTTCAAGTGGGTGGAGAGACAGACACCATCATGGACAGGAGGAAAATATAAGCTGGGGCTGGGGCAAGGGGCCGGTGGCTCTGCTGACAAGAACTCCATGCTCCTTTCTGCTTTCTACTCTCACTGGCTCTCAGTGCCTCTGCTTCCCTTTCCCTCTGCGCTCTCTCTTTTCGCTCTGTGCTCTCTGGCTGACTCTGAGGTCATCTATTGTCACAGCATCCACCCCCTGCCTTTGCCTTTGCTAGAGGGACAGTGGTGGGGTAAGGGTGGGACGGGGGGGGGGGGGGGAAACAAATACAGGACAACGGGGGCCTTGGTCTGGGATCCCTGAAGGAAGCAGGTCAGTGCAGTGTCTCCCTGTACTGGGCACTTCTGTGCCNGGGGGGGGGGGGGGGGGGGGGGGGAATACAAATACAGGACAACGGAGGCCTTGGTCTGGGATCCCTGAAGGAAGCAGGTCAGTGCAGTGTCTCCCTGTACTGGGCACTTCTGTGCCCTTCCATCTTCCAGTCTCCAACTCTAAGCTCCTGTGGCTCTGGAGGGGGGGCAGGGTCCTCTTGGGATTAGTGATCTGCCACCCCCCTCATCCCAGAAGGCCTGTGCCTAGGGTGTCTCTGCTTGTAACCTCTTTCACTGGTTCTTCCCCAGCTTCTTACAGCACTCCCTGGAGTCTGTCCCCAACCACCAATAAATTATTTGCCTCTAAATCCTACTTTAGGGGAGAACTCAACCTAAGACAGGTAGTCACAGGGAACTGAACTTCAAATATGATTGAATGGAACTGAGGGTGTGTGAGGGAGGCCTACCTGTTGACGGGAAAGTCATCACTGACAGGGCCACTAGAGATATCAGGAAGCCTCTGTGTGTGTGCGCGCGCGCGCGTATGTGTGTGTAAGACAATATGACCAGGGTTTGCTTGCAATACTCATAGCCATTTATATGAACTGCTTTCATTTACTTAATTACCACTGGCATAAAAATGGCTACATATCTATTAAAGGTGTCGAACAAAATTTGTATTAATTTTACTCAATTACCAGAGTTATGAAACCCTATGCTTGGGTCTCAAGCTTTTGAAACAGGCTGGATAGCGTGGTCTGTTTATCCCCAGAGGGCCACCTATAGAGCCTGAGAGAGCATGACCCGCCATCAAAGCCTGCATGACTGTCCTGAAGCCCAGGTTTCTCTTTTGGAAGGTCTGGGGGGCAGGGAGCATGTCTCCCATGGGCTCCACTGTAGAGCTGGTAGGGCTAGCCTGGAGACACACTTCTGAGGACCATGGCTTGGAAGGGAATAAACAAGAGCAAGGCAGAGCTAATGGTTATGCTGCCAGTCAGCATGGGTGACAGCACAGGTTGACCAATCTGTGCTGCTGCGTGGTGGAACTATATCCATTCTACAGGAGTCACTGGCCCAAACCTGGCTTGGTACACTGACAGCTTATACCAAAAAAGGCAAAATTAACTCTCCTCCTCAAACAGATCCCAGGAGACCTGGGCTTACTCATTTACTCAACAAGTACCCAGTCTGTGCCAGACTGTTGGTAAGCAACAGAGGCGTGGGCACTGTCAAAGGTCAGGTGAGACTCTGAGGTCACCTGTTCTGTGGGCCTTGTTTTCTTGTATTTAGGGCTGTCCAGGTCTGGTGTTTTACAAAGCAAAACAAAGGCGCATGGCAGCTTGAAGCAGAAATGCCCTACCTGTTGCAACTGGTGGGCCATGACAGACAGACCAAGTACTAGCAGCAGTCTAGGCACCTAGACTCTCCTGGCTGATCAGACTCCCACTCAACGAATGCACCATTAATGTTGCTAACAAGGTGAGTTGGTACTAGGCCCAATGCCAAGCCCAAATGCAGAAGCACCCAGCCTGAGCTCATGCTCTTAATTGGCACTCCCCTGGTATGTTATGACAGTTAATCACAGCACTGCTGAAGGAAGCTAGGCGGTTCACTAGAAGTGAAGATTTGTGAGAACCTCAGCTGGGGCTTTAAATGTGCTCAGCTCTCCAGCTTGGCTCAGAATGCAAAGCATGCACAAGAGGCTGGAGGGGCAGCCACCTGTGAAGGGCAACGCTGCCAGGTGAGGAGCTGCATGATGAGGACTGGTGTGGCATGAAGCCACCAAGTGCTGACCTTCCAGGCCCCAAGGGAAATGTGCAGGGAACATTTTTGTTTTAGAGAGAAACTGATTACCAGCGACGACTAGTGAAACAACTGTGGGCCTAAGAGGAGGGGAGCTTGGCTGAGTTCTGATGGGCCCAGGATGCTCAATAAGCAGCTGAGTTTCAGGTAGACAAGAATTCTGGTAAAACAAACATATACTCTAAGTCAGTGAGGCATTAGACAAGAAATAGAGTCTGATGATGGTAACACCAACATTGCATAGCCCAACAGCCTTTGGGCAAGTCTGTGAATAGCTCTTTTCTGTAGAAGTAACTAACCTGTTTTCAGCCTTAATTAAGGTATAAACAGAAGCACACTGAGAAAGCCATTCTTGTTGACCTAAGATTCAAAACTTAAGTCAAACTGTGAAGTAGGTTAAGATAAAGCATAACCCCAGCACAGCACTGAAAGCTCCTCAGGGTATGCTAGCAAGCTCCTAAGAGGGTGCTGTGTCCTTCAACTCCACCCCTTTGCCCATCTACACATACAATAGGGCTCAAAACATAGTTGTCAGCCATAAATACCTGCTGATAAGGTAGAGTTCTGTTCTAGCCAGCCTGGTCAGCCACTGGAAGTGAGGCTGAGAACAGGGCTCCAGGGAAGCCAGCCAAAGCCTGTTTGCCTGATACTCCAGGTGAGACCGTTCCTAAGCCAACCTGTTCCATCCCTCCCTCAGTAACAAGTCCCAAAGGCTTTGGTGCCTGTGTTGGCTGAGCTGCTTATTTCATCTGTTTTAAAATACCAGATTGAGTTGTAGCATCTGTGTTTTAGCTCAGGATGCTGGGATTCAGGATCAAGGCTATTGCAAGTGGCCTTGTGATGTCACGCACTACTCTGCCTGTACTTCTGTTCTCTGGGCTTGGTTCTGTGGCTATGATGCCTGTAGCCAAGATCACTTCAAGTTTATGAGGCTTTATTTCCTTTTCTAGATCAACACTGAAAAAAACATAGGCACAATTACTTTATTACATAAAACTTATCAAATGATGCAAAGATACTGGTCCAAGTAAATACTCAGTCTACAAAGGCTTGGAAATGTTTGTTTATTTATTTATTTTTGGTATTTTTGAGACAGGGCCTCCCTTTAGTCCCAGCTGGCCTAGAGCTTGCTCTGTAGACCAGGCTGGCCTTGAACTCACAGAGATCTGCATGCCTCTGCCTCTCGAGTGCCAGGATTAAAGGCGTGCACCACCACACCTGGCTGGAAATGTGTTTTAATTGGAACAGTGAAAAACCTGGTCTAAACGAAAGCAAATAAAGTGCATGGTGAGACCTGACTGAGGCACATGAGTTTCCAAATGCAGACACCACTTCCCACAGAGAGGGTCTGACCTGGAACATCATGGTTCACTTGTTTCAGACACTGACCAATCTCAACAAGTGACCTGTATGCCCACGTGCCAACCTCATACCACTTACAATTACGTGTCCCTGGGCGGGGCTGGGGCTGTGTGATGCCTGCTCCCAAGCCATTCAAGCCATTCATTCACCTTGCAAGTGTGTCTAAGGTGTGACTCCAGAGTTGAGCAAAGAACTGAAGTACTTGTGGCGAAGTCAAAACAGGTTTGAAAACACCCCTGCAGCTGGTGCCCACTTTGCAGTGGACCACCATCAGTGAGATACACAGAACACACTGAGGCTCGAAAAGGAAAAGGAAAATGGCGAAGGGAACAGCGAGACAGCAAATTGATTCACCAGTGCAAAACTCGGTGAAGATACCCCCAAAGTTGGGAGTAAACCCCAGAAGTAATCTGCAATGGTACGTTCTTACCATACCACGTGTGCAGCTGAGAGCCAGGTGGGAGGTGCTCAGTGCATGTTGCTTTGCAGACCAAAGGCACATGGATGTCAATGACCTGGACCAACTTCCATAGTGCCTTAGCAGAGCTCTACCACAGGCAGCCTGAAGCTGACTGAACACCAGGACAAGCGGGTGTCTTCCAGGGTAGAGAGGCTTCCATGCTTCACTGCAGGAGGACAGCTCATCTCTGTGCCCACCCTCACAGGGCCAGGAGAGTTTATGCAGAGCTCCTGGTCAGCAGAGAAGCAAGTGCATCTATCACTGTACTTACTCTGCCATAAGAAACTGGCAGTTCTTGAGTTGCTGCCCAGATAAAAATGGCCAGATCTAATCAAACCTTCAGGAGGAATTTAGCACCGAGAAAGTATTACCTGAATAGCAGTAGGGCCAGATCTCTGGTCAAATACCAGGAGACAATTCACTAAGCTTGATTTTGACATTGGCAGCAATGTTTCTGACTTTTAGAACATAGGCTCTGAAAACTTTCTTCTTACCAAATCAATGGCACCAGCATCCTGTATATAAGAGAGCTAACCTGCTCTGTTGAATACACTTCCAGAAGCCATCTGCAAATGGCTGTAAACAGAGCCAGCTGGGGATGTGCTGAGTGGTACACTAACGTCATTGGACAGAGTCCTTCTGGGGTCTGATGGGGACAGACATAATTCCTTGGGCAAGGGCCCCTGGCTTTTCCGAAATGCACTGCATACCACTAGTTTGTCTTCTTTCAATCTAAAGAACCTACCAAACCTAGTTTTGTTCCTGACTTACATTTGAGTACTTGAAAACGGAAACAACTTTAACACGTTGTAAGATTACCAAGGGAGCTTCTGTTTTCCCGTTCCTTAGGACTGCTAACTATTTTATATATAGGGAGAAAGTGCGGAGAACAAAGTTAGAGTAAAACTTATTGAGTTAAGCATGACATTTATAAACCCATTACTTGGGAGGCTGAGGCAGGAGAACAGTCAGGAGTTCCAGGAGAGCCTGAGCTTCACATAATGCATTCCAGGCCATCAAGGGCTAAAGAGTGATACCCTGTCAACAGTAATAAGACAAATGTTAAGCTCAACCCTGTCTTTTCAAGCCAGCCTGCTTTAGTAAAATGATAGTTTAAACTTTTAAAAATTGAGGAAAGGGGGAGCAAAACTAAGAAATTACATTAAGAAATCCCTGCCGGGGGTGGTGGTGCACGCCTTTAGTCCCAGCACTTGGGAGGCAGAGGCAGATGGATTGCTGTGAGTTCAAGGCCAGCCTGGTCTACATAGTGAGTTCCAGGCCAGCTGGGGCTACAGGGAGACCCTGTCTCAAAAAGACCAAAAAAAAACAAAACAAAAAAAAAAAAACAGGGACAAACCTCTCCTAAATTGTATATTCTGTGTTCCCTTCTCTGAAGCAAATGATTCTCAATATTCCTGAGAACCTCTCATTGTGGTATGAAAGCACAATTACCAGGGAAGAATGCTAAAGAAAATTCAAAATTTCAGGGTGAGATAAGGTAACTAAAATTTAAATATCCCTCAAGGGGGCTGGAGAGATGGCCTAGCAGTTAAGAGCGCCGACCGCTTTTACAGAGGACCAGGGCTCGATTCCCAGCACCCACATGGCAGCTGAGAACTGTCTGAAACTCCAATTCCAGGAGAACTCCAGTTCCAGGGGAATCCGACACCCTCTTCTGACCTCCTCGGCATTGCACGACACAGGTGCACAAACTTGCATGCAGACAGTACATTCATACACAGGTTACAGAAATAAGTAAAATTAAAATTAAATAAATAAAAATAAATAAATAAACATATCCCTCAAGAAGAAAGATTCCCATCCAGGCCAGAGCATGATAGAGTCTTCAGTGGTTCAAACCTTGAGTACTTTGGAGAGACCTCAGCTATGTGAGGACTGAGGACATCTTACTGTCTTCCCACCCTTACCCTCCGCATTCTTCCAGGTCCTTAACCACGCTGTCATCTGCTTTCTGAGTGGCCTTTTGTGGACCGAGGAACCTAAGCGCCTGTAAAAATGATCTGCAAGTACTACCTTGAAAGGGCTCTGATCTGGTTGGGAGATCAGCAACACACGTAGTGCCACTCACTGCTTAGGGAGAGGGCTGTCCAAGTGAACTGCTAACCAGGGCAGGAGGCAGAGACCACCTCTCTACTTCCTGGATTGGGCCCACCCTGGCACACATGTTTATTTTGTATGACCAATGCTTAGAAAATGCAGCAGGCTCTCAGTAAGTGTGGGAAACTGGGTCTTGGCAGAGATGCACTGGGTAAAGTACTGGCTGCACAAGCTTTAAGAAATTCGAGTTCAGATCACAAGCAACCCCACATAAAAAAACAGGCACTATGGAATGCACTCTAAGACATGAGTGCATGGGGGGGGGGGGGATTAGGGCTGCTCTCTGGATCTAGCTGGCCAGCCAGTCTAACATTAGTTTTGCCAGGTTAAGTGAAGAGTCTCTAGTCTCAAATAATTGTGGATAGTGAAAGAGGAAGACACTGATAATTGACCTCTGCCTGTCACGTGCACATATCTATATACACAAGCATACAACACACACATCACACACACACACACAAAGTGTGGTGGAAGAAATGATAAGAGTGAGCTTTTTTTTTGGCATTTTGAGACAGGGTCTCGCCTTCACTCTGAGCCCAGCTGGCTGGAACTCATTTCTGTAGACCAGGCTGGACTTGGACTCACAGAGAACCACCTGCCTCTGCCTCCCATGCTGGGACTTTAAAGGCATGCACCACCACACTGGCTTCTCCATTTCTTATGCTGAAATTCACCTTCATTAAAAGCTAAATCTAGGGGGCTGGATAGAGGCAATCCTAGCGGTTAAGAGCGCGACCGCTCTTGCAGAGGACCCGGGTTCGATCCCCAGCACCCACATGGCGGCCGAGGAAACCGTCTGAAACTTCCAATTTCAGGAAACTCCAGTTCCCAGGGGAACCGGGAGACACCTCTTCTGGACTCGCCGGCACTGCACGACACGGGTGCACGCGACCTGCATGCAGACAGTACATTCATGCACATACGAAAAAATAAAAAATTAAAAAAAAAAAAAAAAAAAAAGCTAACTCCTTAGCTGGGTGTGGTTAGTGCATAAGCCTTTAATCCCAGCACTTGGGAGGCAGAGGCTGGCGGATCTCTGTGAGTCCAAGTATCCAAGCACCTGGTCTCAACGATGGAGTTCCAGGCCAGCTGGGATAACTAAAAAGGGGAGACCTGTCCAAAAGACAAAAAGACCAAAAAAAAAAAAAAAAAAAAAGAAAGAAATGGAAAAGGCATCCTGGGAGAGCAAAAGGCACAGGCCAACATGTGAGGCGAGAAGGGGAACTGACCAGGGCCAGAGAACAGGCTATGGGATGTCAGAAGGGCAGTGGCAAAATACTACAGCACAAGCTCTTCTGTGCAGAGTCTTGACCCTAGCTGAGGAGTCTGTGCTTTGTGCTTAGCACCAGAGAGTTCAAAAGGCCTGTGGTCAGGGATGGTGTTGTGAAATGGTTAGCAGCCTAGTGAAGCAGTCTGAGTGAGAGGGCCTAGGAGAGGTCCAGAGGTGAGCTGGGAGTCCTGAAGCCATGGCTGCCCAGGGTAGGAATAGAGAAAGGGGGGGCTGCAGAGATAGCCTAGCAGTTAAGAGCACCGACTGCTCTTGCAGAGGACCGGGTTTGATCCCCGCCAGCACCCACCAGGTCGGCTAGGAACCAGTCCTGAACTCCAATTCCAGGAGAAATCCAGTTCCAGGGGAATCCGACACCCTCTCTTCTGATCACTCCGCGCATTGCACGACACGGGTGCACAGACCTACATGCAGACAGTACATTCATACACACACAAAAATTTAAAAAAAAAAGGAATAGAGAAAGGGGACAGATGTCAGAAGAAAACCTTGGTGACTGACAGATGGAAAGAAGCAGAAAGGTTCAGAGTACGACCCCCAAGACCTTAAGCTACCCAGTCCTCATGTCTTATCTATTTAAAAATTTTCAAAGATTTCTTTTTTGATTTATTTATTTTTATTTTATGTGTATGAGTGTTATGTAAGTGTACCCATGTTGTGCAATGCCCATGGAGGACAGAAGAGGGTGCCTGATCCCCTGGAACCGAAGTTACAGACAGTTGTTAGATGAAATGTAGGTATTGGGATTGGAACCCAGGGTTTTTTTTTTTTTTGGGTCTTTTTGAGACAGGGTCCGCCTGTAGCCCCAGCTGTCCTGGAACTCACTGATGTAGACTAGGGGTGCCTCCGCAAGTGTGGGATTAAAGGAGTGCACCCCATGCCCAGTGAACAGCGCAGTGCTCTTAATAACAATCATGAGCCATGCTCTCCAGCCCCAGATTTCTTTATATTATTATGTTTTCTTCATTTTTTTGTGGTGTACAGTGGCTGGATGTTGGTCAGAGGCCAGAGGGTGTTGGATCCACTTGAGAACTGGAATTTATGATTGTAGCTACCACGTGGGAGCTAGGAAAAATCCTCTAGACAACAGTACAGCTCTTAGTGCTGAGCCATCTCTCCAGCCCAGCCCATGCTCTCTACTGATTTTACATGAAACTGACATAAAGTCATTTTTGCTTGCAAATTAAGGTCATGGTGAGTGATGCTGGTGCTAAAAAATGCCCAAGAAGCCTCATGGACCCAGGGTAGGCCACGACTGGTATTAGGGAGGGCAGCCAGTGTCACTGATGTATGTTGGGACACAAGGAAGGCCTGTGCTGATTGTGTCAAAATCACAGGATGAGGTTCTATTGTATTTCTGAGGCAGGAATCCACAAAAGGAAGCTTTCTAAAAGGCTGCCAGGCAGCTAGGGATACAGCTCAGTGGAAAGAAACGCTCACCTAGCATATGGGAGGTCCTGTGTTCAAGAACAACCTTCTGTGTGGTCTCAGATGGGGAACAGTATCGGGTGCATCATGTGACCAACAATGAGTCTGGTGACTAGACTGTCTCTTCATACTGGAGGAGTGGGAATCACATCCAACCCCAGAATGAGGCAGGATCAGGTCAGATTTCCCCACGATGCATAATATACCCCACACGAGCACCTGCAGTGGCTTCTAGGCTCCAGCAGAGAGGCAGAACAGAGCTACAGGGAAATAAGGCATCTGAGGGGAAAGGAGGGGGCAGAGAGGAAAAGGACCGAGATTTAGCTGGAAAGGAGAAGGGATTTTTTTTCCATGACTTCACGTAAGTAATGATGAATGACCAAGGGGAACATGGCATTTCCAGGCCAAAAATGGTAGGTTACTTTTTAGAGAACATGTAAGTGACTTTGCTCCTAAGTGGGCTGGACTACATGGTGACTACAATTCCAATTTCTTGGGCTTGAGAATTTGATGGATATTACTACATCACTTTGTAAGTCACACACACAAAAAATCCAATGGTCCACTGTCTGGGATAGCAGAAAAGAGCTCTGAGCCTTATCAGCAGAAAGGAACGACAGTGCTCACAGAAGGCCTTTCTCCTGAGTTACTTTCCTTCTGTGTGCAGGTTGGTTGGTTGTTTTTGAAAACAGACTATTCTAGGACCAGTGAGATGCTTCAGCAGGTGAAGGTACTTGACGCTAAGCTTGATTACCTGAGTTGACACCTGGAACCCATCATGGGAGAAGAGAGAACTGACCCTAACAGTTGTCCTCTGACCCTCCACGCATAATGTGGAATGTGTACCCACTATACACACAACATACTAAAGAAATGTAACAGAAAAAGGCTCTCTAATAATTTTGGCTGAAACAAGAGCAAGTGAAAAGTAACTGCTAATTAGTACCAAAGCAGAAACTGAGCTCATTAACACCTGAAGGCAAACATGTTAAGATGGAACTTGTTTCCTTTACTTATCACGCCAAGACCTTAGGCCAGTCATTTCTTTAGTTTCCTCATGTGGAAAACTGGAATGAATTTGTAAGCTAGATCACTGCTAAAAAACAACACAGGGCTTACCACTCTCTACAGCAAAATAAATTCCAGAAGAAATTAAGACTTAAACCTACAAAACAAATTCATACAATTCCCAGGAAGGAAGAAGTAAAACAAAGTTTCCTTTGGAAAATATAGGGTAGGGAAGATCTTTTAAACTAAGATACAACATCCAGAAGTCACTGAAGAAAAAACTGTTAACTATTTTAATCTCTGGGGCTGGAGAGAAAGGGCTTGGCCATTAAGAGCATGTATTGCTCTTAGAGACCAGACTTAGGTTCCTAGCACTCACATCAGACAGCTTAAAACTGCCTGGGAGTCCAGCTCCAGTGGATCCAACACATTCTTCTCGGCCTCCGAGGCTGCCTGCAGTCTCGTATACATACCCACACAGAGGCATAGGTAATTAAAAAGTTAAAATCCAACACGGCATCAGATCGCCTGGAACGGGAATTACACTGATGGCTGTTAGCCACCATGTGGGGTGCCTGGGATCGAACCCAAGTCCTCTGGAAAGAAGCACCAGTGCTGGCTACCCCAGTGCCATCTCTCTAGCTCCAGTAGCTCATAACCGATTTAAATAAGACTAATCTGTTCAATGAATAAAGACCTTCTCACAAATAAAACAGATAAGTTCAACAATGAAAAAGGAAAAAAAAGGAACTTAGAAAACAAAACCTTTTTTGTTTTGGTTGTTCTTGAGATAGGGTCCCACGTAGCACTTTCTATATAGCTGAGAATAACCCTGAACTTATGATCCCGCCTGCTTCTAATGAATCCAAATGCTAGGATTTAGCAGGTACCACCACACCTGTTTAAAAAAAAATCTTTTAAAAAAAATATGAAAAATGCGAACCTCATTGATAATGAAAGACACACTTTACAGTTATACCAAGATGAGGTTGCTGAGCTGGAGGAGTGGCACATGCTCGTAAATGCAGCAGCAGGGAAGCTAAGGAAGGAGGACTATGCATTTGAAGACAGTCTGGACTGCATGCTTGTCTAAAATAATAATACTGCCAATCTACTAGCCAAAAGGTGATTAAAGGGCTGACTGCCTCCTGTCAATGAGGTGCACAGAAAACAGCTTTCCTTTCGTTTTTTTTTTTTTTTTTTTTTTTTTTTTTTTTTTTTTTTTTAGCCCCAGCTGTCCCGGGAACTCACTCTGTAAGAACCAGGCTGGCCTTGAACTTCACAAAAGCCACCTGCCTCTGCCTCCCCAAGTGTCTAGGATTAAAGCGTGCGCCACCATGCCCGGCTTAGAAAACAGCTTTCTTTATGCTATGAGAGGAGAGCAAATTTAACAAGCAGAGAGTCTTCTGCACAACCTTTCAGCCTCTCAAAATGACTACACAGGATTTGCATCGCAATAATACTCTTAGTAAGATAAAAGCTTCAGAACATCCAAAAGTTTGCCAACAAGAAACTTTGAAATGAATAGTAGTGGCAGGCATACCTTAGAAACCTAAGAAGAGGCAACTCGAGGATGAAGAAATGGTTCAGTGGTTAAAAGCACCGACTGATCTTGCAGACCCAGGTTCGATTCGCAGCCACCCAAATGGCGACTAAGAACCTGGCCTTTAACTCCAGTTCCCCAGGGGAATCCCGACCCCTCTTCTGACCTCTGAGGCATTGCACGACTCGGGTGCACCAACTTACTCAGCCAGTACACTCATATGCATAAAAAAATAATAATAATAAATAGAACTTGGTAAAAAAAAAAGAAGAGGCAACTCTATAATCTTAGCTAGAATCTTCAAAGAACTATTACTAAATGGAAAAAGGTTTGCAGCTATACATATACAATTTCTCTTTATCTTAAAGAGTAAAATGTTACTGGCCCACACCTTTAATCCTGGTGTCTGGGAGGCAGAGGCAGAGTGGATCGCTTGTGAATCCAAGCCATCATGGTAGACACAGCAGTTCCAGGCAGCTGGGGCGATAGGGAGACCCGGTCTCGAGAAGACGAGCAGGGAGAACATTTAATATGTCTGAAATGCTTGCTTATATTATGAGCAGAATATTTCTAGAAGGAAAAGGCTGGGGGAAGAGAGATATGGGGCTCTACCGCGCCACTTGCCGGTGAATCTCACGGCACCCCGAGAGGGTCTCACTGAAGCATGCTCCTCACACAGGTTTCACTATTGCGTAGTCCCTATACATTCTGGTCACTGTATTGCACTCTCCCCCCTCATTATCACTAGGGATGTATGCAAACTGACAAGTTAACTAGCGATCTGTCTGCTAGGCAATGAGATGCTCCCTCTGTCGGCTGTGGGAATATCTGGAGATCGAGGGAGATCGTCTCTGAATGATCTTGGGTATTGGAAAGGGGTATCGATCATCATTTCAGAACCTTGGCTAGTCAGTGATTCTATCAATAGTATGATTGGGCTATAAGCCATTGGCTTTGAAGAGAGGAGGGGAAGCAAGACGGTGAGAATGACTGGTAAATGAGTGTATGGATGGAAAAACGGTGCGGGTGTGGTGTTGGGGGGGGGGTGCGGCTGGTGTTTGAGGAGAGGCAGACCGAGGGTGTCGGAGGGTCAGTCTGAATAACATAGCAAGACCCGGTTTCAGAAAAAAAATCTCTTTCTGGACATTTCCAGGTATTATATTTTTAATAATTTATTTTTATTTTATGTGTATGAGTGGTTCCCTGCAGGGATGTAAGTACTAGAGGGCATCAGATTTCCTGGAACTAGAGTTATGACAGGTGTTAGCAACATGTGGGTGCGGATGCGAACCCAGTCTTCTGCAGAGCAGCCAGTGCTCTTCAACTGCTGAGCCATCGCTGTACCCCATCCAGGATATTAATATTTTTAAAACTAGGGTATAAAAATCCTAACTTCCCAGGGGCTGGAGAGATGGCCTAGCGGTTAAGAGCGCCAACCGCTCTTACAGAGACCCGGGTTTGATCCCAATCAACCCACATTGCGGCTGAAAACCGGCCGGAAACTCCAATTCCCCAGGAGAACTCCAGTTCCCCCAGGGGAATCCGAAACCCTCTCTGACCTCCGCCGGCATTGCAGCGACACGGGTGCACAGACTTGCATGCAGACACTACATTCAATACACATAACATAAAACAGAAATAAATAAAAAGAAAAAATTTAAAAAAAAAAAGAAAAACAAACCTCTCCCTGAGGCTGCTTTGGCTAGATCAGTTGGGCAAGGAGGCTGTTTAAGGCAGGCAGCTTTCCTAGGACACACAAACAGCTCCCAGAATCTGGGGTTGGGAAGTTCCACCCCATAGTGCAATGTGAAGACAAGAGGCACTCCTCTGCCTCTATGACCTAAGTTCCAGAGAGTTCTCTAAAGTCTAGTGAGTCAGCAGCACAGAGACAGGGCTGGTCTCTGAAGAGAAATTCCTCTAGTATCTCACTTTCTGGTGTCAGCATGGGGAGTGGTTTCCCTAGGAGGAATTCCAGGATGACACACCACAGATGCAAGGTGTTCCCTAGGCTGGAGATGGACTGAAACTAGGGTCTTCGAAAATAGAAAGGAACCAAGTGTGAGGGCTCAGAGCCTATAACCCCCACACTCAGCAGACTGAGGATCACCAAGAGTTTCAGATCAGCTTGACCTACAGTTGAGACCCTTTCTCAAAAAACAAACCCTGCTTGCCCCACAAAAACAAAACCACCACACAGAAAATGAAACCACAGAATGGGAAGAAAGCAGAGCATTTACACAAAGTTCAGCATTTCAACAATGTTTACAATGGTTTCTGTCTGTTTGAATCAGGACAACTGGGAACAGATTGCCAGACAAATTGTCATTTGTAAGCCCCTAGTGAGCTCAGGCAGTTTTCCACCTGTCCAGACAAACAAACAGGCTGCCTAGAGCCTAGAGCTATGGACAGGTGGGTCCTGTGGCACCAGACACTGAAGAGTGAGATAGAGTTGGTGAGATACAGCAGAAAGCCTGGCAAAGAGCCACTTATCATCATGGCCCTGCCCAGCATCTATAGGCTCAGGCTTCCTTCTAACCCAGGGCCATTCCTGTGGCATGGAATGGGAACATGAGTGAGGTGGGGAAGAAGCAAGGAAGAGTCCTCCTTGGGCGAAGCAGCCTCCCTCTAGAGAGATGGAGCTGAGACCTGAGACTGTATCTTCAAGGGGACTGGCCAGACCCCAGAGGGCAGAAAACAGCTCTGTGCTGTGAGGGGTCACAGATTCCAAAGCAAGCCAAGTGAGGCCCATGAATTGCTTTCTTGGAGTCATATACAATAACAGGCCAGTTACTTAGCTGTTAATGTGACACACTGAACAATTAAACTTGTCTGAGGACAACTATCCCTTTCCGCCTTCATCTCTGCCATCTAGGAAGCTCCCTTTACACTGACCTCCCAACTCTACCAGGCCCAGAAGACATCTGAGGCCTCCAGCATCTCACTCTATAACTTGCTGAGGTCACCTGTTGAAACCCACGGCCGTGTTCCTGTGGGGACACATGTAAGATGCACCAGACTCCTGAGGGGACGCACATATAAGATCTGCACTAGGCTACTGCAGGAGTGTTTGTGAGAGGAAGCATGAAAGATGCACCAGGCAAGTTCGTGTGCCAGGGCCTTTCGCGTGCTGACTCCTTTAACCACTTCCACCACCTCCCCTCAGGGACCTCCTATCTCTGGATTTCTCCCATTCCGGTGGGTCGTTAGTGATTCTGCATTCCTTCCCTTATCTTAGAATCCTGGAGTTTAGGTTTCATCTCTGCTGAGGTGGTGATGAGCTTACAGAAACTTCCTTCCTAAGAGGAGAACCCAGCACTTGGTCCTCCAACAGAACTCATCCAAGAATCCCAGCCCGGGGTGACAAGCAGGATAAAAATCTGAGGAACTCTCAGGAATTCAGATCTCATTACAGTTCCATAACTTTAAAAAACATCATGTACATGGATGAGTGTTTAAAAAGTCACTCGGCCGGGCGTGGTGGCTCATCTTTTAATCCAAGCACGTGGGAGGAAGAGGCAGGCGGATCTTGTAAGTTCAAGGGCAAGCCTGGTGTACAGAATGAGCTCCAGGCCAGCTGGGACTTAAAGGGAGACCCGGTTCTCAAAAAAAAAAAAAATACAAAAAAAAAAAAAGTCACTCAAAGGCAGGAGTGGTGGACAGCCCTTTAATCCCAGCAACTCAGGAGGGAGAGTCAGGTGGGAATCTCTTGAAGTGGGAAGATTGTAAAAACTCAGGGACAGTGTTTTCAGATACCATTAAGCAATTTTCCCTGAGTCATTCTGGGAATGATTGTGGTTTGCGTGCTTGTGTATGCGTTTCCCTTGATTTGGAACTATGGTGCTGAACGCTGATTGGCTATTGTACTTTAAATTAACCTGAGACCCGCACCTCGCACCTTGGTGTCACCGCCGTCCTGAGTTGAGTGTTGGCCTGGCGTCATAATTAAATTTAAACCCTCCTTTAAACTCCACGTGGTTAAGTGGGTGGTCTCTCCACTGCAACTTTTCAACAATTTTGAGGGGGACCCCCAGACCCTAACATAACACTGTGAGTTCAAGGCAGCCTGGGCTCAGAGTGGGTTCCAGGTCAACTGGGGCTACAGGAAGACCCGGGCTCAAAAAAGACGAGGAAAAAAAGTCACTCAACACAGCTTAAAAGAAAAAGAAATCAGGGAGGGGGAAAAAACAAACAAAACAAACAACAACAACACAAAACAGCAGCACAAGTATGGTAAAGAGAAATGGAAAGGAGTTAAAAAGTGGAAGTTGGATGGGCCTAGTGCACACACCTTTAATCCCAGCACTTGAGAGGCCAGAGGCGGATTAGTTCATTCTGTGAGTTCAAGGCCAGTCTGGTTTCCAGCGTGAGTTCGAGGCCCAGCTGGGACTAAAAGGGAGACCCGGTCTCAAAAAGAAAATCTGAAAGTTCCTCTAGAGCAGAGATGAAGAGGACAATGCTAATTAGCGTGCTGGCCTCCCCTCAAGCCATACTCCGTGCTCCCAGGCTAGCTGTGCTGTGCTCTTCTTTCCTGCATCTCTGGATTCTCCCCTACTCTCTTACCACTGGGCATACTATAAAACTTGCTTCTGGGGCTGAGAGTGGGCTCAGTGGGTTAAGAGCACACTGATTGCTCTTGCAGAGGACCGGGGTTTGATTCCCAGCACTCACATGGCAGGCGAGAACTGGCGCTAATTCCAGGTCCAGGGGAATCGACACCCTTCTAACTCCATGGGGCATTGCATGACAGGGATGCCTTACGTACATGCAGGCATACACTCATACACATAACAAAAAAACTTGCTTTTTGTCCTTCCTTTCTTTTCCTTATAGGTTTCTAGAATGCCCACTCTATGAGGCCAAGAGGCTTTGGGTTTTTTGCACAGCTATTTGCCTGGTGTCTAGAACACTGCCCCAAGACACAGCAGTCACTCAACAAAATAGCTAGATGTACCAATAACTCAATAAAAAAACAGGGCTTTAATACTGCATTACTTATGTTATGTTAAAAGACCCCCTATTATGCATCAGATGCAACTGCTTAGAACATTTTGAGACAAACTCCATTTCCTAAACCATACAAAACCATCTGTCCAGAGCTTGCTGATGCTACCACTAGGAAAACAGAAGAGAGGTCAAAACCGGAATCATAAAGGGTACATCAAGAATGCCCACCGAACTGGTAATGGTGGCACACATAGTGGCACGCTCCTCTAATCCAGTGGTAAATTCTGAAGCCAGCTTAGCCTAAGAACACAGCAAGATTCTGTCAAGGGGAAAAAGTGAAGAAAATGTTCCGAGATCGCCAGCGCTGGAGTGAGGATCAATGAGGATCAAACGTGTCTTAGCAGTGTGCCAGTATTCTTTTATCACCATAACCCAAGCTTGTGGGTCTGGTGTTTCAAAAATACCAAAATAAGAGCTGGAGAGATTGCCTAGCGTTAAGAGCACCAACCGATCTTGCAGAGGACCTGGGGTCGCCCCCAGCACCCCAGTGGCGGCGGAGAAAGTCTGAAACGCCAGTTCCAGGAGAACTCCGTTCCAGGGGAAACCGACACACGCTTCTGACCTCCGCGCATGGCACGACACGGGTGTGCACAAACGTGCAGGCAGACAGTACATTCATACACATAATCATAAAATGAATAAAAAATTAAAAGTATAGCAAAATAAAAAGGTGGCAGGGGGGGTCACACTCGGCTGGTAAATTCTCAGCCACCACCTGTGTCTCAGGGCCCTCACTGGTGCCCCTCTTGTAGCAGCTAAGTGGAAAATAGGTAATTTGAAGGCTGGTAGTGGCTGGGAGAACCAAAAAAATAATGGCACAAAGGCCTCTTGAAGAACACAGATACAGGACACTGCCACAAACAACAGAAGACGGAAGAGAAGCCCATGCTGGAGAAGGGAAAAAAAAAATGAAAAAAAGGAAAAAAAAAAAGAAAAATTCGGTTGAAGAAAGCCCAGCACTATCCCAGGGAAAGGAGGATAAGGAAAACTGAATGGGGAAAGCAGGTGAGGAGGGAGGGGAGGGGAAGTTCAGTGAAAAGGGGGAACACTGGAAGGGGGGGAGCACAGAGAGAAGGGCACAGGAAGGGGGAAGCATGGGGGGACACAGGGAGAGAGGGAAGCATGGGGAGGAAGCACAGGTAGAGGGAGAAGCACAGGAAGGAAGAAACAAGGGAGAGAGGGGAAGCACAGGGGGGGGGCACAGGGTGGGGGGGCGCAGGGACGGGGGGAGCACAGGGTGGGGGGGCACAGGGACGGGAGGAGCACAGGGACGGGGGGGGACACAGGGACGGGGGGGGGGCACCAGGACGGGGGGAAGCACAGTACGTGGAGGAAGCACGGGTGGGGGGCACGGGACGGGGGGAAGCCAGGGACGGTGGGGCAAAGGGACGGGGGGGCACAGGCTGGGGGGCACAGGGACGGGGGGGCACAGGGACGGGGGGGAGCACAGGGACGGGGGAGCACAGGGACGGGGGAGCACAGGGACGGGGGGAGCACAGGGACGGGGGGGAGCACAGGGACGGGGGGCACAGGGACGGGGGGAAGCACAGGGTGGGGGGGCACAGGGACGGGAGGAGCACAGGGACGGGGGGGGCACAGGGACGGGGGGGCACAGGGACGGGGGGGGCACAGGGACGGGGGAGCACAGGGACGGGGGGAGCACAGGGACGGGGGGAGCACAGGGACGGGGGGCACAGGGACGGGGGGGAGCACAGGGACGGGGGGGCCAGGGACGGGGGGGGAACAACAGGACGGGGGCACAGGGACGGGGGGGAGCACAGGGACAGGGGGGGAGCACAGGACAGGGCAGGGGGTGCAGGACACAGGCAAGGGGGGGCACAGGACGGGACGGGGGGAGCACAGGGACGGGGGGGAGCACAGGGACGGGGGGGCACAGGGACGGGGGGAGCACAGGAAACGGGGGAGCACAGGGACGGGGGGCACAGGGACGGGGGGGAGCACAGGGACAGGGGGGGAGCACAGGACAGGGGGGGAGCACAGGGACGGGGGAGCACAGGGACGGGGGGGGGCACAGGGACGGGGGAGCACAGGGACGGGGGGAGGAGCACAGGGACGGGGGGAGCACAGGACAGGGGGGGAGCACAGGGACGGGGGAGCACAGGGACGGGGGAGCACAAGGACGGGGGAGCACAGGGACGGGGGAGCACAAGGACGGGGGAGCACAGGGACGGGGGGAGCACAGGGACGGGGGGGGCACAGGGACGGGGGGGCACAGGGACGGGGGGAAAGCACAGGACAGGAGGGGGGGGGGGAAAGCACAGGGAAGGGGGGAGGAGCAAAAGGGACGGGGGGAGCCGGACAAACAACCAGGGGGGGAGCACAGGGACGGACGGGGGGGGGGGGCACAGGGACGGGGGGGCACAGGGACTGGGGAGCACAAGGAACGGGGGAGAGACAGGAGACGGGGGGGGGGCAAGGGACGGGGGGGAGCAACAGGTACAAAGGGGGGGAGCACAAGGGAACGAGAGGGGGGGGCACAGGGACGGGGGGGGGCACAGGGACGGGGGGGGCACAGGGACGGGGGAGCACAGGGGGGCACAGGGATGGGGGAGCACAAGGACGGGGGGGCACAGGGACGGGGGAGCACAGGGACGGGGGAGCACAGGGACGGGGGGGAGCACAGGGACGGGGGGGGCAACGGGACGGGGGGGGGGGGGCACAGGGACGGGGGGAGGAGCACAGGGACTGGGGGGGCGCAGGGACGGGGGGAGCACAGGGACGGGGGAGCACAGGGACGGGGGGGGGCACAGGGACGGGGGGAGGAGCACAGGGACGGGGGGGCACAGGGACGGGGGGGGCACAGGGACGGGGGGGGCACAGGGACGGGGGGGGCACAGGGACGGGGGGGGCACAGGGACGGGGGGGGCACAGGGACGGGGGGGCACAGGGACGGGGGGAGCACAGGGAGGCCAGGGGAAGGGGGCAAGATAAGCCAGAACAGCAGTAGGAAGCAAGAAAAGTCATGACATGAGGAGGGGACTGAAGCTCCCAGACCAGGGGTGGTAGTGAGGGGCGTCCCAGGACGATGGGTGTAGTGAGGGGCGCTCCCAGGACGATGGGTGTAGTGAGGGGTGCTTCCAGACCAGGTCCCCTGCCCCCTGCTTCCCCAGCATTCAGTCATGACGGCTCCCTGGAAGGCCAATGGGTGGCAGGGTCAGTGTGAAGCCAGGACTTCCAAAGCTCTGCATGTAAGTGCAGAGTGGGTGTGTCTGCATCTGTCAGTCTGGCTAACAAGAGTCCCTTGATCTGACAGAAATTCCCAAACACACAAGTGCAACTTCAGAATATTAACAAAATGCTTCAGACCCCAAACCAATGGAAATGTAGACGATAAAGGCTACGACTCCAGGGCATGCCAGGAAGCAACTTAGGACTGTGGCTCCAAGTTGTGCTCAGATGTTTCTGTGTCACATTCTGGGAGTGAGAGGCCCATGCCCCACAGAAAGGACTGCACAGCATGCCTATTTACACACCCGAGGACTAGTACACTGCAGAGCTGGGGGAAGGTCAGGGTTATCATAGAACATCAAACCTCCTTGTGTTACACACATGTCATCTCCAGACCTCTCAGGGGTTAAGGCAGCCAAAGCTTTTGTGGAACTGAACCAATCATGTTCCCTTTTGATGACATCATGCTAGCTCTAAGGGAGCAGTGCTGGAGAGGGGAAGGCATGGGGCCTTCATCTGGAAGGTACTCTCCTTGCTGCTGCCTCCTGGCCTCTCAAGAAGGGACTCAGAGCCCGGAGTCCCTCAGCCACCATTTCCGATTAAAGCATGGCATTCCCCAAACAGATGCTCCTGATAGAAATCATTCTCGACCTATGCGAAATGTATACAGAGTGCATCTCTGCTCTTTACTATCTCCCACTTGTTTAATATTTACGAAAGCTGATTACGAAACATAAATTTATCATTTAAAACTTCAGCCAAATTTTCAGTGACTCTGACGTGTATGCTAAGTAGACAAAGCAGCCTTCTGTGGTTTTCTCCTTAAAAATCTTCCCTCCCGCTCTGAGGCAGGTATGGGGCGGCGGTGAGCTGTCCCCACAGACTTTTAAATCAAACCACAACCTAACCAGGAAGATATTTTTGTTCTTACTATCTGCCTCCCTATCTAAGGGTCCTACATCTACAGGTTCAATCAAAAGCACACTGGAAGTTTTTGGAAAACAAAGTCAGTGTCTATACTATACATGCACAGATTTCGAAAACTTGCTTAGAGAGTCAAACAATTACTCGTACAACATTTTCATTACATGAAGTACTGTATGTAATCTAGAGATGATCTGCCATGTGCAGGAGGGCATGAATAGGTTGTATGCAGCTCTACCTTATAGAGGGCTTGAGCAGCTACAGGCTTTGTTGGAGGACTGGTCCACAAACACCAAGGTATGCAAAATATTTAATTCAGACATCAATTGCTTTTGCTGCATGTATAATCCTGAGTGCATCCCAGTGTATAGGAGGCAGGATAGAAAAACATCTAAGTAGACTCAGAAACAGGAGCTAAACTGTCATCACTGAGGGAGGGAGAGTACCATGGCATGTCTGTCTCTCTCCTCTCTCTCCATCCCTCCTCCTCTCATCCTCCTTTTTCGCCTCTCTCTCCACTCTCAGCCTCCTCATCTCTCCTCCCTTCAATCTCTCCCTCTCTCTCGTGTTTTTTGAGACAAAGGTCGCCCCTGTAAGCCCCATCTGGCCTGAGACTCACAGAGGCTCCTACTCTGCCTCCCAATTGCTGGATTAAACGCATGTGCCACCAAGTCCAGCTTACCATGGCCTCTCTTATAGCTAAAATTGGGAAGTTTTGAGTTATAATGACTTTCCCTTCGCTCTCAGCATCTGTAACACCAAGCCATGTGAATGAAGATGAGTGTACAACTGCCATGCTGCAGTCACGTTCTCTGCTCCAGTACAACGCCATCTACGCTTGCTTGTGGTGATAGAAACAAGGTCCCCACAAAATAAAGATGGCATGTTTCAGTGAAGAGGTTTGATAATGGCNACTCCAGTTCCAGGGGAATCCGACACCCTCTTCTGACCTCCTCGGCATTGCACGACACAGGTGCACAAACTTGCATGCAGACAGTACATTCATACACGTACAGAAATAAGTAAAATTAAAATAAATAAATAAATAAATAAATAAATAAATATCCCTCAAGAAGAAAGATTCCCATCCAGGCCAGAGCATGATAGAGTCTTCAGTGGTTCAAACCTTGAGTACTTTGGAGAGACCTCAGCTATGTGAGGACTGAGGACATCTACTGTCTTCCCATCCCTCCCATTCTTCCAGGTCCTTAACCACTGTCTCTGCTTTCTGAGTGGCCTTTGTGGACCGAGGAACCTAAGCGCCTGTAAAAATGATCTGCAAGTACTACCTTGAAAGGGCTCTGATCTGGTTGGGAGATCAGCAACACACGTAGTGCCACTCACTGCTTAGGGAGAGGGCTGTCCAAGTGAACTGCTAACCAGGGCAGGAGGCAGAGACCACCTCTCTACTTCCTGGATTGGGCCCACCCTGGCACACATGTTTATTTTGTATGACCAATGCTTAGAAAATGCAGCAGGCTCTCAGTAAGTGTGGGAAACTGGGTCTTGGCAGAGATGCACTGGGTAAAGTACTGGCTGCACAAGCTTAAGAAATTGAGTTCAGATCACAAGCACCCACATAAAAAAACAGGCACTATGGAATGCACCTATAACCCTAGTGCTGGGGGGGGGGGGATAGGCTGCTCTCTGGATCTAGCTGGCCAGCCAGTCTAGACATTAGTTTCAGGTTAAGTGAAAGAGTCTTATCTCAAAAAGTAATGTGGATAGTGAAAGAGGAAGACACCTGATAATTGACCTCTGCCTGTCACATGCACATATCTATATACACAAGCATACAACACACACACACACACACACACACAAAGTGTGGGGAAGAAATGATAAGAGTGAGCTTTTTTTTTGGCATTTTTGAGACAGGGTCTCCCTTTTAGTCCCAGCTGGCTTGGAACTCATTCTGTAGACCAGGCTGGACTTGGACTCACAGAGAACCACCTGCCTCTGCCTCCCAAGTGCTGGGATTAAAGGCATGCACCACCACACCTGGCTTCTCCATTTCTTATGCTGAAATTCACCTTCATTAAAAGCTAACTCTAGGGGGCTGGAGAGATGGCCTAGCGGTTAAGAGCGCCGACCGCTCTTGCAGAGGACCCGGGTTCGATCCCCAGCACCCACATGGCGGCCGAGAACCGTCTGAAACTCCAATTTCAGGAGAACTCCAGTTCCAGGGGAATCCGAGACCCTCTTCTGACCTCCGCGGCACTGCACGACACGGGTGCACAGACCTGCATGCAGACAGTACATTCATGCACATACCGAAATAAATAAAAAA
>VZQC01012470.1:1920883-1954912 GCA_009823505.1 Rhizomys pruinosus | reverse complement strand
GTTTTTTTTTTTTTTTTGGGTCTTTTTGAGACAGGGTCTCCCTGTAGCCCCAGCTGTCCTGGAACTCACTATGTAGACTAGGTTGCCTCCCAAGTGCTGGGATTAAAGGAGTGCACCCCCATGCCCAGTGAACAGCCAGTGCTCTTAATAACTACTGAGCCATCTCTCCAGCCCCAAGATTTCTTTTAAGTATGTATGTATGTTTTATCTTCATGTAAGTATACCATAGGCCTGCAATGGTCAGAGGCCAGATGAGGGTGTTGGATCCACTGAAACTGGAATTACTGACAGTTGTGAGCTACCACGTGGGTTCTAGGTCCTCTGCAAGAGTAGCCAGTGCTCTTAATGGCTGAGCCATCTCTCCAGCCCAGCCCATGTTCTACTGATTTTACATGAAACTGACATAAAGTCATTTTTGCTTGCAAATTAAGGTCATGGTGAGTGATGCTGGTGCTAAAAAATGCCCAAGAAGCCTCATGGACCCAGGGTAGGCCACGACTGGTATTAGGGAGGGCAGCCAGTGTCACTGATGTATGTTGGGACACAAGGAAGGCCTGTGCTGATTGTGTCAAAATCACAGGATGAGGTTCTATTGTATTTCTGAGGCAGGAATCCACAAAAGGAAGCTTTAAAAGGCTGCCAGGCAGCTAGGGATACAGCTCAGTGGAAGAACGCTCACCTAGCATATGGGAGGTCCTGTGTTCAAGAACAACCTTCTGTGTGGTCTCAGATGGGGAACAGTATCGGGTGCATCATGTGACCAACAATGAGTCTGGTGATAGACTGTCTCTTCATACTGGAGGAGTGGGAATCACATCCAACCCCAGAATGAGGCAGGATCAGGTCAGATTTCCCCACGATGCATAATATACCCCACACGAGCACCTGCAGTGGCTTCTAGGCTCCAGCAGAGAGGCAGAACAGAGCTACAGGGAAATAAGGCATCTGAGGGAGAAAAGGGGGAGGGGCAGAGAGGAAGGACCGAGATTTAGCTGGAAAGGAGAAGGGATTTTTTTTCCATGACTTCACGTAAGTAATGATGAATGACCAAGGGGAACATGGCATTTCCAGGCCAAAAATGGTAGGTTACTTTTTAGAGAACATGTAAGTGACTTTGCTCCTAAGTGGGCTGGACTACATGGTGACTACAATTCCAATTTCTTGGGCTTGAGAATTTGATGGATATTACTACATCACTTTGTAAGTCACACACAAAAAAATCCAATGGTCCACTGTCTGGGATAGCAGAAAAGAGCTCTGAGCCTTATCAGCAGAAAGGAACGACAGTGCTCACAGAAGGCTTTTCTCCTGAGTTACTTTCCTTCTGTGTGCAGGTTGGTTGGTTGTTTTTGAAAACAGACTATTCTAGGACCAGTGAGATGCTTCAGCAGGTGAAGGTACTTGACGCTAAGCTTGATTACCTGAGTTTGACACCTGGAACCCACATGGTAGAAAGAAATAACTGAGCCCTACAAGTTTGTCCTCTGACCTCCACATGCATACTGTGGAATGTGTACCCACTATACACACAACATACTAAAGAAATGTAACAGAAAAAGGCTCTCTAATAATTTTGGCTGAAACAAGAGCAAGTGAAAAGTAACTGCTAATTAGTACCAAAGCAGAAACTGAGCTCATTAACACCTGAAGGCAAACATGTTAAGATGGAACTTGTTTCCTTTACTTATCACGCCAAGACCTTAGGCCAGTCATTTCTTTAGTTTCCTCATGTGGAAAACTGGAATGAATTTGTAAGCTAGATCACTGCTAAAAAACAACACAGGGCTTACCACTCTCTACAGCAAAATAAATTCCAGAAGAAATTAAGACTTAAACCTACAAAACAAAATCATACAATTCCAGGAGGAAGAAGTAAAACAAAGTTTCCTTTGGAAAATATAGGGTAGGGAAGATCTTTTAAACTAAGATACAACATCCAGAAGTCACTGAAGAAAAAACTGTTAACTATTTTAATCTCTGGGGCTGGAGAGAAATGGCTTGGCCATTAAGAGCATGTACTGCTCTTATAGACCAGACTTAGGTTCCTAGCACTCACATCAGACAGCTTACAACTGCCTGGGAGTCCAGCTCCAGGGGATCCAACACATTCTTCTGGCCTCCGAGGCTGCCTGCAGTCTCGTATACATACCCACACAGAGGCATAGGTAATTAAAAAGTTAAAATCCAACACGGCATCAGATCCCCTGGAACTGGAATTACACTGATGGCTGTTAGCCACCATGTGGGTGCTGGGATTAACCCAAGTCCTCTGGAAGAGCACCAGTGCTGCTACCCAGTGAGCCATCGCTCTAGCTCCAGTAGCTCATAACCGATTTAAATAAGACTAATCTGTTCAATGAATAAAGACCTTCTCACAAATAAAACAGATAAGTTCAACAATGAAAAAGGAAAAAAAAGGAACTTAGAAAACAAAACCTTTTTTGTTTTGGTTGTTCTTGAGATAGGGTCCCACGTAGCACTTTCTATATAGCTGAGAATAACCCTGAGCTTCTGATCCTCCTGCTTCTATGATCCAAATGCTAGGATTATAAGCATGTACCACCACACCTGTTAAAAATCCTTTTAAAAAAATATGAAAAAATGCTAACCTCATTGATAATGAAAGACACACTTTACAGTTATACCAAGATGAGGTTGCTGAGCTGGAGGAGTGGCACATGCTCGTAAATGCAGCAGCAGGGAAGCTAAGGAAGGAGGATCGTGCATTTGAAGACAGTCTGGACTGCATGCTTGTCTAAAATAATAATACTGCCAATCTACTAGCCAAAAGGTGATTAAAGGGCTGACTGCCTCCTGTCAATGAGGTGCACAGAAAACAGCTTTCTTTCTTTTTTTTTTTTGTCTTTTCGAGATAGGGTCTCCCTGTAGCCCCAGCTGTCCTGGAACTCACTCTGTAGACCAGGCTGGCCTTGAACTCACAAAGATCCACCTGCCTCTGCCTCCCAAGTGCTAGGATTAAAGGCGTGCGCCACCATGCCCGGCTTAGAAAACAGCTTTCTTTATGCTATGAGAGGAGAGCAAATTTAACAAGCAGAGAGTCTTCTGCACAACCTTTCAGCCTCTCAAAATGACTACACAGGATTTGCATCGCAATAATACTCTTAGTAAGATAAAAGCTTCAGAACATCCAAAAGTTTGCCAACAAGAAACTTTGAAATGAATAGTAGTGGCAGGCATACCTTAGAAACCTAAGAAGAGGCAACTCGAGGATGAAGAAATGGTTCAGTGGTTAAGAGCACCGACTGCTCTTGCAGAGGACCCAGGTTCGATTCCCAGCACCCACATGGCGACTAAGAACCGCCTTTAACTCCAGTTCCAGGGGAATCCGACACCCTCTTCTGACCTCTGAGGCATTGCACGACTCGGGTGCACCAACCTACATGCAGCCAGTACACTCATATGCATAAAAAATAATAATAATAAATAGAACTTTTAAAAAAAAAAGAAGAGGCAACTCTATAATCTTAGCTAGAATCTTCAAAGAACTATTACTAAATGGAAAAAGGTTTGCAGCTATACATATACAATTTCTCTTTATCTTAAAGAGTAAAATGTTAGCTGGCCCACACCTTTAATCCTGGTGCTCTGGGAGGCAGAGGCAGATGGATCTCTGTGAATCCAAAGCCAGCCTGGTATACACAGCAAGTTCCAGGCCAGCTGGGGCTATAGGGAGACCCTGTCTCGAGAAGACGAGGGCAGGGAGAACATTTAATATGTCTGAAATGCTTGCTTATATTATGAGCAGAATATTTCTAGAAGGAAAAGGCTGGGGGAAGAGAGATGGGAGATTGTGGGGTAAGGTGTAATTTCTTACACATGTTCCTTGGTGCCTTTAAATTTCTAGCTATAGCTGACTATGATGGCGCACACCTACAATCTCAGTTAACTCGGGAGGCTGAGGGAGGAGAGTCATACATTCAAGGTCAGTCTGAATAACATAGCAAGACCCTGTTTCAGAAAAAAAATCTCTTTCTGGACATTTCCAGGTATTATATTTTTAATAATTTATTTTTATTTTATGTGTATGAGTGTGTTACCTGCATGTATGTAAATGTACCTAGAGGGCATCGAATTTCCTGGAACTAGAGTTATGGACAGTCGTAGGCACCATGTGGGTGCTGGGATTCGAACCCCAGTCTTCTGCAAGAGCAGCCAGTGCTCTTCAACTGCTGAGCCATCTCTGTAGCCCATCCAGGTATTATATTTTTAAAACTAGGGTATAAAAATCCTACTCCCAGGGGCTGGAGAGATGGCCTAGCGGTTAAGAGCGCCAACCGCTCTTACAGAGGACCCGGGTTCGATCCCCAGCACCCACATGGCGGCTGAGAACCGTCTGAAACTCCAATTCCAGGAGAACTCCAGTTCCAGGGGAATCCGAAACCCTCTTCTGACCTCCGCGGCATTGCACGACACGGGTGCACAGACTTGCATGCAGACACTACATTCATACACATACAGAAATAAATAAAAATAAAAAATTAAAAAAAAAAAAGAAAAAAAAATCCTACTCCCTGAGGTTGCTTTGGCTAGATCAGTTGGGCAAGGAGGCTGTTTAAGGCAGGCAGCTTTCCTAGGACACACAAACAGCTCCCAGAATCTGGGGTTGGGAAGTTCCACCCCATAGTGCAATGTGAAGACAAGAGGCACTCCTCTGCCTCTATGACCTAAGTTCCAGAGAGTTCTCTAAAGTCTAGTGAGTCAGCAGCACAGAGACAGGGCTGGTCTCTGAAGAGAAATTCCTCTAGTATCTCACTTTCTGGTGTCAGCATGGGGAGTGGTTTCCCTAGGAGGAATTCCAGGATGACACACCACAGATGCAAGGTGTTCCCTAGGCTGGAGATGGACTGAAACTAGGGTCTTCGAAAATAGAAAGGAACCAAGTGTGAGGGCTCAGAGCCTATAACCCCCACACTCAGCAGACTGAGGATCACCAAGAGTTTCAGATCAGCTTGACCTAAAAGTGAGACCCTTTCTCAAAAAACAAACCCTGCTTGCCCCCACAAAAAACAAAACCACACACACAGAAAATGAAACCACAGAATGGGAAGAAAGCAGAGCATTTACACAAAGTTCAGCATTTCAACAATGTTTACAATGGTTTCTGTCTGTTTGAATCAGGACAACTGGGAACAGATTGCCAGACAAATTGTCATTTGTAAGCCCCTAGTGAGCTCAGGCAGTTTTCCACCTGTCCAGACAAACAAACAGGCTGCCTAGAGCCTAGAGCTATGGACAGGTGGGTCCTGTGGCACCAGACACTGAAGAGTGAGATAGAGTTGGTGAGATACAGCAGAAAGCCTGGCAAAGAGCCACTTATCATCATGGCCCTGCCCAGCATCTATAGGCTCAGGCTTCCTTCTAACCCAGGGCCATTCCTGTGGCATGGAATGGGAACATGAGTGAGGTGGGGAAGAAGCAAGGAAGAGTCCTCCTTGGGCGAAGCAGCCTCCCTCTAGAGAGATGGAGCTGAGACCTGAGACTGTATCTTCAAGGGGACTGGCCAGACCCCAGAGGGCAGAAAACAGCTCTGTGCTGTGAGGGGTCACAGATTCCAAAGCAAGCCAAGTGAGGCCCATGAATTGCTTTCTTGGAGTCATATACAATAACAGGCCAGTTACTTAGCTGTTAATGTGACACACTGAACAATTAAACTTGTCTGAGGACAACTATCCCTTTCCGCCTTCATCTCTGCCATCTAGGAAGCTCCCTTTACACTGACCTCCCAACTCTACCAGGCCCAGAAGACATCTGAGGCCTCCAGCATCTCACTCTATAACTTGCTGAGGTCACCTGTTGAAACCCACGGCCGTGTTCCTGTGGGGACACATGTAAGATGCACCAGACTCCTGAGGGGACGCACATATAAGATCTGCACTAGGCTACTGCAGGAGTGTTTGTGAGAGGAAGCATGAAAGATGCACCAGGCAAGTTCGTGTGCCAGGGCCTTTCGCGTGCTGACTCCTTTTACACCTTCCACCACCTCCCCTCACTGGACCTCCTATCTCTGGATTTCTCCCATTCTGTGGTCTTAGTGATTCTGCATTCCTTCCCTTATCTTAGAATCCTGGAGTTTAGGTTTCATCTCTGCTGAGGTGGTGATGAGCTTACAGAAACTTCCTTCCTAAGAGGAGAACCCAGCACTTGGTCCTCCAACAGAACTCATCCAAGAATCCCAGCCCGGGGTGACAAGCAGGATAAAAATCTGAGGAACTCTCAGGAATTCAGATCTCATTACAGTTCCATAACTTTAAAAAACATCATGTACATGGATGAGTGTTTAAAAAGTCACTCGGCCGGGCGTGGTGGCTCATGCTTTTAATCCTAGCACTTGGGAGGAAGAGGCAGGCGGATCTTTGTAAGTTCAAGGCCAGCCTGGTTTACAGAATGAGCTCCAGGCCAGCTGGGACTTAAAGGGAGACCCTGTCTCAAAAATAAAAAAAAAAAAAAAGTCACTCAAAGGCAGGAGTGGTGGCACAGCCCTTTAATCCCAGCACTCAGGAGGCAGAGGCAGGTGGATCTCTTGAAGTGGAAGATTGTAAAAACTCAGGGACAGTGTTCTCAGATACCATTAAGCCATTTTTCCTTAGTCATTCTGGGAATGATTGGTTTGCTTGCTTTGTGCGTTTCCCCTTGATTGGTAACTTTGTGATGCTAGACTCTGATTGGCTATTGTACTTATAAATTACCCTGAAACCCGCACCTCGCACCTTGGTGTCACACTCCTCCTGAGTTGAGTGTTGGCCTGGCGTCATAATTAAATTACACCCTCCTCTAAAACTCCACGTGGTTAAGTGAGTAGTCTCTCTGCTGCAACTTTACAACAATTTGAGGGGGACCCCCAGACCCTAACATAACACTGTGAGTTCAAGGCCAGCCTGGTCTACAGAGTGAGTTCCAGGTCAACTGGGGCTACAGGAAGACCCTGTCTCAAAAAAGACGAGGAAAAAAAGTCACTCAACACAGCTTAAAAGAAAAAATAAATCAGGGAGGGGGAAAAAACAAACAAAACAAACAACAACAACAACAAAACAGACCAAGACACAGGTAATGGGTAAAGAGAAATGGAAAAGGAGTTAAAAGTGGAAGTTGGATGGGCCTAGTGGCACACACCTTTAATCCCAGCACTTGAGAGGCAGAGGCAGGATTAGTTCATTCTGTGAGTTCAAGGCCAGTCTGGTTCACAGCGTGAGTTCTAGGCCAGCTGGGACTAAAGGGAGACCCTGTCTCAAAAAGATAAATCTGAAAGTTCCTCTAGAGCAGAGATGAAGAGGACAATGCTAATTAGCGTGCTGGCCTCCCCTCAAGCCATACTCCGTGCTCCCAGGCTAGCTGTGCTGTGCTCTTCTTTCCTGCATCTCTGGATTCTCCCCTACTCTCTTACCACTGGGCATACTATAAAACTTGCTTCTGGGGGCTGGAGAGGTGGCTCAGTGGTTAAGAGCACTGATTGCTCTTGCAGAGGACCGGGGTTTGATTCCCAGCACTCACATGGCAGCTAACAACTGTCCTAATTCCAGGTCCAGGGGAATCTGACATCTTCTAACTCCATGGGCATTGCATGACAGGGATGCACTTACGTACATGCAGGCAATACACTCATACACATAACAAAAAAACTTGCTTTTTTTTCCTTTCCTTTCTTTCCCTTATAGGTTTCTAGAATGCCCACTCTATGAGGCCAAGAGGCTTTGGGTTTTTGTGCACAGCTATTTGCCCGGTGTCTAGAACACTGCCCCAAGACACAGCAGTCACTCAACAAAATAGCTAGATGTACCAATAACTCAATAAAAAAACAGGGCTTTAATACTGCATTACTTATGTTATGTTAAAAGACCCCCTATTATGCATCAGATGCAACTGCTTAGAACATTTTGAGACAAACTCCATTGCCTAAACCATACAAAACCATCTGTCCAGAGCTTGCTGATGCTACCACTAGGAAAACAGAAGAGAGGTCAAAACCGGAATCATAAAGGGTACATCAAGAATGCCCACCGAACTGGTAATGGTGGCACACATAGTGGCACGCTCCTCTAATCCAGTGGTAAATTCTGAAGCCAGCTTAGCCTAAGAACACAGCAAGATTCTGTCAAGGGGAAAAAGTGAAGAAAATGTTCCGAGATCGCCAGCGCTGGAGTGAGGATCAATGAGGATCAAACGTGTCTTAGCAGTGTGCCAGTATTCTTTTATCACCCAAGCTTTTGGTCTGGTGTTTTAAAAGTATAGCAAAATAAGGAGCTGGAGAGATGGCCTAGCGGTTAAGAGCACCAACCGCTCTTGCAGAGGACCTGGGTTCGACCCCCAGCACCCACATGGCGGCTGAGAACAGTCTGAAACTCCAGTTCCAGGAGAACTCCAGTTCCAGGGGAAACCGACACCCTCTTCTGACCTCCGCGGCATTGCACGACACGGGTGCACAAACTTGCATGCAGACAGTACATTCATACACATAATCAATAAAATTAATAAAAAAATTAAAAGTATAGCAAAATAAAAAGGTGGCAGGGGGGGTCACACTCGGCTGGTAAATTCTCAGCCACCACCTGTGTCTCAGGGCCCTCACTGGTGCCCCTCTTGTAGCAGCTAAGTGGAAATAGGTAATTTATGAAGGCTGGTAGTGCTGGGAGAACACATATGGCACAAATGCCTCTGAAGAACACAGATACAGGACACTGCCACAAACAACAGAAGACGGAAGAGAAGCCCATGCTGGAGTAAGGAAAAAAAGAGAATCGGTGAAGAAAGCCCAGCACTATCCCAGGGAAAGGAGGATAAGGAAAACTGAATGGGGAAAGCAGGTGAGGAGGGAGGGAGGGGAAGTTCAGTGAAAAGGGGGAACACTGGAAGGGGGGGAGCACAGAGAGAAGGGCACAGGAAGGGGGAAGCATGGGGGGACACAGGGAGAGAGGGAAGCATGGGGAGGAAGCACAGGTAGAGGGAGAAGCACAGGGAAGGAAGAACAAGGAGAGAGGGGGAAGCACAGGGTGGGGGGGCACAGGGTGGGGGGGCGCAGGGACGGGGGGAGCACAGGGTGGGGGGGCACAGGGACGGGAGGAGCACAGGGACGGGGGGGAGCACAGGGACGGGGGGGGGGCACCAGGACGGGGGGGGCACAGTAGTGGAGGACAGGGTGGAGCACAGGGACGGAAGAGGGAAGCACAGGCGATTGCGGTGGGCCGCACCTTAGGGACGGGGGGGACACAGGCGGGGGGCACAGGGACGGGGGGGCACAAGGACGGGGGGGAGCACAGGGACGGGGGAGCACAAGGACGGGGGAGCACAGGGACGGGGGAGCACAAGGGACGGGGGGGAGCACAGGGACGGGGGAGCACAAGGGACGGGGGGAGCACAGGGTGGGGCACAGGGAGGAGGAGCACAAGGACGGGGGAGGCACAGGGACGGGGGGGCACAGGACGGGGGAGGCACAGGGACGGGGGAGCACAGGGACGGGGGAGCACAGGGACGGGGGGAGCACAAGGACGGGGGGCACAGGGACGGGGGGAGCACAAGGGACGGGGGAGCCAGGGACGGGGGAGACAACAGGACGGGGGCACAGGGACGGGGGGAGCACAAGGACGGGAGCAAGGGGGGGGCACAGACAGGGCAGGGAGGACAGGGGGGGGCAGGACGGCGGGGGGAGCACAGGACGGGGGGAGCACAGGGACGGGGGGCACAGGGACGGGGGGAGCACAGGAAAGGGGGAGCACAGGGACGGGGGGGCACAGGGACGGGGGGGGCACAGGGACAGGGGGGGAGCACAGGACAGGGGGGGAAGACGGGGACACAGGGACGGGGGGGCACAGGGACGGGGGGGCGGACGGGGGGACAGGGACGGGGGAGCACAGGGACGGGAGTGGCACTCGGGACGGGCACAGGGACGGGGGAGAGCACAGGACAGGGGGGGAGCACAGGAGGGGACACGTGGATGAGGAGGCCCAGCAGAGGACGGGGGGGCACGCGAGGTCAAGACGAGCGCACGGCGGGAAAGGACACAGGGACGGGGAGACAGACAGGGGGCAACGAGCACGGAGGAGTGACAAGGGCGAGCACAGGCGGGAGCGGCCGCGCGCGGACGCGGCACAGGGACGGCCGGCCGGGAGCACAGGTGAGCAAGGGTGGAGACGGGCGGAGGGACGGAGACAGGATCGGGGAGGAAAGCACAGGACAGGGGGGGGGGGAAAGCAAGGGGGGGCAGGGACGGGGGGAGCGAAGACGACCTAGCGGGACGGCGGACCAGGCCAGGGCCGAAGACGGGGGGGCAGGGGGCACAGGAGACGGAGACGGGGACACAGGGACGGGGTTAGCAACAAGGACGGGGGAGAGACAGGAGACGGGGGGCAGAGGTGCAAGCGGGGGTGGAGCACTAACAGGTACAAGGGGGGGAGCACAAGGACGAACGGGGGGGGCACAAGGGACCCGCGGCGGGAGCACAGGAGACGGGGGGGGCACAGGGACGGCCGGACCAGCTGAGGGCGACGGGTGCTACAGGAGATAGGGGGAAGGGCACAGAATAGGACGAGAGGGTGGGACACAGGGCGCCACGGGGGAGTTCACAGGAGACGGGGGAGCACAGGGACGGGATGCGTTGGAGCACAGGGACCGCGGGTGGGGCAAGAGGCGGGGCCAGGGGCTGGGGGTGGGGCACAGGGACGTGGGGGAGGGACACAAGGCACTGGGTGCGGGCGCGGGCACGGGACGGAGCAAGGACGGGGGGAGCCTACAAGGAGACGGTGGGGGGCACAGAGGTTACGGGGGGGGCAACGCACAGGGACGGGGCGGCACAAGGGACGGGAACGAGGAGGGAAGACAGGGACGGGGGGGCGCACAGGGACGGGGGGGGCACAGGGACGGGGGGAGCACAGGGGAACGGGGCAGCGGCACAGGGAGGAGAGGGGACGTAACAGCGGACAGGCGGGCCGAGCCAGGGAGGTCCCCAGGAAGGGGGCGAAGGATAACGGCCAGAACAGAACGAGTAAGGAACGACAAGATACAAGGTCAATGACATGAGGAGGGGAACATGAAGCTCCAGGACGAGGGAGAGGTGTAGTGAATCAAGCGGGCTCCCAGGACGCACATGAGTGTAGTGAAGGGTCGACTTCTCCAGGACGACCTGGGATGTAGTGAGGGGTGCTTCCCACGACAGCAGGTCCCTGCCCCCTGCTTCCCCACTGCAGTTCAGTCAGTGACGCTCCCTAGGGGTAAGGCCAAACTGGGTGGGCGAGGAGTCCAGTGTGAAGCCAGGATCGTGTCCCATAAGCTCTGCATGTTATAGTGCAGACGTGTGTGTGTGTCGAGTGCATCTGTCCAGTTCTGGCGTAACAAAGAGTGAACCCTTGAATCTGACAGAAATTCCCCAAAACGATCACAAGTGCAACTTCAGAATATTATGACTACACAATGCTTCAGACCCCAACAACCGAATAGGAAAATGTCAGATCAGGATACAAGGCTACGACTCTCAGGGCACCTCGACCAGAAGGAACAACTTAGGCGTGGCTCCAAGTTGTGATCAGATGGTATGGCTGTGTCACATTTCTGATCTGGAGCTGTAAGCAGGCCCATCATTGCCCCGCACAGGAAAGGACTGCACAGCCATGCTATTTACACCACCCGAGGGACTAGTACACTGCAGCAGCTGGGGGAAGGTCAGGGTTTTACTCATTAGAACACAATAAACCATGCCTGGTGTGTTAACACACATGTATCTCCAAAGAACGCTGCTCAGCGAGAGTTAAGGCAGCCAAAGAACTTTTGCTGGAACTGGAAATCACAATCACTGATTCCCTTAATTGAATGACATTGCATGCTAGCTCTAAGGAGCAGTGCTGGGGAGAGGCGGAAGCATGGGGCCTCGAATATCGATCTGGAAACGGTACTCTCCATTTCTGCTCGCCTCCTAGGCCTTCTCACAGAAGGGACTTCGTCATAGCCCGGAGTCCCTCAGCACCATTGCCATCCTCCGATTAAAGCATGGCATTCCCCAAACAGATGCTCCTGATAGAAATCATTCTCGACCTATGCGAAATGTATACAGAGTGCATCTCTGCTCTTTACTATCTCCCACTTGTTTAATATTTACGAAAGCTGATTACGAAACATAAATTTATCATTTAAAACTTCAGCCAAATTTTCAGTGACTCTGACGTGTATGCTAAGTAGACAAAGCAGCCTTCTGTTACGGTTTTCTGCAACTATTTAAAATGAATCTTCTCCCTCCCGCTCTGAGGCAGGTATGGGCAATCTGCAAGGCGAGTGAGCTGTTCCCCGACAGACACTTGTTAAAACTCGAGAGACCACAACCTGAATCCAGTGGAAGATATTTTTGTATCTTGCCACTATCTGCACTCCCTATCTCACAGGTGTCCTTACATCTACAGCGTTCAATACACCAAAGACATCACTGAAAGTTTCGGAAATACAAAGTCAGTGCTCTATGCACATATCACATCACAGATTCTCAGAAAACTCCTGCCTTTAGAGAGTCAAACACATGGCTCACTCGCGCACCATCACAACATTTTCTCATCAACATGAAGTACTGTATGTAATCTAGAGATGATCTGCCATGTGCAGGAGGGCATGAATAGGTTGTATGCAGCTCTACCTTATAGAGGGCTTGAGCAGCTACAGGCTTTGTTGGAGGACTGGTCCACAAACACCAAGGTATGCAAAATATTTAATTCAGACATCAATTGCTTTTGCTGCATGTATAATCCTGAGTGCATCCCAGTGTATAGGAGGCAGGATAGAAAAACATCTAAGTAGACTCAGAAACAGGAGCTAAACTGTCATCACTGAGGGAGGGAGAGTACCATGGCATGTCTGTCTCTCTCCTCTCTCTCCATCCCTCCTCCTCTCATCCTCCTTTTTCGCCTCTCTCTCCACTCTCAGCCTCCTCATCTCTCCTCCCTTCAATCTCTCCCTCTCTCTCGTGTTTTTTGAGACAAAGGTCGCCCCTGTAAGCCCCATCTGGCCTGAGACTCACAGAGGCTCCTACTCTGCCTCCCAATTGCTGGATTAAACGCATGTGCCACCAAGTCCAGCTTACCATGGCCTCTCTTATAGCTAAAATTGGGAAGTTTTGAGTTATAATGACTTTCCCTTCGCTCTCAGCATCTGTAACACCAAGCCATGTGAATGAAGATGAGTGTACAACTGCCATGCTGCAGTCACGTTCTCTGCTCCAGTACAACGCCATCTACGCTTGCTTGTGGTGATAGAAACAAGGTCCCCACAAAATAAAGATGGCATGTTTCAGTGAAGAGGTTTGATAATGGCNAGAGCTGTGAGGGGCCTGAGAGAACACAAGCAAGAGGTGGTGTCAAGGGAAAAGAAAGTGCAGCGTGGATCCACCATGTCGTCATGGTGAGCATTCGACCACGAGCCAGCGTTGGAGTGGTTTAGGATCAAAAATAGTGAAGATGATAAATTCGCATGCTAAGCTTGAGCAGGTGTGCCAAGTGATTGCTTTTCTATTCAGACCCAAGCTATTGTTTGGTCTGGGGTTTTAAAGCTGGACTATAAAAGCGCAAAATAAAGGAGCTGGAGAGGATGGCCTAGCGGTTAAGGAGCACCGACCGCTCTTGCAGAGGACTTGGGTTCGACCCCCAGCACCCCACAGGCGGCTGAGAACAGTCTGAAACCCGGTAATCCAGGAGGAGAGCTCGCGAGTGCCCAGGGAAGGCAAAACTCCTCAAACCAGAGAGACACTTGATTCCTTCCTGACTTGCCGCATTCCCTTTACCAAGTGATGGCAGTGAGTGCACATCGGAGGCGGACGGAATTCAGTGCACAAACTTGTATTGCAGACGAAGTTACGCGATGGCGATAAATTCTAATCCAAGTGAGAAAAGATTAAGACTAAAATCAAAATTACGAAAAGTTATATACGTGCTCATAAATAAAGAATTGGCGAGGCATGGAAGGCAAGGGGCCGCAAGGTTCCCAAAGGAGTTCACACCCTGTCCTTTCCTCTGGAGTCTGAAACCAACTCGGCTAGAAATTCAGTATAACCAGCCAGCCAGCCATAAATGTCTCACAACCCCACTGGCCCCTCTTGTACAGTCCTAAAATTTGTAATATAAAATACGGTAATTTATCAGATCTTGGCCCTTGCCTTACATCGTAGCCTGGATTAGAAACACACTATGGACACAATAATGACGCGTCGTGAAAAAGAAACAACAAGATAACTAGGGACACTAATGCCACAAATAAACAACCAGAGAACGTGAAGAGAAGCTCCAGTGGGCGGGAAATGAAGATAAGGAGTAAAAAAGAGAAATCGTGGAAGAAAGGCTTCAAATTCTGTCCCGCAGCACGTATTCCCAGGGAAGAGGATAGGGAAATAGACTTGAATGGGCCGAAAGCAGGTTTGATGAGCCAAGGTGAGGGAGGGGAAGATTCAGTGAAAAGGTTCAGGAAAAACACTGGAAGGGTGAGGCACAGAGAGAAGGGCACAGGAAGGGGGAAGCATGGGGGGACACAGGGAGAGAGGGAAGCATGGGGAGAGGAGAGCACACAGGTCCAGAAGGGAGAAGCACAGGGGAAGGGAAGAACAGGAGAGAGGGAAGCACAGGGGTGGGGCGGGGCATCAGGTTCGTGGTGGAAGGTGAACGCAGGGTACGGGCCCTGGAGCCGGGAAGACAGAAGGTGGAGCGAGATGTGGTCCACAGGGACGCGTGACGGAGCTACTATGGGACGGGGGGGCACAGGGACGGGGGGGGCACAGGGGACGGACGGAGGAAGCACAGGCGAACAGGAAGAGGAAGCAACAGAGCAGGAATTTTGCGGTGGAGCCGCACCTCTAGGGACAGGGGGGGAGCACAGGGACGGGGGGCACAGGGACGGGGGAGCACAAGGACGGGGGAGCACAGGGACGGGGGAGCACAAGGACGGGGGAGCACAGGGACGGGGGAGCACAAGGACGGGGGAGCACAGGGACGGGGGAGCACAAGGACGGGGGAGCACAGGGACGGGGGAGCACAAGGACGGGGGAGCACAGGGACGGGGGAGCACAAGGACGGGGGAGCACAGGGACGGGGGAGCACAAGGACGGGGGAGCACAGGGACGGGGGAGCACAAGGACGGGGGAGCACAGGGACGGGGGAGCACAAGGACGGGGGAGCACAGGGACGGGGGAGCACAAGGACGGGGGAGCACAGGGACGGGGGAGCACAAGGACGGGGGAGCACAGGGACGGGGGAGCACAAGGACGGGGGAGCACAGGGACGGGGGAGCACAAGGACGGGGGAGCACAGGGACGGGGGGCACAGGGACGGGGGGGGGAAGCACAGGACAGGGGGGCACAGGGACGGGGGGGGGCACAGGGACGGGGGGGCACAGGGACGGGGGGAGCACAGGACAGGGGGGGCACAGGGACGGGGGGAAGCACAGGGACGGGGGGGGCACAGGGACGGGGGGGCACAGGGACGGGGGGGAGCACAGGGACAGGGGGGGAGCACAGGGACGGGCAACGTGGGCACTCAGGGACGGGGGGAGCACAGGGACGGGGGAGCACAGCACAGGACAGGGGGGGAGCACAGGACAGGGGGGGAGCACAGTTGGATGAACGGGGAGGCCCGAAAGCACTTCGCAAGGAACAGAGGGGGGCCACAGACGGAGGAGGGTCATGAGCACGAGCGCACGGACGCGGGAAAAGGAGCACAGGGACGGGGAGCACAGACAGGGGGTGGAGCAACGAGGCCACCCGGAGGAGTGCACAAGGGAAAGGGCGAGCACAAGGACGGTGGTAGTCAGGCACCGCGCGACGGACCGCGGGGGCACTAGTGCGACGGCTCCGGCCCAGAGGAGCACAGGTGAGCAAGGGATGGCATGAAACCAGAGGACGGAGGGGACGGGGGCAGAACAGCGATCGGGGAGAGCACAGGACAGGGGGAGCAACAGGGACGGGGGAGGAGAGCGACTAGCGCGGACGGGGCCGGTACCACAGGCAAAAACAGGGTGGCCGAAGCACAGGGGGAGCGTCAGGGGGCACGAAGAGAACGGAAGAATCGAGGGACACATAGGGACCGGGTTATGCAGAAAGGACGGGGGAGCACCTAGCGGTACGGGGGGACACTGAGGTAAGCGGTGGGTGGCAGCACTCATGACCGGACAGGGGGGGCAGCACAGGAGAACGGGGGTGGGCACACTAGGGACCCGCGAGCCGGGATCACAGGAGACGGGGGAGGCACAGGGACGGCCCCAGCGTGATGGGCGCTACAGTGGGTGGGCTACCAGGAGATATGGGGAAGTAAGGGGAGCAACCAGGGAACTAGGAAGACAGAAGAGGAGCCACTGGGACCGAGGGCGCCAGAGGGAGAGTTCAAGCAGGAGACGGCGGGGAGCACAGGGACAGGGATGACCGTTGGGAGCACTAGAGGGAGCCGCGGGAATAGGGTGCACAGAGGGACGGGCGCCCGAGGGGCACTACCGAGTACGGAGTGGGGCACCAAGGGGCATCGTGGCGGGAGGGACACAAAGGCCGGTGACGTGAGCGGGGCACAGGGAAACCAGCAAGACCGGGTGGGAGCCTACAAAGAGAACGCGTGGGGCAACAGAGGTTACGGGGGGGGCCAACGGCCAGGGACGGGGCGGCACAAGGGACGGGAAAACAGAAAGGAAGGGAAGGAACAGGATGACGGGGGGGGGCACAGGGACGGGGGGGAGCACAGGGACGGGGGGGAGCACAGGGACGGGGGGGCACAGGGACGGGGGGGCACAGGGACGGGGGGAGCACAGGGAGGCCAGGGGAAGGGGGCAAGATAAGCCAGAACAGCAGTAGGAAGCAAGAAAAGTCATGACATGAGGAGGGGACTGAAGCTCCCAGGACGATGGGTGTAGTGAGGGGCGCTCCCAGGACGATGGGTGTAGTGAGGGGCGCTCCCAGGACGATGGGTGTAGTGAGGGGTGCTTCCAGACCAGGTCCCCTGCCCCCTGCTTCCCCAGCATTCAGTCATGACGGCTCCCTGGAAGGCCAATGGGTGGCAGGGTCAGTGTGAAGCCAGGACTTCCAAAGCTCTGCATGTAAGTGCAGAGTGGGTGTGTCTGCATCTGTCAGTCTGGCTAACAAGAGTCCCTTGATCTGACAGAAATTCCCAAACACACAAGTGCAACTTCAGAATATTAACAAAATGCTTCAGACCCCAAACCAATGGAAATGTAGACGATAAAGGCTACGACTCCAGGGCATGCCAGGAAGCAACTTAGGACTGTGGCTCCAAGTTGTGCTCAGATGTTTCTGTGTCACATTCTGGGAGTGAGAGGCCCATGCCCCACAGAAAGGACTGCACAGCATGCCTATTTACACACCCGAGGACTAGTACACTGCAGAGCTGGGGGAAGGTCAGGGTTATCATAGAACATCAAACCTCCTTGTGTTACACACATGTCATCTCCAGACCTCTCAGGGGTTAAGGCAGCCAAAGCTTTTGTGGAACTGAACCAATCATGTTCCCTTTTGATGACATCATGCTAGCTCTAAGGGAGCAGTGCTGGAGAGGGGAAGGCATGGGGCCTTCATCTGGAAGGTACTCTCCTTGCTGCTGCCTCCTGGCCTCTCAAGAAGGGACTCAGAGCCCGGAGTCCCTCAGCCACCATTTCCGATTAAAGCATGGCATTCCCCAAACAGATGCTCCTGATAGAAATCATTCTCGACCTATGCGAAATGTATACAGAGTGCATCTCTGCTCTTTACTATCTCCCACTTGTTTAATATTTACGAAAGCTGATTACGAAACATAAATTTATCATTTAAAACTTCAGCCAAATTTTCAGTGACTCTGACGTGTATGCTAAGTAGACAAAGCAGCCTTCTGTGGTTTTCTCCTTAAAAATCTTCCCTCCCGCTCTGAGGCAGGTATGGGGCGGCGGTGAGCTGTCCCCACAGACTTTTAAATCAAACCACAACCTAACCAGGAAGATATTTTTGTTCTTACTATCTGCCTCCCTATCTAAGGGTCCTACATCTACAGGTTCAATCAAAAGCACACTGGAAGTTTTTGGAAAACAAAGTCAGTGTCTATACTATACATGCACAGATTCTAAAACTTGCTTAGAGAGTCAAACAATTACTCGTACAACATTTTCATTACATGAAGTACTGTATGTAATCTAGAGATGATCTGCCATGTGCAGGAGGGCATGAATAGGTTGTATGCAGCTCTACCTTATAGAGGGCTTGAGCAGCTACAGGCTTTGTTGGAGGACTGGTCCACAAACACCAAGGTATGCAAAATATTTAATTCAGACATCAATTGCTTTTGCTGCATGTATAATCCTGAGTGCATCCCAGTGTATAGGAGGCAGGATAGAAAAACATCTAAGTAGACTCAGAAACAGGAGCTAAACTGTCATCACTGAGGGAGGGAGAGTACCATGGCCTGTCTGTCTCTCTCTCTCTCTCTCTCTCTCTCTCTCTCTCTCTCTCTCTCTCTCTCTCTCTCGTGTTTTTGAGACAGGGTCTCCCTGTAGCCCCATCTGGCCTTGAACTCACAGAGATCCTCCTACCTCTGCCTCCCAATTGCTGGGATTAAACGCATGTGCCACCACGTCCGGCTTACCATGGCCTCTCTTATAGCTAAAATTGGGAAGTTTTGAGTTATAATGACTTTCCCTTCGCTCTCAGCATCTGTAACACCAAGCCATGTGAATGAAGATGAGTGTACAACTGCCATGCTGCAGTCACGTTCTCTGCTCCAGTACAACGCCATCTACGCTTGCTTGTGGTGATAGAAACAAGGTCCCCACAAAATAAAGATGGCATGTTTCAGTGAAGAGGTTTGATAATGGCATTGCTGGGCACAGTGACACGACCATGTTATCCCAGAACTTGGAAGGTTGAGGCAGGAGTAATGCTATGAGCTCAAGGCTAGCATGAGCTATGGAGACCCCGTCTTAAACCAAAACAGCATTTATTTATGAAGACAGTGCAGTGTCAAGCTCCTCAGTAGGATAGGGTGCAAGGAGAGCAAGACACAGTGGGGAACCAGGCTGGGAGGTAACAAGGAGGCGTTGTGACTAAGACATAGACAGAAATGCTGCTGGAGAGGGTCCCTCCCAGGAATGGCATTCCATGGAAGGACATAGCTCTCCTTGGGCCTGTCAATGAAGAGCACAAAGGCAGGTTCACAAGGGAAGGGACTACACTTGAGAGGCAGGAAAATGTTTGGAATAGTATCTAACAAGCCCACCAACGTTATGTTCTATTATGTAGCCATAACAGAACACAAAGGCCTTTCAGATCCAATGGAATCAGGATATGGCTTGATGGAAGAGCACTTGCCTAGCATGACAAGGTCTTGAGTTAGATACCTAGCAACACATGGGGGTGGAGAGAGGGAGGGAGAGTGCCAAACCCTACGTAAGGTTATTTATACTATGCTGTAAATAGGTAAGAAAAGTAAATTATAAATCAATAAATATACTAAGACCTCAAATTTGTTGGTTTTCCCTGCTCCGTATTGATACCTGAAGATTCTTTTTTTTTTAAATATTTTTTTTAATTTTATTTATTTTTGTATGTGTATGAATGTACTGTCTGCATGTAGGTTTGTGTACCCGTGTTGTGCAATGCCACGGAGGTCAGAAGAGGGCATCGGATTCCCCTGGAACTGGAGTCCTCCTGGAATTGGAGTTTCGGACGGTTCTCAGCCGCCATGTGGGTGCTGGGGATTGAACCCAGGTCCTCTGTAAGAGCGGTCGGCGCTCTTAACCGCTAGGCCATCTCTGAAGATTCTTTTATACATAGCTTCTCAATTTACCTTCTACTGAGCCCCAAGGGCCAAGACAACAGAGTGCTCTGACTTGGAGAACAGAAACCATCTACTAGAGTTTGGAGTCAGAGGCCCTCTGAGGGGGACGGAGCTCTTTACTAGGCAAACTCCATCTCTTTTTTGTTAGCAAGACTCTAATAGGACAGAAGGAGAATGCTAATAGTACTAATGGACACTGTCTCAGAGGCTGACCTTCACGAGGCCCGCACTCTGAAGACTTTTGCCCAGGGCAGTTCATTAAGAGCTACATTACCCTGTAAGCAGCATGACACCTAAACCTATTAGCTACATATGCTCCCCAGCTAACAACCAATCTGCTGGTGCTGGCTGCCATGTAGATGTACATGTATGTAGTAAATCCAAGAGGGTCTCTCTCTCTCTCTCTCTCCCTCAATCCAAGAGGGTCTCTGTCTCAGTCTCTCTGCATTCCCCCCTCTTCCCCCCCACCTCTATTCTCTTAGAAGGCTTATTACCTTCCCAAAGATCAACAAGGGGGCCTGCTCATCTTTCTCAGGCTGGTGGGCCCCCTCTCTCTTAGATGGGGCAAAGTCATGCCAGAGGACCATAAGAGAAGGGTTTGAACTTCACTGGTTCCCAGTCACTTTACTACCACCTGAGGACCAGCACAGAGTACTACCTTTCCTAAGGTCAGAAGACACTCTAGGCTCAGTTCCCTTATCCAAAGCTCCAGTGATAATATTAGTATCTGCTATGTAGCTACATCCTTATACATGCCAGGAACTGTGCTAGGCACTTAAGCACATCCCTACTTGGTAAGCACTGGAAGAGATCTAATAGGCCTGTTTCACAAATAAGGACAGAGTGAACCCATCCATGCAATGTGGACTAGATGTGGCATTAGCAATAGAGCTAGATCTGCTGAGGCCCAAGGCCATCTCCCCTTCAACACCTTCTAGAAGTTTCTACCTGACTCACTGCAACTCTACCTGTACCGGTTTTCTTCTCCCTCCCAGGGCTCAGTGACGAGCTGCACTGTGCTCTATCTCCTTCAGAGTAGCTTCCCCCACCTGCTGGGGACCAAAGGTCCCCAAATAAAAAAAGGTCAGCAAGCACAGGATATGGCAAAGCAGCCTTCAAGGCCCTGATCTGGGTAAGGCTCGGGTACAGCTAGTACCCAAGGCCGTACTGCTGAAGTCCTGGGTTTAGGACCATTCACTGGAAGATAATTCTCAAATTTCTCTTCAGATAAAGAGGTCTACAAAGGCCAAGCAAACACGACTGAAAATAACATTGAGGGGCTGGGGAAGTAGCTCAGCAGTAGAGTACTTGCTTGTTATCCCCGGCACTACAAAAAGGACTGTGTGGGGCCCTGCTGACGTTGACTTTAAGAGCAAGGGGCCTTCATATCAAATCTTTCCAATAACTGCTCAATCATCTTTAAGGTTTTTTTTTTTTTCCCCTAAGATTTCATATATAGCAGCGTAACCTAGGATGGTGGTGGCACATCTAAAATCCCAGACTTGGGAGGATGAGGCAGGAGGATTACAAATTTGAAGTCAGCCTAGGATACTTAGCAAAATCAACCTAACAACCAACAAAACCTTCATAAAACAGAGCATTGCTTTTGGAGCTTTAGGTCCACAGCAAATGTGGTCCGGAGCCCAGTGCAACAGCTCACGCCTGCAGTCCTAGCACTCAAGATGGTAAGGGACAAGGATCCACGTCTGAGGCCAGCCTATGCTACACAATGGAACCCTATCTTTAAAAGAAAACTAAGGGGCTGGAGAGATGGCATAGTGGTTGAGAGCGCCGAATGCTCTTGCAGAGGATCCAGGTTTGATCCTCAGCACCCACATGGTGGCTGAGAACTGTCTTTAACTCCAGTTCCAGGGGGATCTGACACCCTCTTCTGACCTCCGCGGCATTGCACGACACAGGTACACAGATCTATATGCAGCCAGTACATTCATACACATACAAAAATTAATAATAAATCAAAAAAATTAAAAGAAAACTAAGACAGATAGACAAAAGCCTACACTGGCCTAGGCCACCTAGCCCCCCACCTCGCCAGCAGCCCCTCTGTACTTTTTTTTTTTTTTTTTGTTTTTTTCGAGACAGGGTCTTCCTGTAGCCCCAGCTGTCCTGGAACTCACTCTGTAGACCAGGCTGGCCTTGAACTCACGTTTGGGATGGTTCTTGGCCGCCATGTGGGTGCTGGGGATCGAACCCGGGTCCTCTGCAAGAGCGGTCGGCGCTCTCAACCGCTAGGCCATCTCTCCAGCCCCCCCCCGCCCCCGTACTTTCTACCTGCAAAAGTGGTAGAAAAAAAACAGAGAATACTATGTATGGTCTAAACAGCTAACTTTAATCAGGCTAGGCTCTACTTTGAAGCCTGTAAGACTGTCTGGCAACAAGACACCTGAGCAGAGTGTGAGCATACCGGGAGGAATTGCCTAGCACTATGGAATTCTCAGAAGGCAGGTGCCTAGAAGGACTATGAAGAGGAGACTTATGCAATCAGCCAAGCTATCTTCCGCTGCATCTGCCTTCATGCGGTTCCCATCTCTTGGCCTCCTTCCTTCAAGGCCCTCTTGAAGTCTGGTCCCAAGCTCACTTTCTGCGATGTCTTCTTATTCTCCCCTATGTACACTGAGCAACACAGGAACCAAATGCCCCAGCTTTCCCAGCCCTACCCTCTGCCATGATGTCTCTTCCTAAACCTGTCTTGAACCACAGCAGGGATAGTACCTTAAATGTTCGTCTAATTTCACTTCCCTGTGGTCTTTCTGAAAGCCCTCTCCCACCCTCTCATGCCTCCTGTCGCACCCTCCGCTGCTCTCAACTATTTCAGAGCATACTGCATGGGTCTCCACCAACTCTTCTGTTATCCTACAGATGGCCTTAAGTTAGTAAAACTACTGTTAGACATCTTCCTATACGTGTACTTTGGTGTGTCCTTTCCTAGAAGATCTCGGAAGTGACTTTACATGGTGATTTCCACTAGCAATGGAGATCTCTCTGGTAGAGGTCCACTACAACTTGGCCTAGCTATGAAAAATCTTTTGTATGGGGATTCACATCTCTGACTAAAGAGTCTTGAGTCTGGTCTTATCTGGAGATAAGAGGCCTGCAGAACTGCCCCAGCCCTGTCCCACACTGGAATGAGATTGGCTTTGGTTTACATAACTTTGTAGCAGTAACCTAACCAAGTTGTGTTGGGTATTATTAAGGTTACAGAATGCTCAAATCCCTGGCAGCTGTACTGCCTCCTCCTCTTGGAGAGCTAAATGCATCCCAAGACTACCCTGGGAGACAGACTGAGTCCACTTCAAAAGCAGATCCCTCCCACCAAGCAGTCTACAAGGAGGGCATTTTGACATTCCCAGGGTGTTTACCAATCTTTCAGAAACACATTATTCCACCCAGTAAGACATGCCACAGGTCAGTGAGAAATATTCTGGTACATATTTCAATAACAATTATTAAGAAGGACCCTAGGTCTCACTCCCCAAACTCCTTCCCCTCACCAATCTTTGATTCCTGAACCACCACAGCTTCTGCCTCACCAAGGCAGGAATGTGGGATGGGCTGCAGGCTTCTGGTAGAAGCCTCTGGCCCCACCAAGAACACAGAGAGCATAACCAAGGAGGTACCCAGAATAGGAAAACCCTCTTGGGACCCTTTTAGCAGCTTCTTCCCAAGCTTACCACTCCCTGTCCCCACCTGCACCCCTGCCTCCCTAAGGACTCTCAGGAAGTGCTGCTGCTCTTCCAAAGTAACAAAGTAACGTCAGAGAGTGAGATCCTCCACAGGGTGGACGGCCTCCAAATGTTCCCAAGAACATGTCATTCCTAGGACCTGCCCCTCCCTGCTCTGCTGGGCTTCCACTCTCAGGTTTAACCATTTAAGGACCTGTCCTCTGGGACCTGGACTACCTGGGCCTTGCCATCTTCAGAAACATGCTGGGTACAGTGTGCAGGAACCAGGAAGATCTGGCTCAGATCCTGGCCCTAGGAGCCAGCACATGGGGAGCTGGGGTGGGCTGCGGCAGGCTAGCCAGCCCAACTCTCTGTGACGTCAGGTCAGCCTTACCTCATCCCACTCAGAGGCAAAGGATGGTGACTTCTCCAGCCTCTTCTTTCCGATGCTGCAGTTCGATAAGGACTCACTGCGACTTCCCATGGTGGTGTCCTCCGTAGGGGAGCAGGTCAAGAGATCAGAGTCGGACTTGGACAAACTGCGGCTGAGTTTGAGCTCAGCTTTGGGCTTGCTGGTGGGAGGGGCTCGGCTTCTGGCCCCACTCTGGTCTCCTTCTTCCTCAGTACCAGCAGGGTGTGGAGGTGCTGTGTGAGTCAAAGTCTGGAGGTTTGCTTGGCTGGTGGGGGTGTCCCGGACTGTGGGGAAGCCCACTCTTCTGCTCTGACCCAGAACACCGGGCTCCAGGGCTTCTGTGGCATGCACACCCGGCTCCTCCAGCTGCATGCTGGGCTTAAGGCAGGCACTCTGCTGGGAGGACTCGTTGGGATGGTTCTGGCTGGTGGCAGTGAGCAGCTGGAAAGGGTCCTGCCCCACCTCACACACTGGGGAGGAGCCGTGGAGGAGACCCGAGAATTGCTCTGGGACTGGCCCGTCCTGTCCCGCCACACAGTCCTGGCTCTGGCTGCTGCTACTCCGCCTGTGGTCTTAGAGCGGAGACAGAGAAATGAAAAATTAAACGTGGCAAAAATCAACAAAGTTCCAATGCAGCAAGAGGATGGCAGAGCAGAAGAAATCAAAAACAGAGAGCAAGACAGAGAAGTTGGATAGGCTGGGGAATAGGGAGAGGGAAAGGAGAGAGAGAAAGGAAGAAAACAATTTCATATTGTTTTTCATGTTCAATTTGAACCCAAAGTGGAGCATTTATGAAATTCCAAACACTGGCCTGATTAATGCTGCCTGGCAGCCTTCCCTCTTGTTAGATCTCTGTTAACATTAACGACCAGACCTTGCTATATAAGGCGAGAAGTGATAACTAGATCTGACAGAAAGGACACAAGTAAGGACAGAACGAGGGAACACGTAGCAAGAGTGTGCCAGTGAGCAAGAGCGAGGGCGAGGGACTGGCTCCTGGAACATCTGATACATTTCCATAAAGGCCACAGTGTTATTTAGAGCCAGCCACCCGCCCACCTCCCCCTACTCTGGCAAGCAGCAACACAGGGAAGAATGGAGGTCATGATCACAACCTGCAACTTCTGGAATTCCTTAACTGAAAGTGCAAAACACAACAGTGAGGAAGTAACTGCTTCCTTCCTCCACAGGGGCCGCTCTGATCCACGCCTCGTCCGTCCTTCCACAAAAACACAGACTTTTGCTTTTTTTTTTTTTTTTTTTTTTTTAAATTTTTTTTTCAGAATTTGTATGCCTTGCTCCTGCCAAGGTCTCCCAGCTGCTCATATTTGTTTAAGTTTAACCTTAGTTGATCCATTGGAAAAGGAAACAGTCTAGTTTGTCATTCCAAGAGACATCTGCTGCTCTCTGGAGACCTCCATAACACCCGAGAAATCTGACACTACTAGCTCAAGAGGCTAACTACTTCCTAACTCTCAAAACCTTCTGCCCTGAAGCTGCATAAATAAGTGACCAAGGCCAGGCCTCATATCAGTGCTATCCTGGGACACTGGATGGGAACTTGGTCCCACTGCAGACTTTCTCTTGAGGCATCACCACATCTGGCATTAGGTCACATTCTAAAGCTAAAATTCAATTTTCTCTGTAAGTGCATCTATGGCACATACATGGAACCCAACAATTCTGTGGTCCATCCAAATAGCCCAAGAACTGCCCCTGTGGCCATAGAATTGAAAGTGCAGTTGCAGTATTTTCACAGATGAGGGAATCTAAGGCCCTCAGGCCTGCATGGTCCGCCTGAGGACTTTGGGAAGACTTTTACCCAGGAGTAGTAGGGAGCTCTCTGCTCCCCTCTAGCTGTGTGGCCTTGGCTGTGGTGACTTCACAGCATCTAAGATAGCAGGTTGGACCGTCCTTGGAGTGCTACAGAGCCCTGTCTGGTACTGTGTGCACAACACTCATGCTTTCTTTCTTTCTCTTTGTTTCTCTTTCTTTTTTTTCTTTTTTTTTTTTTTTTGTCTTTTCGAGACAGGGTCTCCCTTTAGTCCCAGCTGGCCTGGAGCTCACTCTGTAGACTAGCCTGGCCTTGAACTCACAGAGATCTGCCTGCCTCTGCCTCTGCCTCCTGAGTGCTGGGATTAACACTCATGCTTTCTTATTTATAAACTTGCATCTTCAAAGCCTGAAAAGGTAGCAAAAAGAGGAGGACTATGAAATGACCACCATGTCATACACTCGATGCCCTAGAATGGTCTCCACTGGCCAAATGCCATGTCCAGCGCAGCAGTTTTCTGAGATGGCTTATAAGGACCCCAACAACTACCTCCTCAAGGAGCCCAGACCCCTATCGGAACTAGACATGGTTCTGCTCTCCCCTCCTCCCCAGAAGTGGTTCACTGTGAAGCTGCTCAGCTCTTGGCAGGTCTGCAGGACAGAGGAGGGGCAGCCAACTTACTCAATATGGCTCTGATTACTGACCCACAGGAGCCCAGAAGTATGAATTTTGGTGTTCCCTCCTCTACACCTGACCATCAGAAACTTTCATACCCCTCAACTCACAAATCCTATATCCCATAAAAGTCAGGTCCTGTTTAGTCTGAACAAGCCCTGGACAACTTGAATGAGTTCTCCAGAGAGAAAGAAACACTTAGTGAGTTCCATGCAGCATAACTGGGGCTCTATGTGATAACTGATAGAACAAAGCTGCCTAGTGGTGCTGCATGTCAAGGCCACAGAGAGGATGTCACATGACCATCCAACCAAGGTTCAAGTTAACAGTACTCCTTGGAGAGGCCGATAGCTGCAGAGTCTACCACCTCTAGGAATGTTCCAATGTCCAACTGTCTCATGCCAGGTGCAGCATCCCTGGTAAATGCAGAAAGGGGACAGGCTCCTCTGAATCAGCTCCTTATTTAATAATCTGAGGGTTGTGGATAACTAGCAACAAAGGGAAAGCTCCAAAGCTCAGAACTGGGAGTCTTCCTGGCACACCTTGCCTTGTGGGCCTCAAAACACAGGCCAGAGAATGTTCTGGTTACTTGCTAGAGGAGCTGACAATGAAGGCCTTCAAATGGCTACTCATTCATGCCAGTCATCAATGAAGAGAGACAGATGCCAAGAGCTCAACAGCACAGAGATGCCAGAAGAAGAAAGAGGGTAGAAAGAAGGGATGGAAGGAGGAATCTGCAAGTCACAATTATAGAATCCACAATCCACCAATCTATCATGATTTTAAGACATCATGAAAAAGGAGTCTTATAATTATATGAATTACCTAACCAGTTCCCTAGGAAAGATGCCCTGGTGTCTAAAAAGCTCATCGAGATGCAAGGCCCATATCAAAATGTAAGCTACAGGGTCTATGCTGCAGCATGCAGCCTTGGCTGGCCTAGAAATCACTCTGAAGCCCAGGATGGCCTCAAACTTTCATTCTACTTCTGAGTGCTGGGATTACAGTTGTGCACCACTATGCTTGACTAATACTCAAGATCTTAATGAGCTAGCATGTTCTGTTCCTAAAAAATTAAACCTAAGTTTAAGGCAGCTAAGGCAGGAAGATTGCCCCTAGTTCAAGGCTAGTTGGAGCTATATAGCAAGACACTATCTCTGCCTACCCCCCCCCCACAAGAGAAAAACATACCTAAGGCTAATGTACATTTCTTGGCAAAATAACAGGTGGAAAAACTAGTAATTTTGTTCTTCCTCATTCTCTCTTCTCTGTCTCCCTTCTTCTCCCTCTCCCTCAGATCTTGCTACATACTACAGGTGCCTTGAAGTTGTCCTCCTGCTATTAGCTTTGAGTGCTGGGCTTACAGGTACAAACCGCTGTGCCTGAGTCTCAATGGTCTACTCCTGTGCAGGCAGGCTAATGTGTGGTCTCTTGGGGACAACGTATTAACAACATAGTACAGGACCTTATTTTCACCTGCAATTTGGAGGTTTTAATACTGATTGTTGAGAGAATTATTATGCAAAGGAAGTGTTTGTATCTATACCAAGCTTAAGTCAAGCTCTCTGGGAGAGCCAACAATGGTTATGTGCCCCCAAGGTTTCACTACAACAGACTGCTGACGGATGAGACCAACCATTTTCCCAACTCTCACAGGTCTGTCTCAAATATCAGCAAAGACACTGTATGTGAACCAGTTCTGGAGATACAAACCACTTCTGAGTATCTATTAGCTTTATCGTTCTCATGCTTCTCAATAGTGGAGGAGATAGGGAAAGATGGCTAAAACCTGAAACTCTGAGGCAAGACCAGCTGCTGCCATACCCACTGGTCCCATCAGTAAACAAATACATGTCTGCCTTCAGGGACACCTGGGTGATACACTAGCTCTTCTCGGTGTGGCCTCAAGATGCTGGAGGACCCTGATGTATTCGGAAATAATTAGAAAACAAAAATGAACAGATGCTTTAAGAAAGATAGACATCAAAAATGCGGTGGAAGTACAGTGTGATGAATCAGGAGGCTCCTTAGAAGTAGCTTCTGGAGCGCACACCTTTAATCCTAGCACTTGGGAGGCAGAAGCAGGAGGATCTCTGAGTTCAAGGCCAGCCCGGTCTGCATAGTGAGTTCCAGGACAGCTGGGGCTACAGGGAGACCCTGTCTCAAACAAGACAAAAAAAAAAAGCTTTGATCTGGGCTTTCAAAGAGTAAGACCCGGGGCCTATCAGACAGAGCCAGCAGATCCCAGTGCCTCCTTCCTACTCAGCTTCCCACATTGCCCAGAGCCAGCCTTCCAGGAGACAGGAGGCCACCACAGGGAGGGAGGGCTGTCTCTTTCTCTACCTATACATCAAGGCTCTACTGAACAGGACAGCAGGCTAATTCCCAGCTTGGCACATTCTAATCTTTATTCATTCTGGGTGTTGTTTCCTTCTGTGGGCTGTGGAGGTGAGGGGTCTTCTGTGCTGCATGTTAATGACTGTGATGCTCCACAGTGATCTCAAGGGCTTTGGAATAATAATATCTTAACACATGCACATTCCATTCACCTCTTCCCATTTAAATTAGGGCTGAAAGCCCAGGCTGCTAGACTGGCCTGCTTTCTGTCCTTAGGACTGGGCTCTCCAGTGTCTAGCCACAGTAGAGCGCATCCCAGACCACGTATCCAGCAGAACTCCCTGCACACAGGCTGTTTCTGGAGGGTACAGACCTGCCCCAGGAGGAGGACCTGGCTGGATGACATAGTCACTGCTACAGACCATGATCTAAGAATAGAAAAAGGTAGAATGGGAGTCAGGAGGCCAAAGTGACAGTCCAGCCCTGTGTCTTTCCTTCTTGGAGTCTTTCTCAGAGCATAGACAGCTGGGGTGCATGCAGAGGGCTCTGTGACAGTTGAGTGTAAATCTGTGATTAGATCATGTTTCTGTGGAGCCTCCCAGTTCTATGATGTCAAGATGGTGAATGGTGGCAGAGTTTCTGATGAAATGGGTTTAGTCTGGATTCAGTGGACCAGGACTCACACCCCAGTACTTTGTCCTCTGTCATACAGGAACAAAATCAGCCTCTACCCAGAAGCTGTGTCTTGAACTACATAATGACACAATGAGAGGGAACTGGCTGATGTGGTGGCTGGCCAAGCAGGTGCTCAGCAATGGTGCCGCTGTCATTCTCATCTTTCATGGTCAACCATTCCCAAGGTACTCTTTGGATAATACACCCAGAAGTGAGGTTATTTTGCCATATTCTGCAGAGGACATTGATTTCCTCTAAGTGGTCCTAAAATCAGGTGGAATAAAACTCAAATGCCCAAAGACCAGTAGCCTTGCAAGTTTGGTTCAGGGCACTGTGTAATGGCTAACTAGCTCTATGCCCCTGCCAAAGGTACAGCCCAGTATTGGGGCTTAAGACTGCTTCCTCACCTGGTCCTAGTGACCTCATCACCACATACATCCTCTTTTACCTAAGTACCTCCTAAAGAGACTGTTCACTGCCCATCAGTGGTCCACTGGCCCTCAGATTTCCTCCTTCCCCTTCACTCTACCAGCCTTGTCCAGATGTGGTCTAACCTGTGACCTGTGGTGACGCCAACACCACCTACCAGCACATGTGCCCTCTCTGTTTCCCTTGGTCGTTGGTCAGTTTCAATGCTCGGGATTCATAGCCATTTGTTTTCCTTCTGCAGCTGCTGCAATGCTGAGCCTGTAAAATTCTCAAGGAACAACTGACTCTCATCCAGCTGGCCCTCCTCGTTTTCCTTGGTAATTATGAACAGGTGTTCATTCTTTACATGTAGAAGCTGATGCTTGGAGAGACCAAATGAGTCCTTGAAGGGCACTGGCCAGAGGGAGAGAACAAGAGTTCAAATGCAAGCCTCACTACCTGGCTGGTTACTATTCCTTCTCTTTTTTTTTTAAATTTTATTTATTTCTGTATGTGTATGAGTGTACTGTCTGCATGTAGGTTTGTGCACCCGTGACGTGCAATGCCGCAGAGGTCAGAAGAGGGTGTCGGATTCCCCTGGAACTGGAGTTCTCCTGGAATTGGAGTTTCAGACGGTTCTCAGCCACCATGTGGGTGCTGGGGATCGAACCTGGGTCCTCTGTAAGAGCGGTCGGCGCTCTTAACCGCTAGGGCCATCTCTCCAGCCCTCCTTCTCTTTTCTTAAAAGTGTAATATCATCATCAGCTGTCCCTTCTGCTCCTCACAAGTCACCTTACTCACAGTAGCACCTGTTCGCCTGGAGGACATGGTACATCAAAGTCCTGAGAAGATTTGGTCAGCTCTTGTTATACTGAATCACCAGGTCACATGAAGGTAATTTCATTTCTTCCCACTTGTCTCAGAGGAGGGGCTGCCCATGGACTTCTAGTTACCTAACCCTTTCTGGTCTTCATCCTTCTGGCTCTATGTCACTAGGTACTGTGTTAGTGTCCACAATGCTCACTCTCCTCTGCTTCCTTGACCTGGAAATTTTAGAAAGTCTCTCACCTGGGATGAAGACGGTTGTTAATTTAGACAGTTTTACTATGTATTCCAGGCTGGCTCTGAACTTGTGACCCTTCCTAGTCTCCCCTGCCCAGCTTTTAAGACTGTTCTTTTCATGTTTGCCATTTCTTTGGCATAACTATATGACCAAGGAGGCACACACAACTTTGGGGCTATCTTCAAGATGCCTTCTTCTTGTGCTAATGGCTCAAATATCAACAGTGCCTATGACTATGACTGTGACTGACAGGAGAGAGGCTGGGACATAACCTCCCCGAGCCCACTGCTCACATCTGCAGGTATCATTCAGCGGGCTGCAGGATGCCATCATCTTCCCAGGAGTCTTCTTTGTGCTAAGCCCCTAATCTTACCATCAATCCTGAACCTCAGACCCACATTTTTCAGGGTTATGGAGTGTTACCTACACAGATGTTCCTGTAGACACTACAACACTTAGACACAGATCTTCTTAAAGTACGGTTCCTATGCTGTCACCTCATTCAGAAAGCTTCAACAACACTGCTCTGTCTTTGGAACAAAGACTGACATTTGAGATCCAACACTTGATGACAAGTTCCCTTTGTTCCAGCCAAACTTGAGTGCTGACGGCTCTCCAGGCTGCTCTCTTCCTCCTCCCTCCACCCACTGTTAAGCGTGCCACACCCCTGCCTGGAAACTCTTTCCTCAGTTCTGCCTATCAAATTTAATTCCCTATTTTAGGGTGTGGCCCAGCTCTGATCTCTTATGCTGACATAATTTGCCCCTCTTTGGAACACCAAAATTGTTTTTCACCACTTTCATATGAATTTAACATATTCTGCCCCTTTTCAACTGTTTCCATATGTGTCATACATGCCCATGTGTATAAATGGATGTCAAGGCACGTGGTGGAAGAGAATACAGATGCACACAGCTCGCAGGGTTCGTTCTACAGTGTGGGGTGAGCTATTCCAACCCAGGAGCAAAAGTGGTGAGGAGTGTCACAGGGCCAAGCTCAGACAGGGCCACCCAAGTTAAGAGGCTGGGGAGAAGTGCTGCTCACCAAGAGTGACTGTCAAGCTGCTTACAAACTCGGACACATAAGCTTTCCTGTCTTCTACCATGAAAAACCAGCCTGGACTTCAGGTAAAGAGAAGGACTGAGTACTACTTTCTCTTGCTGAAACCTCACTAAACCAACAGCAAGTAGAGTTGCAAATGGAAACATGTCCAAGACATCATGCTGCACAGCAAAGGGAGAGGCCAGGCTGTCCACTGTGGGAGTCACCAAAGCTCAGGGGCTGGGAGTGCTGCAGGTTGTGTCGGAGCAGAAAGACACTCAGAATAGATCCCTCAAGTGCATGAGGGCAAGAAATGCACAGTGCTCAAGAACACTGACTTAACCTCATTTAGAAACCTTCAGACCTACTTCACAGACCCAGGAACTATTAGTGTATGCTGCCCAAGAGTGCTGCAGAGAGTAATGTGACTCTTAGACCTCTTGGCTGCTTTCCCATGTGCTATCAACCCACAGAGCTGTCCACTGCAACTCTGAGTGGTCACACATCCAGAATATCCAGTGGGCAGTCAAACAGTAATGGGGACTTACTGACTGCTACACAAATGGAAACTGGTCAGTTGATGCTGTCCCTAAGTTGTAGAGGACTCCCTACTTAGCTAAAACTATCATAACTGTATCTGGGCCTGCTGGATGGGGGAACATGCTTTTCTACATCTGATAAAGGCTTCTACTGCTGCTGGGTTTTTCTGTTTCCATGGGCAAGAACAGCATTTGTGGTGGAAATTCTCTCAGTGTAGTTACAGGAGGCTCAACATTCCTGCTCGATAGGCACTGTGTCCCAGATCCAACTCCCAATTCTCCCTGACAATTCTAACCGTCCCCTGAAGGGTGGTGGCAGCCCTGCTTAATCACATGATTTGCTACTATAAATTCTCTTGGTACTTTTCATGATCAGTGAGTTTTTAGCCACACTCTTTACTATTCCTATGTATGACAATGTCTTTCTTGATCAGAACTGTCATGTCAGAGATCTTTTAAGAAACAGGTTTCGCTTTAGTAAGTTGAGCCCTTGTCTCTTCATTGCATTATATTTTTCCTTTATTTTATTTTATTTTTTTTTTGGTCTTTTCGAGACAGGGTCTCCCTGTAGCCCCAGCTGTCCTGGAACTCACTTTGTAGACCAGGCTGGCCTTGAACTCACAAAGATCCGCCTGCCTCTGCCTCCCAAGTGCTAGGATTAAAGGCGTGGGCCACCACACCCAGCTCCCCTTTTCTTTCTTTAGCTGAAATGTAGTACCACAAAGTCTATAAAGTATGCTGCTTCCTTTGCATTAATCCTTCTCTGCTCCTTTCTTTTAATTTTTTTTTTTTTTTTGTCTTTTTGAGACAGGGTCTCTCTATAGCCCCAGCTGTCCTGGAACCCACTATGTAGATCTGGCTGGCCTTGAACTCAGAGATCTGCCTGCCTCTGCCTCCCAAGTGCTGGGATTAAAGGTGTATACCACCATGCCCGGTTTTTTATATCTATAGGTGTACTGCCGGCATGTTCGTAAGAGCATCTGTGTTGTGCAATGGGGAGGAAAGAAGGCATCTGGATCCTCTGGAACTGGAATTATGGGGGGCTGTTAGCTGTCATGTGGGTGCTGGGATTATGAACTGGAGTCTTTTGCAAGAGCAGCCAGTGTTTTTAATCGCTGAGCTATTTCTCCAGCCTACTCTGTTCCTTTCTCTTGGTGAAGTTTCTGTGCTGGATAGTATTAGTTGTCAACTTGATACACCTGGAAGGAGGGAACCTCAGGTGGGGCATTTCTTCATTCAAATAAGCCTGTGGGCAGGTCTGTGAGGATCTTCTTGATTAATGAATGATGTGGGAGGGCCCAGCCCACTGTGGCTGGTGCTACCCCCAGGCAGGCAGTCCTGTGTTCTGTAAGAAAGCAGGCTGAGGGCCAGGTGTGGTGGCACATGCCTTTAATCCCAGCACTTGGGAGACAGAGGCAGGTGGATCTCTGTGAGTTCAAGGCCAGCCTGGTCTACATACATAGAGTTCCAGGACAGTTGGGGCTGCAAGGAGACCCTGTTTCAAAAAAAAAAAAAAAGGAAAAGAAAAGAAAAAAGACAGCAAGAAGCAAGCCGGGCGTGGTGGCGCATGCCTTTAATCCTAGCGCTTGGGAGGCAGAGGCAGGCGGATCTTTGTGAGTTCAAGGCCAGCCTGGTCTACAGAGTGAG
>VZQC01012470.1:1869109-1920834 GCA_009823505.1 Rhizomys pruinosus | reverse complement strand
AAAAAAAAAAAAAAAAAAAAAAAAAGCAAACAAGCAGGCTGAGCACAGGCAGAGGAGTGAGGCGGTAAGCAGCATTGCTCTGTGGGCTCTGTTCAGTGCTTGTCTCCAGGTTCTAGGTTCCTGAAGAGTTCCTGTACTAACTTCCCTCCAAATGTGTAAGCCAAATAGAACATAACAGAAAGAAACTAGAAGAGTTTCATTCTTTCTAGTTTAAGTGCCACTCCTCTGAGTACCTCTGCACCATATTATGTGCATTTATATTTCTATTCTCATTAATTTCTCTTCTTTGTTCCTTTTAAATTTTGGTGACAGGTTGAGCTAAACTCCTGGACTCAAGAGATCCTCTGGTCTCACTTTACAAGTGCTGTGTACTACCTCACCAGGATATTATTAACTTTTATGTAAAAAATGAAAACTGAAAAAAGACAACTCTGAAATTAAATAAATTATATTAATTTATGAGATAGGGCTGCACAATTTCAGAAGTTTGGGGATTTACCAATTTTATTTTTTATGCTGTGATGGTTAATCTTGGTTGTCAACTTGACACATCTGGAAAAGGAACTCTCAACTGAGGAAAGGCCTTCATCAGACTGCCCTGTGGGCATGTCTATGGGGCATTTTCTTGATTACTAATTGATGTAGGAGGGTCCGTCCGGCCCACTGGGGACAGTGCCACCCCTAAGGCAGGTGGCCCTGGGCTGTAGAAGCAAGGTAGCTGAGTAAGCCAGGGGAAGAAAGCCAGTAAGCAATCTGTGATCTCTGCTTCAGTTCCTGTCCCCAGGATCCTGCCTTGAGTTCCTGTTTTGGCTTCCCTCCATGATGGACTGTAATCTACAGTTAAAGGGTCTAAATAAACAAATAAAGGAGGGACAAAGTTACTTTTGGTCAGTGTATTATCACAGCCTAGAAAGAAACCAAGCTAGAACAGAAACTGGTACCATGAGTGGGGTTTACTATGATGGACCTGACCGTGTTGGTTTTGGGGAGCGGTGAAGCTTTGTGCTGGAAATACTTTGAATACTCAGAGCTTACTGAGCTGTGGGAGAATTCTGAAAGAAATCCAGACACTGGAGGCCTGGCTTGTGGAGTTCCCATGGGAAACAAAGACTATCAAAAGCCATTTGTGTGGTGTTTTCAAGTAAAGATCTGTCAAGTTAATCCTTTGCTTTACTGAAACAGTGGATGCTGGTCAGCTGGAGCTAAAGCAGCTGTGATTAATGAGACCCCCCCCCCCCACAGGGCCAGCACACAGAAGCTGTGATCCAGAGGGGGTCAAACCTGGGTCTCAAGGTAGAAGCTGAATTTGGTAATATATAAAAGCTCCCATATGGTACTGGTTTTGAAGGCATGAAGGGGTCATGGAAAGCAGCTGAGGGTTGGCATCCTGAGTAGGGTCACAGTCACCCTATAAACAGAAAGACAAGGAGCGGTCTGGTGAAGGTGCTATCTCAATTATGGTGGAGTCCCCAGGGTACTGGAGACTGGCAGGACCATTGGATAATCACAGCAGCAGGTGTGGAGTAGAGTGGCCTAAGCCTATCAAATAAGCTATATGTGCTGCAGATGGAGACCTGGAGAGACAGGACTCTCCAGGCCCCATGGGGCCCAGATCATGAGTGAATCCCAGACATCAGAAAATAAACTTACACTGTTGGATTTTGGTTTTGCTTTGATTTGAGTGCATCTGTGCCCTGGTTCTTCCTACTTGGAGTAAGAAAGGATATAACTTAGTTTGGATTTTACAGGAACCCATAGTTAAGAGATTTTGGATTTTAAAAGAAATTTTGGACTTTTTTTTTTTTTGGTCTTTTCGAGATAGGGTCTCCCTGTAGCCCCAGCTGTCCTGGAACTCACTCTGTAGACCAGACTGGCCTTGAACTCACAAAGATCTGCCTGCCTCTGCCTCCTAAGTTCTAGGATTAAAGACATGCACCAACACAACTGGCACAAGTTCCACTTTCTAAAAATACCAGTCTTTTAAAAATTCTAGTAGTTTAAAAGTCCAAAATTTCTGCTGGGCATGGTGGCGCATGCCTTTAATCCTAGCACTTAGGAGGCAGAGGCAGAGGCAGAGGCAGAGGCAGGCAGGTCTCTGTGAGTTCAAGGCCAGCCTGGTCTACATAATGGGTTCATGCCAGCTGGGGATACAGGGAGACCCTGTCTCAAAAGCACTAAAAAAAAAAAAAGAAAGGAAGGGGGGGCGCTGAAGAGATGGCTCATCAGTTAAAAGCACTAACTGCTCTTGCAGAGGACCTGGGTTTGAATCCCACACCCCAAACATGGCAGGTAACAACCATCAGTAAGTCTAGTTTCAGAATATCTGACCTCTGTGGGTACTACATGACACGGGGGCACTCACATCATGCATGTAGGCAATACATTCATACACATAAAATAAAAAGGAAAAGAAAAAAGAAAAGGCAAGGTTATAGTTTAACAGTGATGTGTTTCTACATCAAGTTGAGAAGGGGTGAGCTTATAATGGCCAGTGTTCCCTGTCAAGCTGACAGCCTGGGAAGATTACCTCCATCAGACTGGGCTGTGGCCATGTCTATGGGGACATTTTCTTGATTGCTAATTGATGTAGAAGGGCCCAGCCCACTGTGGGTGGTGCCATCCCTGGGCAGGTAGGCCTTGGCTGTTAAGAATGATCACTGAGCAAGCCAGTAAGCAGTAGCATCTGTGGTATCTTGCTTCAGCTCCTGCCTCCAGGTTCTTGCCTTGCCTTCCCTCAGTGATGGAGTGTAACCTGTAAGATAAAATAAACCTTTTCCTCCTACAAGTTGCTTTGAGTCAGTGTTTTATCTTATCAACAGAAAAACCAAACTAGGATAATATGCCTATGTGTTTGTATGACTTCTAGCATTGGTACACATGTGTATGCATGCAAGTGCAGGCCAGAGGTCAACTACCTCATTTAAAACAGGGTCTCTCACTGTTTTGACTCACCATTAGGCCAGGCTGGAAGGCCATCAAGCCCTAGGGATCCTCCTATTCCCATGTCTCCAGTGCTAGGATTATAAATTCATGCCCTCGGCTGTCGGGCGTGGTGGCGCACGCCTTTAATCCTAGCACTTGGGAGGCAGAGGCAGGTGGATCTCTGTGAGTTCAAGGTCAGCCTGGTCTACAGAGTGAGCTCCAGGCCAGCTGGGACTAAAGGGAGACTCTGTCTCAAAAAGACAAAAATTAAAATAATAAAATAAAATAAAAGTTCATGCCCTCATGACCAGCATTTTTATGTGGACTCTGGTGAATGAACTCAGTTCATCATGTTTACAAGGCAAACACTGACTGAGCTAGCCCCTAGCTCTCCATCTGCTAAATGTATTTTCTTTTTTTTTTAATTTATTTTATTATGTGTATGAATGTACTGTCTGCATGTAGGTTGGTGCACCCATGTTGTGCAATGCTGCGGAGGTCAGAAGAGGGTGTCAGATTCTCCTGGAACTAGAGTTAAAGACAGTTCTCAGCGGCCATGTGGGTGCTGGGAATTGAACCTGGGTCCTCTGCAAGAGCAGTCAGTGTTCTTAACCACTAGGCCATCTCTCTAGCCCCTGCTAAATGTATTTTCTTTTTTTTTTTTTTTTTGTCTTTTCAGACAGGGTCTCCCTGGTAGCCCCAGCTGTCCTGGAACTCACATTGTAGACCAGGCTGGCCTTGAACTCACAAAGATCCGCCTGCCTCTGCCTCCCAAGTGCCAGGATTAAAGGCGTGTACCACCACGCCCGGCACTAAATGTATTTTCTAAAACCTAAAACTTTTAATTATTTGTGTCTGTGTAAATATATGCTGTGTCAGGTGCCTGCAGAGGTCAGAAAAGGGCGTTGGATTCCTCTGGAACTGGACTTACAGATGGTTGTTAGTTGTCACGTGGGTGCTAGGAATTGAACCTAAGTCCTTTGCAAGAGCAGCAAGTGCTTTTAACTGCTGAGCCATCTCTCTAGCCCCACCATTTGCTCGTTTTAAAAGACACCATTTCCGGGCTGGAGAGATGGCCTAGTGGTTAAGAGTGCCGACTGCTCTTGCAGAGGACCTGGGTTCAATCCCCAGCACCCACATGGCGACTGAGAACTGTCCGTAACTCCAATTCCAGGAGAACTCCAGTTCCAGGGGAATACAACTCCCTCTTCTGACATCTGCGGCATTGCACGACATAGGTGCACAAACCTACATGCAGACAGTACATTCATACACATAAAATAAATAAATAAATAAAAATTAAAAATAAAATAAAAGACACCATTTCCCTTTTGGTGCTAAACCTTACAGTGTAACACAGTGTGAGGAGAAACACATGCACCTCACCAGTAAACAGGGACATCAGCTCCTAAGTGAGATCCAGACAAGCAGGTGTGCTCTGATCCTCTTTATTTTAAAGAACTATTCCCATAAATTCATAAGAATATGTACACAGCATGCTACCAGTGACATAATTTATAACACATATCTACCAACTGGAGATGAAAAATGAGAGATGAGATATTCAGAGCTATTAGGAAAGAGGCAGAGCTTCAAAAACCAAGATAAAACTGTATCCATGCTCTACAGACAAATGAAGTCCAAACTCACAAGGTAAACTGTCACCTGTGATCCCATTCTGGGTGAAAGGCAAGTGTAACTTATCTCACAGCCACTTCTGCAAGAACACAGTGAGTGGCCTGAACACACCACATTTCTGAATCACAGCCACCATGAGCAGCTAAGTGGCAAACAGGAGAGACGAGCATTAGCATATTACTTATAATCATTCTTGTAACGTGTGCCTTTCCTCTTTTTGGTGAGTGTACACCAATGTAGTTTAAAAGTGCAATTCAAGCCAGACATGGTGGCACACGCCTTTAATCCTACAGAGTGAGTTCCAGGACAGCTGGGACTACAGGGAGACCCTGTCTCGAAAACACACACACACACACACACACACACACACAAAAAGTGCAATTCACCGGGCATGGTGGCGAACGCCTTTAATCCTAGCACTTAGGAGGCAGAGGCAGGCGGATCTCTGTGAGTTCAAGGCCAGCCTGGTCTGCAGAGTGAATTCCAGGCCAGCTGGGGCTGCAGGGAGACCCTATCTCAAAAAGACAAAAANAAAGCCCCCCCCCCCAAGACTAAGGGGGCCTGAAGGCTCTGACATAGACTCATGGAAAACAGGTCAATTAGTTCATAAAAGTTGCATAAGATAATGACATTAATGAAAAAGCATGAACCAACATGGTCTGCTGACTGCCTAACTTTTACCAATCCCAGGCAGCAATTTCTGCTCACTGACAGGAAAGCCAGGGCTTCTGAGAAACCAGCAAGACTGTTTCCACAGTCAGTGCCTCACCCCTTTCTGAAAGCTGAAGTGAGGGAGCAGCTAGCCTCCAGGCAGGATACTGCACATCCAAATCACTCACTCTCAACAGCCCAACAGAGCAAGGATCAAAGGAGCAGAAAGGCAGGTGTTACATGACAAGTTGTCCTTCAAAACTCCCTAGAACCTGGAGAACTCCAGATCGTGGGACAGAAAGTCTCCACCATGGCTACTTGGCAGCCAGGAAACAGGAGGCTGGAGTAGCCTTTCTCTTTCCTGCCAAGGGCTGAGGTCTAACTATGTGTAGTGATTCCTGAGGAGGCATTTAAAAGTAAGCATCCCCCCTCCCTTCCTTCATGAAGAACCATCTTCAAACCCAGCATCAAATTAAGTACCTGCCTTGCCAAAGTTCATTTCTATCATATTTTTAGACAGGGGCTCACACTGGCCCTGCCTGGTCTACAATTCATTATGTTGCCCAGGGTGGCCTCCAAATCCACAGCAATCCTCCTTTTTTAATCTCGTGAGCACTGGAATGACAGGTGTGGGCTATACACCCAGCTCAGGTGACTTGTTCTAGGCACTCGAGAAGGGACTGCACTCAGACCTCTCTGATTATCAGCCCACCCACCATGGGACTGGTGACTCACATGGAGAAGTAGCTAGTCCTCCCAAACTGCTACCCACTCAACACCATCCTAGACACAAGCCCAGTAAGAGTTTGTGTGAAAATAACAGGCTGATTCTGAATTTATATGGCAGACAAAAGAACTGGAATACTCAAGACAGTTCTGGAAAGAGTGGAAAAATTACAGAGGTAATTCAATGAAGAAAAGATAGTCTTTTCAAAAAATAGTGCTGGAACAACTGGAAATCCATATCCAAAAGTTACCTCAAAATGGGGAACAACCTTAAGTATAGAACTTAAAGTTAGAAAATTTCTAAAAGACAGTACAGAAAAAAGAATTGTGGGGTTAGGGAGATGGCACTGTGAGAAATACTGCTGCATAAGCATGAGATCTGTGTTAGGATTTGGAGCACCCACCTAAAAAAACTCCCAGTGTGGTGGTGTGTGGCTGTCACCCCAGCTGGGGTGGAGGAACAGAAACAGGAGGATTCCCTAGAGTTCATTGGCTGGCCAGTCTAGCACAGTGGGCTCCAGGTTCAAAAAGAGACCCTGTCTCAAAAGAATAAGGTGGAGAGCAATCAAAGACGACACTGAACTCTGTGGACTCTTGCATCTCCCTGTGGAGATGCACCCACACCACACCCAACATGCGTACACACCCAAATGAACATGTACATATACCACACACGTATACAGCATGCCCCCCATCACATGTGTGACCATACTCATTGCAAAGGAAAGAGTAATTTAAACTTCTCTAAAATTAAGAATCTCTACTTTCAAAATGATGGTCACAGATTGAGAAAAAAGCATGAATGATAAGGAAAAACTTAGGGTGAGGTAGTATAAGCCTGTAAGCCTAGCACTTAGGGGGTTGAGGCAGGGGGATTACTGAGAGTTCAAGACTACTCTGAGCTATAATAGTAAGACCTTGTCTTGAAATACAAAAAAAACTAAAACAAACAAAAAAAGCACCAAAATCCCACCCCTCAAACAAAAAGCAAGCAAAACAAAATAAAAGCAAACAAACAAACAAACAAACAAAAAACTTGTATATTATACCAGGCATGGTGGTACATGGCTGTAATTCCAGGATTTGGGAGGATGGAGCAGGAGGATGTCCATGAGTTCGAGGCTAGCCTGGGCTACAAAGACCTTGTCTCAAAAGAAAAAAAAAAGACAAAAAGAATTTATGTCCAAAATACATGAAGAACTCACAACTCAGTAACAAGAAAAGAACAACTCAATTTTTAAAATGAGCCAAAGATCTAAACAGACATTCTTTCCATTAGATAACTGGTAATCACACAAATAGACGCTCAAATGGAGAAATGTAAACTGAGCTCCCAGCAGCATCACAACAAGCCTCCTAGGTGGCTGAAGCTCAAGAGGCCTGCAGCTAAGGACTGCAGAGGACAGAAGGGCAGAGCACTCTGGAACATGGCTTGGCAGCTCATTTATAAAGATGAGGTCCTGGGCTGGACATGGTGGCGCACGCCTTTAATCCTAGCACTTGGGAGGCAGAAGCAGGCAGATCTTTGCAAGTTCAAGGCCAGCCTGGTCTACAGAGTGAGTTCCAGGACAGCTGGGGCTATAGGGAGACCCTGTCTCGAAAACACCAAAAAAAAAAAAAAAAAAAAAAAAAAAAGAAAAAAGATGAGTTCCTAAAAGCTGTATTCCTATGTATTTGTCCCTGTGAAATGAGACCAGGAGTCTGTGTGATGACACAGGAGTTTTGCTTGCAACTGTCAAGAACTGAAAATGATCCACTATCCCTTGGCTGGGGAACAAGTAAACTGTGGTGTACCTCTAAAACAGAATATAACCCAGCAATGAAAAGGAACAAATTGCCAATGTGAGCAACACACAGGAATCTCAGATGTAGTACACTGAGAGGGGACAGTGAATAATTTTAACATTCTACAAAAAGGCAGAGTCACTGAACAGACCACAGCTTCTAGAGACAGGAAGCTGTGAAGGGTGGACTGCAGAGGGACAAAGGAAAAAACCCAATGTGATCAAATTGTTTCATATTTTGATTATGCCTGGCAGCTGCACAATTCTTTTTTGCCCTAACTCACAGGACTATGTACAAAAACTGATTAATTTTTCTGCATCTAAGTTATACCGCCTTTTTTTAAAGTTCCAAATGGAAACTACAAGATATAAAACAAAACAACTACTGTGAAAATGGCCACAAAGTTCCCACATGATAGAAGGAAAGACCTTCTGACAACACTAAGTATCCTACTGGCCAAGGTGTAATGAAGGGCTTTCAAGGGCCCACCCTTTCCCACCCTCATGAGGATGTGGGCCTGCCAGGACTGAAAGGGGACACTAAGAATGCACTTGAGGATCAGGCCAGGCAGGTGTCCCTCAAGACACTCTGAAAGCCAGCATGCTGCTGCTGCTCTGCAGGCCTGGACCCACATCCAGAAACTGGACTCTACAGAGACAACACAAGCAGTCATAGCTCCGGCTAGGAGCATGTGCTCTAAGGTCAAGACTCAGTCAGAGACCATCTGCCGCCCGCCTAGACATAAAGGCTCTGGGTTGCTAGGCTAGTTTCTCTAGGCAATGACCTGAGGTTGAGAATAGGCTGAAGCCCATCTCTGCAGCGGTACTTGCTGTCCTCCTTCATGGCTGTCACATGAGTGCCCTAACCCTTTCCTTGCTGTAATGGTAGGTGGCTAGAAGCTCACTCATCCTACATTCTAAGGAACAGACTATAGGTATAAATCACGAAAGACCACAAGGCCCACTCTGCCCAATCACCAACCTAAGCAGCATACAACAACAGCTCCTCCCCACCCAAAGCTTTAAATTCCTCACTGTCCCATGGAGAGTGAGGAGGCCGTACCTTCAGTCCTTCCATCTGTGGGCCCCAGCCTCTTGGTCTCTGCTGTGAGCAGGAGCTCGTATGGATGGTCGCCTTCTTCCAGGGGCATGCTGCTCTGAGTCCTGGGTCTCACAGCCAGGCCCTAGGAGACAAATACCCAGAGCAGTGGGCACCGAGACAGATGGTGCTGAACAAAACTGAGGTTCTTGCCCCTCTGCACCTCATGCTTGGAGGAGGGAAGAGGGCAGTCAGCTGTCACGTGGACTCAACTGCTTTTCTAGTTCCTCACCCGCCTGCTCTGGTTTGTCTCCCAAAGTTTACATGGTGAAGCTCAATACCCAGTGCTTAGTGGTAGAAAGAGAGCTTACGAGAGGTAGAGTGGAGATGGTCATCAGGAGCACCACTTCCTGAGAATCCCTTCCTGAGTGGAGTTCCAGCTCTCATGGGACTCGGCTAGTGTCACATGACAGCAGAGGACCCTCCTGCACTCCTGCTTCTGATGCATCACTCTCAGGCCCACCATCGGATGCACCACCATGTTGTAATGGGCCAGAAGCTCCCTCACCAGAAGCTAAGCAGATCGAGCTACCTCAACTTGGATTTCTAGCTTTCCAAACTGTGTGAGCTAAATAAATCTCTTTCATTTACAAAGTATACAGATTCAGGTGTTTTGTCACAGAAACAGAAAAAGACTAAAATAACTCCTGTACATGGTCTCTAACGAGACAAAAAAAAAAAAAAGAATCTAAGGCCTTCCTCCCCAGCCTCTCCATCTCCAGGGTTTTCTGTGGAAAATACTTTCCCAGTGATTGATGCCTAAGCTGAATCTTTTTTTTTTTTTAATGGTCTTTTTGAGACAGGGTCTACCCCAGTTGGCCTGGAACTATATAGTCCAGCCTGGCCTTGAACTCACAGAGATCACCAGCCTCCGCCTCCCAAGTGCTGGGATTAAAGGTGTGCACCATCATGCCTGGCTCCTAAACTGTATCTTTACTGCTGTCCCTCCCAAGTGCTGGGATTAAAGGCATGCACCATCGTGCCCGGCCCCTAGACTGTATCTTTACTGCTGTCCCTCCCAAGTGCTGGGATTAAAGACATGCACCATCATGCCCGGCTCCTAAACTGTATCTTTACTGCTGTCCCTCCCAAGTGCTGGGATTAAAGGTATGCACCATTGTGCCTGGCTCCTAAACTGTATCTTTACTGCTGTCCCAAAGCTGGCCTCCTTCCCACCTTAAAAGGTACCCAAAATGATGTCAGATCCTCAACACTTCTGTTACTAGAAGCAGAGTGGCCTGTAATTGACCCTCTTCACAGATCCTAGGAGCTCTAGGGAAGGCTCTCCTCTCCCTAAAGCTAACTTGCTACCACACTGACTGCCAACCATCTCTGAGAGGCAGCATCTAGAGTGTGAATTTCTCTGGGTGAAAAGCAGCTCTCTTTACTGAGAAGGTCCTGATTCAAACAGGTAAGCATCTCCCATGAAGGAACTAGACTCAATCACCCTCAGCATCCCTCAGCTACAGGGAGGGATGCTGAGGGTGATTTTTGGTCAGCTAAAAGCCTGGGAGTCACAGCCAGTCATGAGCCAAGCTAGGCAAAGCACAGTTAGGGGACACAGGGAGGGGCATGGGAACCGTGCCTAATAATTCTACTCATCTGTTCACAGGTGCCAATGTGTTAAAGGGGAAATTAATAATAATCACATCCCAGGTACTAGAATTAACCAGAGCAGAAAACCTGAGCTGTGTGAAGGGTGAATTAAGAGTAGGACAGAGTAGAGATAGAAGGGATTCCTAATTGAGCCTAAAAGACCCCACAAAGGGAACTCCTTTGCACAGTGTCCCACAGCATAACTGGAAATGCACTCAGTGTTTCACCAGGATCTTCCTCTGCATCCACAGCTTACCAAGTCCTACCTACTAACAGGACAAGGACTCTGAGAGCCTCAGACTGAAGGAGAGAATCCCTTGTTCCTGTTTATTAACAAGGTTGCCCACTCAAAAAAGTATATAAGAAAATAAATTTCATTAAAAAAAAAAAAGTCTCTCCTGACCCCAGCAGGAACCTCTGCCACTTAGGAAGCCACCTGGAAGCTAAAAGCCCTTTCATTCTATAAGCTTGGGCCTCTTTCAGTTATTCTTTGCCTTTTCATAGGAACGGAATCAAGGGAACAAAGAGGGGCTATTAAGCACTCACACTGTGTCAACTTACCACCACTGGCTTTGCACTCAGGAATTGTGCTCTACAGGTTTACACACTCACATGGTTCCTTCAGACGGAGTCCTGGAAACCTGATTCCTGCCATGTTCTCACCCAGCCCCTGTTTCTCTGAAAGGGAACTGATAGCTTTGATGCCTAGCCTATAGTATCTTTTCTTCTGAAACGGCAAATGAAGTCCACTGGCCCTGCATTCCCTCTGTGTCTACCAGCAAGACAAGTGTGAGCAAAGAACCTTCAACCACCAGAGCTAGGACTAAACACCAGTCACAGCCACAGTGCCTGGTTCCAGCCCTTAAATCTAAAGTCCTAGAAAGGGCAGGGACCTGTCCAAGGGTACTCAAAGTTCATAGCAAAGCCATGGCTATTAAATTCAGTTCCCCAAATTCTGAACCAGACTGGCATCATTTTTACTCCATCCAATTTGGAATTTTTCCTCCTCCAGCTGCTTAATGAGACCCCCCTACTTGGACCCAGACAATAAACCAGGGTGTTCAGTTTCCTCTTGTGCTGGCCCCAACCAGCTAGGGGATTAAAACCTCGAGCAAGAAAGTGCTTTTCCTTGAGCCGTCCTTGCTCCCTGGAAGCAACCTCATGTCACAGTGACTATGGCAGTGACTGATCTTCAACAGAAAGGATTCTGCTCTTTATTGAATTGCTTCTTAATCTTTTCTTCCCCTTCCTCCAGGGCTGGCAATAAATCAAAACTAAAGAAATATATTTCCTGCTATGTGGAGAGCAGCCCTTTGGGGGCAGAGCAGAGCTGTGAGCAGCCACCACCCAACTGTGCCCTGTGGCATGTCCAGTTAGGGTGTGGGTGGCTTTCTGAGAAGCCCCACAGCAGCTGCAACCCCCGTGAAAGTTTTGTATTTTGAGCACAGAGGAGACCACAGCCATCTCTGGGCAGCTGGCAGACCACCATTGGTCCACTGTCTCTAGGAGACGAATCTCATAAAAATAAATCACATGGAAGCAGCCCCTGCCCCTACACTATGCTACCTCTTGACATTGCATGACTGTCAAACTGTGCGTACAGAGAGCCTAGGAGATAAAAAAAAAAAAAAAAAAAAAAAAAAAGCCGGTTTCTAATGTCCAAGAGTCTGGGCCTGTCCCTGAGCACTGGTCTCCCTGTTACAGAGTGGGTGAGGCATTAGGAGATCCAGTCCCAGCTGAATTCACTCTAGAACTGCAGGTTTCGTTTTATAGAAAGGTAGAGTAGGAGTCAGCCTCTCTACTGGACTGTTTACTAGACACACAGCTAGCAGTGCATCATTCTCCAGAGGTTAACAAAAGAGGCTGCAATTCCAGAGACTTTTGAGATAGGAAATAAGCACTTAAAAATTAAAGGGACAGAAAGAAACAGAGAGTTTGTACCTGGCACAGAAATCCTTCACTATCTCAAATGCTGACTCTTAACTTTTTTCCCCCCCTGATCTTTTTGAGAGAGGGTCTCCTTATAACCCCAACTAGCCTGGAACTCGCTGTATAGAACAGGCTGCTTTGAACTCCCAGAAATCTGCCTGACTTTGCCTCCCTAGTGTTGGGATTAAAGGTGTGTGCTCCACGCGCAGGCAACTGTTAACCTTTTTCAAGTTTTGGGTTTTTTTTTTTTTTTTTTTTTGCCTTTTGAGACAGAGGTCTCTGCACTCTTCAAGCTGGCCTGGAACTCTCTCTGAGAGCAGCTGTCTTGAACTCAGAGATCTACCGCTGCCTCTGCCATCCTGAGTGCTAGGATAAGGCATTGTGCCACCACCCCAGCAAACAAGCTGAACTTTTTAAAAAGGCTTCTTGAGCTAGGAAGATGGTTCAGTCAATAAAGTACTTGTCTTCAAACAGGAGGACCTGAGTGTGAGTGCCAGAATCCATGTACAAAGCTGGACGTGGAGGTGCATGGTTCTAATCCTAGTGTGACTGCCAGAATCCACGTACAAAGCTGGACGTATGGAGGTAGCAATGGTTCTTTAATCCTAGGGTGACTGCCAGAATCCACGTACAAAGCTGGACGTGGAGGTGCATGGTTCTAATCCTAGTGTGACTGCCAGAGTCCACGCACAAAGCTGGACGTGGAGGTGCATGGTTCTAATCCTAGTGTGACTGCCAGAGTCCACGTACAAAGCTGGACGTGGAGGTGCATGGTTCTAATCCTAGTGTGACTGCCAGAATCCACGTACAAAGCTGCAGGCAGTGGTGTGCATGGTTCTAATCCTAGTGTGACTGCCAGAATCCACGTACAAAGCTGGACGTGGAGGTGCATGGTTCTAATCCTAGTGTGACTGCCAGAGTCCACGTACAAAGCTGGACGTGGAGGTGCATGGTTCTAATCCTAGTGTGACTGCCAGAATCCATGTACAAAGCTGGACGTGGAGGTGCATGTTTCTAATCCTAGTGCTGGGAGGTCAGAAACAGGAGGACTCTTGGACTCACTGGTCAGCCAGTTTAACCTAACCGATAAGCTCCAGACCAAAGAGAGACTTGACTTTTTTTTTTAATTTTTATTTTATTTTATTTATTTATTTACTTATGTGTATGAATGTACTATCTGAATGTAGGCTTTGTGCACCCGTGTCATACTAGTCCAACGGGGCAGAGTCAGAAGAGGGTGTTGGATTCCCCTTGGAACTGGAGTTTCTCCTGGAATTGGGAGTTACAGACAGTTTCAGCCGCCTATGTGGGTGCTGGGGATCGAACCGGGTCCTCTGCAAGAGCAGTCGGTGCTCTAACCACTTAGCCATCTCTCCAGCCCTTCTTTATTTTTTATCGTGTATGAATGTTACTGTCTGCATGCAGGTCTGTGCACAGGTGCAATGCCGCGGAGGTCAGAAAGGGTGTGGGATTTCCCCTGGAACCGGAGTTCTTACCCTGGAAATTGGAGTTACAAGACGGTTTCCTCAGCCGCCATGTGGGTGCCAGGGATTGAACCCGGGTCTCTGCAAGAGGAGGCCGGTGCTCTCACTGCTAGGTCATCTCCTCCCGCCCCGAGAGACTTGTTTCTTAAAGGAGGTAAATGGTAGTTCTGAGAACACCACCTAAGAATGTCCCCCAGCCTCCACATGCACACACAAATGTGAAACAAAAAAAAAAAAAAAAAAAAAAAAAATCAAACAAAAAAAAAAGCTTTCCTTGGGGGGCTGGAGAGATGGCTCAGCAGTTAAGAGCAAACTGATGCTCTTGAAGACCTGAAGTTCGATTCCCCAGCACCCACATGGTACTAACAACCTCTTGTAACTCCAGTTCCAGGAAATCCAACACCTTCTTCTGACTCTAGATGCACACAAGGGTGCAGCTATACACTCATACCACATAAATAAAATAAAAATATAATAAATATTTTTTTAAAAAAGGTTTTTTTGTAAACTTTCATTATGCAGGCGTGTTGGTGGCATCCTTTATTTTAGCATTTGGAGCAGAGGCCAGGCAGAATCTTTGTGAGTCCAAGGCCAGCCTGGCTACAGGAGGAGTCAGGTAACAGCTGGGCTACAGGGAGACCTGTCTTGAAAGAACCAAAAAAAAAAGGCTTTCTTGAAATAAAGCATTTCATTCAATTGAAAGCCAAGTCATCCTTTTATAATGAATAAATCAGTATACCTAGTGGAGATGTATACTGTTATAGCTGGTGATACTAGAAAAAAATGACTAACTCCTAACTTTTAGGGAGAAAATGATATTTAACTAGTTTATATTCAACCTGAGTCTTTTTTTTTTTTTTTTTCATTTTTTGAGACAGGCTTCTTGTACTCTTTTTTTTGGCCATGAATCTCACTGGCTAGACAGTGCTGGCTTGAACTCACAGAGTTTGGCTGCCTCTGCCTCCCAAGTGTGTGATTAAAGGCAGCAACCCAGCATGCCCAGCAATATTATGAATTCTTAAAAAATTAAAGTGTACTAGGCCATTAAGCAAGCTACGATACTAAAAAAATAAAGAAGTTATCTAACTTTTATAAAAATAGTAATATTTTATGCATAACATGAAAGGTAGAAATGGAACACATTGAAGCTGGGCATGGTGGCACATGCCTTTAATCCCAGCATTTGGGAGGCAGAGGAAGGCGGATCTCTGTGAGTTCAAAAGCCAAAGCCTGTCTACCAGAGCGGAGCTCCAGGCCAGCTGGGACTAAAGGGAGACCCTGTCTCAAAAGACAAAAAAAAAAAAAAAAAAAAAAGGAACACATTGAAGACTAAAGATTAAGAAAACAATTATCTTCACACATATGAGAAGACCGAACTATGTGCCTGTGGTTATCTATCCACCCATCTGCCCACTTGCCCATGCATCTACCTGTTTGTTTTTGAGACAGGTCTTATACTGTACCCCTGTTGATCTGGCATTTATTGCACAGCCAAGGCTGGCTTTGAACTCCCAGAAATTCTCCTGCCTCCGTTTTTTAAGTGCTGATATTACAGGTGTGAGCCATCACACCCAGTGATGTTTCTTTATTAAGAGGAAACAAAAACTCTTTGGACTAGAGATGGCTCAGCAGGAAGTGGTGCTTGCCAAGCCTGATGACCCATAACTGATCTCTGGGGCTAACAAGGTGGAAGGAGAGAAACAACTCCTGAAAGTTGTCTTCCAACTTTCACATGTGTATACACATACACACACACACACACACACACAAAACAAAACAAAAAAAGGTAACAAATTTTAAGAGGTAGGTTCTAAGTGACCTCCAATTTCCCTTCCCATCTATCTCCTATCTTTGCTATCATCTATCTTTGCTAATTGAGACATCTGACCTGATTCATGTTTGGATAATATAATCGTCACCGGAAATGAACAGGGAAAAGGTAAAAAACGGGAATAAGGCACCTGGGCCCAACCACCAAAACATACTAATGCAGCACCTTGCAAATAGCAGTAAGGAGGAGGGTCCTTGATGCCTTGTGTCAAGGCCAACAGGGAAGAACACGAAATGAGGCTGCTCAGCTGGTGGGGCCAGAAAACATGCATGCAGGCTGCGCTTTCCAGGTGACATGGTAGATCCAGGCTGGCCTGTTGGCTAGGGAGCTGTACTAAAATTTTCTTTTGGTGCTTTTGGGTAAGTATGAAAGGTCTTGCTTCATATTACTTATACACATAATGCAGACTTACTAACCACGGGGTGATGAGAAAATAGTGAAGTGGGGACTGGGAGACAGCTCAGTGGGTAAGAGCACTTGCTCTGCAGGCATTAGGCTCTGAGTTAGAATCCCAAACACCTTATAAAAAGCCAGGCACAGCTGTGCATGCCTGTAACCCCTGCAGGGTAGAGAGAGGCAGATTCTTGGACACTTAGTGATCAGCCAGACGGCTAGCCAAACCAGCAAACTTCCAACTGGTAAGAGATCCTGTCACTAGGCAATAAGGCACAGTATGACAGGAGAAGACTCCCAATGTCCTGCTCTGACTTCAATATGTGTGCACAAATGCTTATAAACCTGCATATTCATGTGCATGTGCCAAACACACATACAGGAAGGGAGGGAGGGAGTGAAGGAGGGAGTGGGCTAGGCCAGTGGCTCAGTGGTTGAGCAACTGCTTGGCACGCACAAAGGTTCAAGCCCCAGTACTGAAAAGAGAAGCAGAAGAGCATGAAAGGCCAAGTCTCCTTTTAGCACAAGATGGTCTACTTTTTACCAAACTCTTATGATTTCAGTGATGAGGATAATTCCTTAACCCTCTACCTCAAAAGCTGCCATGGGAAAATACTTCTTATCTATATGGTCTTCCTCTTCTTCATCAGGAGGCGGCTTTGCTGGAGGTGGTGGACGCTCCCTCTGTAGAAGAAAAATAAATATTCTATCACATAGCCAATTTTTTGGTTTACCCTTATTTTAACCCTTGGAAATAAAAATAACTATACAAAGAATTTCCCTGAGAGACGAAAGTTAAGGTCTAGTCTCTTAGTGTTGTTGGAGGAACACCACTCCTAGACACAATTCAATCTACAATAAAGATCATACACAACCTCCAGCCCAGGTTGCAATGAGAACATCACTGAAAATCTGCAACTGCCTTGATAGTATAAGGACTCCCCATGACTGATACAGAAAACTGAGAGCTAGAATCAGTGCTCATCAGTCTGCTCTAAAAAGGGAAACTCTAGATAAAAAAGAATCAACTTGGGAACTCATTCTAAAGCCAAGGTTACTGAGGAAGGAAGAAGAAAAGCAATCAAGGACAAAATACTCTTCCTTGCTCCAACTGCAATGCTGTTTTATCTGTCTACCTTAGTCACAACCAAAGTTTCATACCAACGTCAGTCAGATGAAGCAGTGTGCACCTGTAGCTGCTTGTGATGCTGAGGCAGGAGACCATTTGAGTTCAGGAGTTTGAGGCTAGCCTGGGCAACACAGTGAGACCCTCAACTCAAAGTAAAATATCTCTTGCTTTTAATCACTTCCTTCAACAACATGAGAGAGAGTTGTATATGTATCATTAATACATTAAACCCTGTCACTCAATACCACTTAAAAGGGAGTACACCACTTGTCTCCTTAGGGCAGGGACTGGCAAGTTTGTTCTTAAAGGACCATCAATCACTATTTTAGGCTTCACAGTCAGCTCTGCCATCACAATACATAAGCGGCTACAGACAACAGGCAAATAATAGGTGTGGCTAGATGCCAATAAACCTTCTTTAAAAAAAAAACAGACTCGGGGCTGGAGAGATGGCCTAGCAGTTAAAAGCACTGACCGCTCTTACAGAGGACCCGGGTTCGATCCCCAGCACCCACATGGCGGCCGAGGGCCATCTGAGGCTCCAATTCCAGGAGAGCTCCAGTTCCAGAGGAATCCAACACCCTCTTCTGACCTCCGCAGCACTGCACAACACGGGTTCACAGACCTGCATGCAGACAGTACATTCATACACATAAATAAAATAACTAAACAAATAAGTAAATAAAAATTTTAAAAAGAAATAAAGTTAAAAAAAAAAAACAGACTCCAGTTAGTGGGCTGCAGTTTACCAACTCCTAACCCACAGCAAGACACTCACCGAAGAGGGGACACTGGGTAGGCAGAGCAAGGGTAGACTACTTCAGGAACACACAGCCCTGGTGCAGGACACCTACGGCTGAAAGGCCACTGACCTGCCATGGCCCCTGTACTTTTTGCACTGTTTACACTGCCAAGCTCTGAGTAAGAGCTGGCCCATCCATTCAGCCCTTGGCTTACAAGTCAGTTTCATGTTGCTAAAGCAGGACAATTTCAGAAGCAGGAGGATTTTAGAACCTGTGGTAGAAATGAGTAACGACTGAGATTCCCCAGAGAAGTCTGCAGACAGAATCTTGGGGTTTTGGGAGCTACCAGCCATAGCCATCTTGATGCCCACAATTTCTATTGTTCTTCTCTGATCAGCACCAGAACTCCGTAACTCAGCCATTCCTGGAGACCCTGGAACCAGATGGATACCAATAGCAACAACTTGAGAACAGGTTTGTGTGTCCAAGCCAATCAATTTCCTATTAAGTCCAGCTTTTAACACCCTTCCTTGCTTGGGAAGTGGTAGAATGAGCCTGGTCTCAATGCCACCAAATAGGAAAGGAAACAGCAAAAGGCATAGGTCCACACCCGCTACCACAAGGAAGCCTTGGAACACCAGTGGCTGAGGAAAACAAAGTGAAGCTCCACAGAAAGCGTCCATCCCAAGACCAATGCTTTCTACAGAGGACCCGCTCATGGGGATCACTGGAAGGAAACTAAGTATCGATGAGTCTCTTGTTCTCTGAGGAGAAAACTCTGAAACGGGGCAGGAGGAACAGAGGCAATCTGTACACCTGAGCTCTCCATGTCTTGGCGACAGTTAACCAGGAAGAGCCAAGAAGACAGAATATAAACTCACATGAGTAAAAATTGCAAAGCTCACACTCCAGGGTGAATTGGTTTCTGCTAAGCACAACCAAGAGAGGCTGGGCTGGGTTCCTAGAATGGAACTCAACAAGGACTTGTATAAACCCTGTAAAAAATTATCACAGGAACTAGGCTTCTTAGTTGACTTCAGCTTCTCCCCAAGGTTCCAGCTCCCCCTACTGGGCGACACGTAAGCATCACCAACAGCAAACCCTTCCCCACACCATATCCTTGCTTTCACTACCCACAGAGGCGTGGCGGCAGTTCTGGATAACTCACTCTTCTGGGCTGCCACAGACCATCCTACTTTCCAAGATCCACACTGAAATGCTCTGAGTGGACCAGGGAAGAGGAAGACAGGGGAAGAAGCCCAGCAAGAAACAAGACTCCAGGGAACACAGGCCTTTCCCAGGGCATACTCAGAAAGACCAGGGATGAATCAGTAGCCAAAGGAGCATCAGGGTAGTCTTCTGCCAAACTCAGCCTGAAAGGGAAGGGCAACAGGAAAAAAACAAAACAAAACACCCTAAGCCCAAGAATCTGTCTCAGATGGTTAGCCCTGGAATCCTCCTGCCAGAGCAGCAGCCAAGTTAGCCAATGAACAGGGCCAAACTTTTTATGATGATGCCTGGCAAGGCAGGAAGCAGCTGGGGAGGGCAGGGGCTCAGGCCTAGCTAGGTTCTCCAGCTAACTCAGGAAAAAAGAGAGGGAGTCAAGAGTGTTGAGGCCATGGGCAAGGCCAGAAGTCAAAGCAAGAGCTAAACAAAGAAGCACCAAGACAGGGTGGATGGAGAAAGGAGTGGGCAAAGCTGTTCTTGTCCCGTTATGACCGTGGCAGGAAGTGTTCTCAATGGATACAGCAGCACTGGTAAGGAAATCATCAACTACAATGTCTGCCTCATCCACATGGCTGGCTCCTTGAAGGCAATGGGAGCTAGCAGAACCAGAAGAACACAGGGACTCACCACACTGAGGATCTCAGCTCCCCAGAAAGACAATACACAGTGAAGATTCCAAAGCTTAAACAGCACTAAGGTTAAAGTGGAATAAAAGGCTCTAATTTGCTTCTAGGCCAGTGAGGTGATAGGAAGATGCAAACTAGTTATCCTAAACTTGGAAAAACCAAACTTCTACATCAATGTGATCTGCACAATTTACCATACTGAGAAAGGGAGACAAGGCAAAGGCCCCCAAAGAGCAGAGCGGGTGGGGTCAGGCCTCTTAAATGTGAGCAGGCACCAGACCCCACACTTCTGCTTGCCAGTGCTTCATGGCCACTACCACACCCCCAGGAGGCTCAGGTCAGGCACATACAGGCCTCACTCCACCCGTTCTTGTTCCTGCAGCCTCAGCTTCCTTATTCATGGAGTCTAGGTCAGATGATCGCCCGCTGGCCATGCTGTCCAAGGAATGGCAGGATACAGCATTGTACAGCACCTCGTAAGGAACTTCCTCTTCAGTATGTTTGTCAAAGTCGATGATCAGTTCGGTCACTGCTTTCTCCACATCTCCTGGGAAGAGGACAGAGGGCAAAACATCAGTAACAGAGGGTAGTCTCGGGTCCCAGCCACTCCAGCCACAATAAGCCTGCTCGGCAATCTGAACCTGACAGACTAACCCAAAGTGGGAAAATGATCACTCTGATCCAGGGTCAAGAAGAAATAGTTTTAGCTGTTCTTTATACTATGATACAGATTTTTCTCTAAGTCATTATAGAGGGATATAACTCAGTGATAGAACTCTTGCTTAGCATTCACATAATCCTGGGTCCAATTCCTAGCTCTGCAACCACTTGAAATATGTGAGGGATTCCTCCCATGTCCTTTGTAAGATCTCTGATACCTCAATATCATATAAGCATAAATTTAACTCAAAATATAGCAACATTTAACTGAAAAGCATGCTTTAAATTATTATTTTTTTACACAGGGGTCTCACTATGTAGCCCTGGCTGGCCTGGAGCTCACTATACAGACCAGGCTAGCTTAGAGTGACTTTTAAATCTTGAAAACTATCAATGTGAGCTCCTTGAAAGCTAAGAGCCTAATGAATGATTAATCCTACTTCCAGCAGACTACAAGGTCAAGGAAGACTGCAGGGGGGAAGGGGCCAGGAAGCCACAGAGTAGAGAGGGCAGCACCTAATCACCCTTCACGCCCTGCTGCCTCCTCTTCCTTTTCATGTTGAGCCTTGCTGCTTCTCTAGCATTCTTTATTATGATCTGCATTTGGGGGATGGATATGCCAGTCATATCCACGATCCACCACCAAAATCTATCCAACTGGCCACCAGGACCACCATCCACACCAGGGATCTAACACCAAAATCTGCCTAATTTTCTACCCAGACCACATCTACACCACAGATCTCCCACCAAAATCTGCCCAACTGACCACCCAGACCACATCCATGCCAGGGATCTACCACCAAAATCTTCCTAATCTACCACCCAGACCACATCTACACCACAAGATCTACCACCAAAATCTGCCCAACTGACCACCCAGACCACACCCATGCCAGGGATCGATCTACTGCCCTAATCACCATGTGCACATCTACTGACCAGCAGACCCTTAGTAAGAATTTACTGAGTCAATCATGCCCAAAGTACCATCATGTGTGTTAGGATAGGAAGGTTTTACTGGCATCTGAATCTATTTTGACATGATCCCACCAAGTACAGATCCTTATAGAAGCAGGAGACAAAGTGGGATAGACAAAGCTATAACCAAAGCTAAACTATGTCCACTAAAATTTCATGCAGCAGTTAGAAAAAGCCAACTGAATTTACACTTGAGTGCTGGCAGCCCCCTATGATTATTATTTGAATTAAGAATTTTCTGCCCAGACTGTCCAACTCTTCAGACTGAGGCCCTTTCCTGGCCACAGAGAATTGTCTCACCCTGAGACGTGGGTACAATGGAGTCTGCACTGAAGAGAGGTGGCTGGGGTGTGGAGCTCTTAGCTACTTCTTTTGTGCTTCTTTTTCCAGTCATGTGATCTGCAAGGAAAGGTTGTAAAAGAGAAGCCAAACTGCACCAAACACAATGGTTGGGAGGTCAGTATGTCCCAAGTCTCTCAGATGGAACAACAGCCCACCTTCTATAAGTGCTGCTATCTGTTGGCTCTTCTGAGAAGGTAGTTCCCGGACAGTGTCCAGGGCAGTTAGTCCATGGTTATCTTTTATGTTGACATCAATTCCTACAAGGGACACCAGGTAGATCAGACAATGAGCATTTTTAAGCCAGTCTCAGAGAAGGTCAAATCCAGGAACACCTAAAGCTCCTAAGCAGCACAACTGGTATTTTTCATCTACAGCCATCAACACTCTAGCTTTGTGGGAACAATTCACATGTCTCTAATCATGCACGCACTCACGCACGCACGTACGCACACGCACATGGAGGGTGCAGAGGAATGTGCCACCTAGCACACGGGTAGACCAGAGCTGCTGACCTCACCTGCAGCCAGCAGGATTTGCACCACATCGGTCTTGCCAAACAAAGCAGCCTCATGCAAAGCACTGCCCATCTCCGTCTGGAAGGCAAACGAGAGCGCAGCAGGATGTCATGAGAACAGCTCAGCTGCCATGTAACAAACAGGACACAGATACAGAGGGACAGCAACAAAAATACAGAAGCCCTCTGGGGGCTTTAACTAACTCTTCTCAAGTGGGGGGGGGTCTAAAACTCCAATCAAGGGCCATGCAGCAAGGCTATCCTTGTGTTGCCACAGGCCAGATGGGAGTTCCCATTATTTGTGGGGGGACTAATGACAGCCTCCTGGGGTGAGGCAAGAGAAGAGCACCTCCTACCCCAAGTGGAGGGTCCAAGCCATGCTTAAGGAAGCACTGACTCGGGGCGGGGGGCGGGGGGGGGAGGCAACCGGCAATGCTGTCACATCCACAGTAGAGGCTTTGAAAGTGCAAAATGGTGGCCATGGGAATGCACATACAGGAAGGTAATGAACCCTCCTGCTTCTGAGAGATGGTCCATAAGCAAATGAAAACTCCAGACTCAGTGCAAAGAGCTTATCTGTCTCTGAAGTGTCATACTAGAATGACATACTAGATGTCATACTAGTATGACATACAAATGTCATACTAGAATGAAGTGACAGATGGAAGCACCTGAAACATGATGTCAAACGAGCTAAATACAAACACAGCCCGGCAGCATGGTCCTTGTGCCTTTTCCAAAGCGACTAAGTCCCTTGACAGGGAGGTGCATTTGCCCTGCTACCTGGTAGTTGCTGTCCATGCCGGCATCCAGAAGGACCTGTACCACAGCCTTGTGGCCGTTCCTTGCTGCCAAGTGCAGAGGGGTATGCTTCTTGGTATTGCAGCTCAGGAGGTTGGGGTGTGCGTTCAGGAGCATCTTTACCACCTCCAGCCGCCCGTAGAGAGCAGCCAAGTCCAGGGGCGTTTCAAATTTGTTGTTGCGCATGGTGGGGTCGGTGAGCTCTTCCAAGAGTGCCTTGACCACCTCCGTGTGACCGTACTGCGCTGCGCAGTGCAGGGCTGTCTCGTTGTCATTGTTCTGAAGGGTTAAGAAGCACATCACATCAGGGCAGTCCGGAAGGGGCTGACATCTGCCTGGTATAATTATACATAAAACCACTAAAATTTAAATGAGAGGAATAGCAGCAATACTTGGGGACTCATAAGTCAAAATCCAGGCACCGTCCCAACAACTGAGCCTGACTGCCCCCACCAGCCACATCTACCTCTAGTCCCTGCAGGAGAAGGGCAACCATTACCTAAATATTTATACTCGTTGTGTGCTGTGACAGGTGCACCTCCAGATTGAAGGAGAGGGAACAAGGGAATGTGGCAGGCATTTGTAGACATCCTGGCACGCATGAATATTAGTTATATCATCACCACTGTTTCATTTTAAACTTCAACTGGTTCTACAAAAGCATTTGTTCTTTGTTTGACCCTGGGGTTCTGATTCTGGATTTGTCCGCCATCCGCTGCCTTCCACACACACTTTATGTTAAAGTATTTGTCTTCTGCATAGCTTCCTGCATGCAAATCAGTCAGCTAGCAATGAAGTAACAGAGTGGAGCCCCCAAAACCTGCTCTCAAGGTAGCAGCCACAGTCATATCAGGGAGGGAGGCATCAGCTCAGGAAGAAGAGAGCATGGGCCCTACCCACTTAGCAATGCAACAGCTCCACTGCACAGGACAGTGGACCACATGGCAAAGCGCTTCTTATGTAAAGGCTGGAAGGCTTGGTGTGAGAGGTGCAAAACATTCAACTGCAGCATCGCCTTCATTCAGTTCACAGTTGCTGGGCCTCTGATACCAATTTTGTCTCAAAAATAGAGTAAAAAGAGAAATTTATGCTTTTCCAACTACCAGAAGTAAAATTTCAGTCTTTTCAATTATATTCATTATTATGAGTGATGATGCATAATGAAAGCAGATTTTCTGTAAAATCTCCTTTCTGAGGAGCTAATAAAAATAATTCTCTCATAAGATTTTGAGACTTCCTCCATGTACCCAGGCAGCTTCTGCTACATTGGGGAAAACAAAGCTTAAGGGGCCAGCACTCCCCATCAATATTGTGCACCTTTCAGTACTCAAAAGTTAAATATGAAATATTTCTAGAACTGCTTTAATTCTAGTAGCATTAGAAGGAAGAGATGAGGAATTACCCACGCATGCATGCAATCCCATCTGCTTTTGATCTGGTGTTTGACTGCATCATGTTTTTCCAGCTACACAAAATATACGAGAAAGACCCAGAGCTATTGGAAGCAAGGCCCCAAGAGGCCAGAATGACAGCAGAGAAATATGTTTAAAACAAAAGGATAGAAAAGGCAACAGCAGGGCACATGCAGGAATACACGTGCACAAATAAACAAGAGGTCACAGAGGGAGGAGCCTGCAGGCCAGCCGGCACAGTCCAAGGAGAGCAGCCAGAGGATAGAGCCTTCACTGGCACCAGACACAGTCAATTAGCTACCTCCTCCTGTGACACCAAGGAACAGTTCGCATCAACCTACAAGTCTAGAGGAAGGGCAAAGGCCTGGGCCTCCCTGAGCCAAGCACACCAACCTCGAGTGCCCCATCGGGCATCCCCATTTCCTACTTAGCTAGGGCAAACTCAGTGCTGTCACCACACTTCCTTGTGATAAAAACACAGCTATATCAATAGAACGCACAGCTTTCTGGAGAGTGATTCTGGTCTAGCACAACCCAAAAAGAGTTCAAGAAGATTCCCTGAGTTTTCCACCTCAACATTAGCATATCAACCAGGGCCAAGCAGTCAGCTTATTCTCATTAGAACTCCAGGCCAGAGAAGCTTGTTTTCTCTCTTAGTATCCAAGTTTCCTCCCTATATCCAAAATAGTATGTCCTTGATTTTTTAAAAAGTATGACATTAGGGCCTGAAAAAATATAAAACTTTAAGTCTGGAGAGATGGCTCAGTGGTTAAGAGCATAGGCTGTTTTTGCAGAGGACAAGGACTCAAATCCCAGCATCCACATGGCAGCTAATAAACCAGCCATTGCTCTAGTTCCAGAGCATCCAACACCCTCCTCTATCCTCCTCAGGCACTGCACAACACAGGTATACTTCACAGACAGACTATACACATAAAATAAAAATTAAATTAAAAATTTTTTAAGTCTAAACTATCTAAAAGGAAAGAGAGAGAGGCAGAGAGAGACACAGGGACATGGAGGAGAGGATGGGGGAGAATGGGCTCATGGGTAGAATGCATGCTTAGCACACTAGGCCCTAGGTTCAGTCACTAGGTTCAGTCTCTAGTGTATCCTCTACCAAAAAAAAAAAAAAAAGAAAAGGAGAAAAAAATATAGGGAAGGTTTTCTAGGTTTGGTCTTTGAGTTTTTGCTTGTCTGTTGGCTTTTACCAGAATGAATGCAGCCATTCCAAAGCTGCCCTGTTAAAGACACAATCCTGATTAGTACTGGGAAATTCCTGTCTTGTGTTCAGCACAAGCCTAACTAAATCTCTATAGAGTTACACTCTTAGTCACTGTGTGGAAGAGTCCAAGCATCTTTCAATTTGCCAGACATGGCCTGGTAATTACAGTTCTAAGCTTGTCTGTGGTGATCACATCACCACCACTAAGTATTCACCATCACCACATCATGCTCTCCTTATTGCTTTCCCATTGAACCAACAACTGTCAGGTTAAGAAATGCTTTGACTCGGGGATCCTCAGGAGAGCCACAGATTGTCAGTCATGGGCCCTTCTTCCCTCTCATGCCTTCTGAACATTACAGTTGTCACACCTCAAGAGTTCTCTTATGGAGAGTCTGGTCTGAGGCCAGGAGTTATGGCCTAAAAATGCCCCAATTTCCCCCAAAGTTTTCTACTCTGTGGCCCAAGCTGGCCTCAAAATTGCCAGTCTTTCATGAACCCTCCATTCCTACTCATCTTGAGATTTACATTTTCTTTTCAAGGTCAGTACATCTAAGAAAAAGGGGCCTCCGAACGTGTTCCTTATGTCTGAAGACATTTTAACTGTGGATCATACCTATGGCTTATAAATATACACATTCATAAACAACAGAGAGAAGTACAGAAACATTTCCATGGTTTCTACTCTTGGAACTTGTCAGAATCTTCACCATCTACTGTACACAGTAGAGCCGAGGACACATTTGTTCCCTGTTGACAGAGGTCTGTGTTAAGGAGCTCGTTCTGCACTCTCTAGAACAACAATGGTCCAAGTTCTAGAAACTCCTAAATGGAAAGAAAGGAAAAACTGCCTATACAGAACTCTGAAGACAAGAGAGAAAAACTGAGCCCATGATGGGAAAAGCTCACAACACTCTGGAATACCATGGAAAGTAAAACTTTGACCAGGATGGAAGGTTTAGAAACACATGTTAATCAGCATAAGAAACTGGAAACCAGGAATACAAGAAGAGGCTGTGAGTAATAATGGATTATTTGTTATCAGGAAAAATACACAAAATAAAGGACCTTCCAGGTGAAGAGCTAGGATAATTCCCAGATATAAAGTTGTCTTGGACCAGTAGTTCTCAAACCTGCTTCATGTGGGAAATATATGAAGCTTAAAAATAACTAGTCTGTCCAACCCCAGACTTGCCAAAGAATCTCTTCAGAGTATAAAGCACACAGGACTATTATTTAAAATTCTGCTGAAGCCAGGCATGATGGCGCATGCCTTTAATCCCAGCACTTGGGAGGTAGAGGTAGGTGGATCTCTGTGAGTTCAAGGCCAGCCTGGTCTACAGAGCAAGCTCTAGGACAGCTGGTACTAAAAGGGAGACTCTGCCTCAAAAATACCAAAAAAAAAAAGGAAAAAAACTGAAAAAGAAAAAAATAATAAAATTCCACTGGTATGGTAGGGCAAGCCACAAATCCCAGCACTCAGGAGGATGAGGCAGAGGATCACAAATTCAAGGCTAGCTTGACAAGGGCTAGAAGTACTACTTAGTAGTACTTAGTGGGCAGAGTGCCTAGCATAAGCAACACTCTTCTGGATTTGATCCTTAGTGCCCACCTGCCTAAAGCACAAGGGGACAAACTGATGCCATGTGATTTGTGATGTAACACACTAAAGAAGGCATTATTTCCTTGCCATTCTTGAACCTAATCATGAAAAACTACCATATAAGCCTAAACTCAGCAACAGTTTCATAATAACTGGCTTGTGGTAAGAAAGATGGGGCCAAGGGGGAGACAAAAGGATGAAATAAAGAAAAGGAAAGGAAGGGAAAGGGAAGGGGGAAGGGAAAGATTAAAGAACCTTATCAGGACAACTGGCAAAATGTGAACATGGGCTCAATATTAGATAACAATCCTGTATCAAGTTTGAATTTTCTGAATTTAGTAATTGTATCCATCCATCCATATATACATACATCCATCCCTCCCTCTATCCATCCATCCATCCATCCATCATCCATCCATCCATCCAGTCCATCTATCCATCCACTATCCATTCCATCCATCATCCATCATCAATCCATCCCATCCATCCATCCATCCATCGGCCATCATCTATCCATCCGTCATCCATCCATCCATTCCTCCATCCAGCCATCTATCACCATCAACATCCATCATCCATGCCATTCTTCCATCCATCATCTATCATCATACCATCCCTCCATCATCTATCCATCCATCCATCCTTCCATCCATCCATCTATCCATCATCCATTCCCCCATCATCCATCAAGTCGTTCCATCCGATCATCTATCCAGCCATCCATCATCCGATCCATCCATCCTCCCATCCATCAATCCATCCTTATTCCATTCTATCGATCATCTATCCATCCATCATCCATCCATCATCATCTATCTATCCGTCATCTATCCTTCCATCATCCTCCATCCATCCCTCCATCCATCCTCTATCCATCATCCACCATCGGTCCAGCCTCATCCATCCATCAATTTATATCCATACCGCTCATCTATCCATCCATCTATCATCTATCCATCCATCTATCCATCCATCATCCATCATCATCTATGCATCCATCATCCATCCATCAACCACCTATCCATCTATCCATCATCCAGCCAGCCAGCCATCCATCATCTATCCATCCATCCTCCATCCTCATCTAGCCATCCATCATTTATCCATCATCAGCTATCCATCCATATCCATCATCCACATTATCCATCCTCAGTCTGTCCACCCATTCTATCCATCCATCCATCCAGTCGGCCATCCATCCATCAATCCGCTATCCAGATCATCCAACCAGCCATACCATCCTCTATCCATCAGCCAGCCATCAATCATCCATCCATCCATCCATCATCCTCATCCATCCATCTCATCCATCCATCCATCATCATCTATCCATCCAGCATCCATCCATCCATGCAGCATCACATCCAGCTAGCCATCACCATCTATCCATCCATCGATCCATCCATCCATCCATCCCATCATCTATCCATCCATCCATCATCCATCCATCCAATCCATCGTCCAACCATCCATCATCTATCCAGCCATCATCTATCCTTCATCTATCCATCCATACCATTATATTCCATCATCCATCCATCCCATCAGCCATCTGTCCATCCATCATCCATCCATCAGCTATCCACCAGCCATCCATCATCTATCATCCATCTATCATCGGCGCATCCATCCATCACTAATCCATCCATCATCATCTAGTCCATCCATCATCTATCCTTCTATCTATCCATCATCATCCCATCCATCATCTATCCATCCATGCATCTCGCTATCCATCATCTATCCATCATCTATCCATCGCATCTATCCATCCATAATCTATCCATCCATCCATCCTTCATCCATCCATCTATCCACATACACATATACATCCCATTCTTCCTCCATCAGAACTATCCATCCATCCATCAGCCAGCCAGCCAGCCATCCATCCATCAATCATCCCTCTATCCATGCATCTATCATCTATCCCATCCATCCATCCATCCATCCATCATCTATCGATCCGTCATCTAATCCTTCTATCTTCCATGCATCCAATCCATTCATCCATCCTCTATCCATCATCCATCGTGTCCATCCATCATCCTCCATCCATCATCCACCATCATCATCCTATCCAGCCAGACTATCATCCTAGCATCCAGCTAGCCATCCATCCATCCAATCCAATCTATCCTTTCTAATCTATCCTCCAATCCATCTATCCATCATCAATCCACCATCCATCCATCATCTATCCATCAAGCCATACATCCATCCATCATCTATCCAGCCATCATTTATCCATCTACTCATCTATCCATCCATCAATCATCCACCCATCATCCAGCCATCCATCCTTCCACCCATCTAGCCATCCATCCATCCATCCATCGTCCACCATCCATCATCCAGCTATCCATCATCCATCATATCATCCATCCATCCATCCATCCCATCTATCCATCATCCATCCATCATCATCCATCCAGCCATCCATCTAGCCTCATCCATCCATCATCATCCATCCATCCATCATCATCTATCCATCCATCTATCGATCCATCCATCCATCATCATCCATCCATCTATCCTCCATACCATGTCTATCCATCCATCTATCCATCCACCATCTATCCATCATCTATCCAGTCCAAATCCATCCATCCATCCACCCTTCCATTGTCCATCCATCCATCATCTATCCCTCCATCCATCCTTCCATCTAGCCGCCATCCATCTATCCATCTTCCATCCATCCATCATCCATCTGTGCATCCATCCACCCATCCACCAACCATCCACCATCCACCATTCATCCATCATCAATCAAAGCCTATCCATCAATCCATCATTCTATCCATTCATCCATCATCTATCCATCCAGCAGCTACCTATCTAATCTATCCATCCATCATCCATCCATCCATCTATCCATCCCATCCATGCATCTATCCATCATCTATCCATCATCTATCCATCCATCTATCCATCCATCTACTCATTCATGCATCTGAATGTCCACTATCCATCCATCCATCCATCATTCATCTATCCATCCTTAATCCATATATCCAGCTATCATCATCCCTCCCATCCATCCAGCATCTATCCATCATCTATCGTCCTATCATCCTCTTATCCATCCATCATCCTCCATCATCCATCCATCTATCAGCTTCCATCCATCCATCATCCAGCCATCATCCATCCATCAGCCATCCATCAGATAATCCAGCACAGCTATCCATCCATCGAGCCAGCCATCCTCCATCGGCCTGCCATCCATCATCCATCTACTATCCATCTCCATCCATCATCATCCATCCATCCAGCCATCATCGATCCATCCATCCCATCATCTATCCATCCATCAACCATCCACCTCCACATATACCATCCATCTATCATCACTATCCGCATCCACCAGTCATCCAGAGTGTCATCCAGCCATGTCATCATCAATCCATCCCATCATCCCCATCCATCCTTCCATGCCATCCATCACACTGACATGTAGCCTGGTTATCTATCTACTACTATTCTATCTATCTATTTAATCTATCTATCTATCTATCCAACATCCATCAGCCATCCCATCCCTCCATCATCCATCATCCATACCATACTACCTACCTACCTACCTACTACCTATGAGACCATTGGGTAGACCCTGGTTGGCCTGAGGCTAACTATGTCAGTCAAGATAAACCAGACTTGCAGTGATAACTCCGTGCCTCAACACCTATACCTGGCTGTTACCAGTTTTATAAGTGAATGTCTTTGTTCTCAGAGTTCAGCTGAAGAACTAATTGTTTTTTTGTATGTGTGTGAATGGTACTGTCCTGCATGTAGGTCTGTTCCACCCGTGTCATGCCAATGCCAGCTGATCAAGTCAGAAGAGGGTCTCAGATTCCCCTGAAACTGGAGGTTCCCCTGGAATGGGAGTTACAGATGGTTTCTTTACCGCCTGTGGGTGCTGGGGATCGACCCAAGGTTCCTCTGCAAGAGCAAGTCGATGCTCTTAACCGCTAGGCTTATCTCTCCAGCCTGAAGAAACTAATTATGACTAACTGAAATAGTTGGGTTTACAAAAGGCCACAATTTTTTTTTTTTGTTTTTTTTTTTGGGAATGTTTTTTGTGGGTGTGTTGTGTACAATCTTTAAAAGCTAGTACGCATGCCAGCGGCCGTAGGCAGTTCTCTTTGAGTTCTAGGCCAGTCTGGCCTACAGAGGGAGCTCCAGGCCAGCGGGGACTACGGGGAGACCCTATCCTCAAAGATACAAAAAAAAAAAAAAAAAAAAGTCAACATTTAATTTCAAATCAGCTAATGGCCACAGTTACCTACAAAGACAGAAAAGGGAAAGGGGCAGAATATCCATAGCTGGGGGACAGGAAGAAGATACTGCAGCTCACAGCACACTCTTACAAACCTAAACTGGAAACTTCTTCAAAACACAAAGTTCAAAGCACTCAGTCCTCAAGTCCTTTCTAGCTCAGAAAATGTGAATTAAATCTTTAAATGGTCAAAAAAGAAGGATCTACTATAAAAAGATTGAGGTCCCAGTGGGTTGTTTTACAAGCAGGGAGGAATTAACAATTTTTGTAGTTCAACCATAGCTATGGCTGATTTTCATTTGTTTATGCTGACTGGATGAAAAGGAAAGTTTTTACGAGGACACATGAACGCAATGCGGCCAGCACATCTGGTTTCCCAAATGCGGCTTCAGACTTCTGATAGGATTTCGCACTTCCATCATACTTCGTACACGCCATCCTCGCCAACCGCCCGGCCCATCCCTCCCGCCCGGACTCTTAATCGTCCCGACCCCCCCCAACCCTGGGGGCATCAACCCGTCCGCCTTCAGACGTCCCTGCGTCCTTAGCCCCATGCCAGTCAACTGGGCTTCCCAGCGGACGACACAACCCGGTATCTTTTCCCAAGACGCCGTTTGGTTCTATCTTCCAGTCTTTTCATTTTCTTTTATGTACACAAAATCCAAAGATAGGAAAAGCACTTTCAAGAACAAAAGGCACAGCTTTTTAACCCAAGCTTTAGAATCCAATTAAACCACAGAGTAGAAAAGAGCAACCTCAAGGTCTTTCCTCCCCACCAAAACTGAAGCCAAGACCACACTGAAGCAATGCTTTTATCAAGCACCCTGCCTGCACTGAAACACATTCAAAAATGCCTTGGGGAATGTCACAAGATCGTTCAGGACCGGTATATAATTGGCTAATTACGAGATGTCTAATAGGACTAATTATGAGATTGCCTTTTTCTCCTTTATGAATCTTTTTCTATTAAAACGCAAAAAACAATCCAGCAAGGAATGTACTAATACCCTGTTTTACAGAAGAAGAAACCAGGGCTCAGAGAAAATGCAGTTTACTGAGGTCAGCAAAAAGTGGCAGCCCAAAAACAAGACTCAGGTTGATTAAGCCACGCTGGGTAAGTGTCCACTCTAATGCTCTAATCCCACCCTCACCGCCAAAGCTCCTGAAATAGTATCTATTTGATCCAAGAATGTAAAGAACAGGCCAGAACCAAATGGGTGTGGTCTGTCACCTCAAGTCAAACTGCTTCTCCACCATCAAGACTTAATAGCTAACATCTCCTATAAGGCCTACCAAGGAGAGCCTATGTGCTCTGTTTGCTGAATTAGTCTTGCTCAAAGCAGCAAGGCAAGAAGTCTCTGCCTCAAGTGTAGAAATACTGCAAGTAGCACGTATCTCTTTTCATCATAACAGCTACATTCACAGCAAGTGCGAAGCAGCAGACACTAGACGCCACCAAAAAAGCAAACTTGGAGATGGGAGAGATGGCTCAGAGTGCCTGCCACTCAAGCGTGAGAATCCAAGTTGGGATCCCCAACATCCATGTAAAAAGCTGGGCATGGTAGTGTGTACCTATAAAGGTCTGTGCTGGGGAGGCGGAGACAGGAGAATCCTAGGGACACACTAACCAGCCAGTCTAGCCAAATCAGCAACTCCACGTCACTGAGAGACCCTGTCTAAAAAAAAAAAAAAAAAAAAAAAAAAAAAAAAAAAAAAAAAAGTTGTCTTCTGGCCTCCATATACATGTATGTGCATACCCAAGGACATATGTATACAAACAAGACATGTACACATACACGACACCCAACACACACATACAAAATTAAGCAAATTTCATCTGAGTAACACTGAGGAATACAATTTCAGCACATGAGTGCACTAAGAATACCATACCCCCCACCTTCCCCACTAGTTCCACCTCTCATGGTGAAGGCCCCAGGGCAGACGGTGGCTGGTACTACAGGCCTAGCAAACCACTGCTGCTCCCAGGAACCAGCCAGGTCCTCTGCTTGGCTCGAAACACTGGTTCCAATTTCAGAGCCCTTCATGGTCAACAATGACAAAGGAAAAAGAAACTGATGACTGGAGAGAAGGATGGAGCTGTGAGGCACCATGCAGAAAGGCACACATCCCAAGACTGAGAGACAGCAGCACCAAGCAAGCTTCAGAAAGAATGAAATGGAGCCACCTGCATCCTTTCCCACATCGCCACCAGGGCTACTGAAACCTGAAAGAAAGTCAGATTCTACTTCAAAAGAAATAGAGCAAACTAATAAAGTTTTAACTCCAAGATATACAATTTCATCATTTTTCTGTGCTTATTAAAAAGTAAATAATTTTGTTTTGAATACATTTTTTCTTTGCGGAAATGAAATAGTCCTGGAAGGTCACAGTAGTGCACTAAAGCACACGTGGTCCTGGTTCCCACTACCTGTGCTTTACATCTTCTCAGAATCTTTTACGTCTTTCCAGAATCATACAGGTTTTAAAAATAAAACCTCAACTGGCTGCACTGTGATTTCCATTTATAGACAAGCCAAAAGCAGATGGGCTAAAGCAGGCAGCACACAGGGTAATGAAGAGGAGCCTGGGGAGACAAGGGAGGAAGGAGAGAGGACCACAGAGGCACTGGAGGAAATGAACAAAGCAGGGATCCTGGCAGTGACGTACACACCTTGGCATTGATATAAGGGTCAAAGGGGCCGTACTTTTTGAGTTCTTTGATCTCAAGAGCATTTCTACAAAAAGAGAGGAAAAGAAAATGTAACAATAAAATGGATGAAATATATCAAAACAATACATAGCCCCGAGGGGCCCAATGCTAGAGCTACCTGGATCTGCCTCAGGGTGCCTCATGGGGAGTTAATAGGGGAGACAGCTCCAGGAGCCTCACTTTTATCTAGGCGCCCACTGGGACCATATGAATGGCTTTTAAATCAGTGCAATGCTTGCAACTGCCTGAATCCATCAGGTTCTTCTAGCCACTGCACATATCCTACCCAGCCCCTGCCCCACCCACCTGCCTGCCAGACACTCAAGCATTGTGTGGGCATCTACCTATCCTGGCACACTCCAGGCAGCAGGCAGCCATGAGCAGGACAAGCTAGTGCACTTTAGTGACTAAAAATCCAAGCAGCTGTGTTTCAAGGCAAAAGTGGGCAAAGACAGGATTAGAAATGATTGCTGGAAATTGCTTAAGTGAGAAGGACTTCAATGGTGGTCAGTGTTTTACACAGCTATGATAAAGTTTTTAAAAAGTTAAGCAAGTCTGCTTTATACACTTCTTCCAAAGAAACATTATTTAAATAAGGAAAATTGAACTTATAGTCTAAACGGGCAAGTCTAAAATAATGCTCTTTCAATTGCCATACACAACAGCCTCCCTTATGGGCTGAATGTCTGTTTACATACCTGGAAGATCCAGCCCATGAGGGGCAGGCAGGCTGACTGATAGCTACACTCACTCCATCTCCAGATAGAGACACTTGAAACTCTACTATCTCCCTCCTCAGACAGGAGCCACTCTTCTCAGAGTCCAGGCATGCTCTGGCAGTTCAGCAAGAATGTCCAGGGGCTTGCGGACAGATGAACTTGCCATATCACTTCCTAAGTTTTGAAAAGAACTTTGATCCAGTCCTACAGGGTGCTGTAACAAATGCCTCTCGGTAAGTCATCAGGAAGAGGGCACTGTGCTGACTGAGAAAGGACAGCACTTGCACTTAACAGACCACTGGCAAAGGCCATCTCCTTCCCAGCAAACATGCAGCCTGTGACCCAAACACAGGAGTAGGAATGGAGAAAGGCTTCACAATTACTCAAATATAATTTTCTAAATAAAGAAGCGCATCCTTAGAGCACTTCAATCCAGAGGCCCTGTAAAGCTGTTTGTGTCTGTGGCCTGTCTCTCTCCTGACACGGTCCTCATTTTTTTTAGCCCAGGCCTCTTTGATTAGCCTATCAGCCTCTTGATTGACAGGCTGTGCACGCACCATAGATGGCTCAGGGTATGCTTTTTCTTTACTTCTTCCTTTTTCATTTTTTTTTTAAAAATAAAATTAGCTGGGCATGCTGGCCCATGCCTTTTTTTTATTTATTTTTTATTTTATTTTAATTTATTTTTAATGTGTAATGTATGTTAGCGTTTGGCAGTAGGTCTGTGCACACGTTGTCGTGCAACGCCACGGAGGTTCATAAGAGGGTCTTTGGATTCCCCTGGAACTGGATTTTCCTGGAATTGGGAGTTACAGACCGCATCCGCCATGTGGGTGCTGGGGATCGAACCCAGTCCTCTGCAAGAGCATGGTGCTCTTAACCACTAGGGCCTCTCTCCAGCCCCCCGTCCTTTTCATTTTTGAGGCAGGATCTCGGGCTGTCCACTCTGGCACTTGATTCATTAGGGAGCTGAGGACGACTTTGAATTCCTGACCCCCCTGCCTCCAGTTCCTGAGTGCAGGAGGTTTTAACATGCACGTATCAACAAAAACCTGGCTAATAAGTTTTCTTTGAATGTGGCCTTTCTGCTTTTCATGTCTTCTTTTGCAAAGTGGACTCTTATGTTAACCTAGGAGCATCATGGAAATATGGAGCTGATCTTTGTTCTTTTAGCTCACCTCTGACCTGCTGTTGTTTTTCTGAGTTTGTGGGGTTTGGTTTTCAGACTAGCACATAAAACTCCACTTATGAATGTATGGTAAAACAAAAACAACACAGTACTGGGACAAACACCAGGAACACTGCACAACATCTTGATGGCATAAGCACAACTTATAATTAATTAAGCCGTCAGGGTTTGAAACTATAGAATTTTGAAAGATCGGCAATTATTTCAAATGTGCTACANTCCATCCATCCATCCATCCATCTATCCATCATCCATCCATCATCATCCATCCATCCATCCATCTATCCATCATCCATCCATCATCATCCATCCATCCATCATCATCTATCCATCCATCTATCCATCCATCCATCCATCATCCATCCATCTATCCATCCACCATCTATCCATCCATCTATCCATCCATCCATCTATCCATCATCTATCCATCCATCCATCCATCCATCCATCCATCCATCGTCCATCCATCCATCATCTATCCATCCATCATCTATCCTTCCATCTATCCATCCATCCATCTATCCATCATCCATCCATCCATCATCCATCTGTCCATCCATCATCCATCCATCATCTATCCATCCATCCATCCATCATCTATCATCCATCTATCATCTATCCATCCATCCATCATCTATCCATTCATCCATCATCTATCCATCCATCATCTATCCTTCTATCTATCCATCCATCATCCATCCATCATCTATCCATCCATCCATCATCTATCCATCATCTATCCATCATCTATCCATCCATCTATCCATCCATCATCTATCCATCCATCCATCCTTCCATCCATCCATCTATCCATCATCCATCCATCATCCATCCATTCTTCCATCCATCATCTATCCATCCATCCATCATCCATCCATCCATCCATCCATCCATCAATCATCCCTCTATCCATTCATCTATCATCTATCCATCCATCATCCATCCATCCATCATCTATCTATCCGTCATCTATCCTTCCATCTATCCATCCATCCATCCATCATCCATCCATCTATCCATCATCCATCTGTCCATCCATCATCCATCCATCATTTATCCATCCATCCATCATCTATCCATCCATCTATCATCTATCCATCCATCTATCCATCCATCCATCCATCCATCATCTATCCTTCTATCTATCCATCCATCCATCTATCCATCATCCATCCATCCATCCATCCATCATCTATCCATCCATCCATCCATCCATCATCTATCCATCCATCCATCCATCCATCCATCATCTATCCATCCATCATTTATCCATCCATCATCTATCCATCCATCATCCATCCATCCATTATCCATCCATCCATCTGTCCACCCATCTATCCATCCATCCATCCATCGTCCATCCATCCATCCATCCATCTATCCATCATCCATCCATCATCATCCATCCATCCATCCATCCATCTATCCATCATCCATCCATCATCATCCATCCATCCATCCATCTATCCATCATCCATCCATCATCATCCATCCATCCATCATCATCTATCCATCCATCTATCCATCCATCCATCCATCATCCATCCATCTATCCATCATCCATCTGTCCATCCATCATCCATCCATCATTTATCCATCCATCCATCATCTATCCATCCATCTATCATCTATCCATCCATCTATCCATCCATCCATCCATCATCTATCCTTCTATCTATCCATCCATCCATCTATCCATCATCCATCCATCCATCCATCCATCATCTATCCATCCATCCATCCATCCATCATCTATCCATCCATCATTTATCCATCCATCATCTATCCATCCATCATCCATCCATCCATTATCCATCCATCCATCTGTCCACCCATCTATCCATCCATCCATCCATCGTCCATCCATCCATCCATCCATCTATCCATCATCATCCATCCATCCATCCATCCATCTATCCATCATCCATCCATCATCATCCATCCATCCATCCATCTATCCATCATCCATCCATCATCATCCATCCATCCATCATCATCTATCCATCCATCTATCCATCCATCCATCCATCATCCATCCATCTATCCATCCACCATCTATCCATCCATCTATCCATCCATCCATCTATCCATCATCTATCCATCCATCCATCCATCCATCCATCCATCCATCGTCCATCCATCCATCATCTATCCATCCATCATCTATCCTTCCATCTATCCATCCATCCATCTATCCATCATCCATCCATCCATCATCCATCTGTCCATCCATCATCCATCCATCATCTATCCATCCATCCATCCATCATCTATCATCCATCTATCATCTATCCATCCATCCATCATCTATCCATTCATCCATCATCTATCCATCCATCATCTATCCTTCTATCTATCCATCCATCATCCATCCATCATCTATCCATCCATCCATCATCTATCCATCATCTATCCATCATCTATCCATCCATCTATCCATCCATCTATCCATCCATCCATCTATCCATCCATCCATCCATCATTCATCTATCCATCCATCTATCCATCATCCATCTATCATCATCCATCCATCCATCCATCATCTATCCATCCATCCATCTATCGTCTATCCATCCATCTATCCATCCATCATCCATCCATCATCCATCCATCTATCATCTATCCATCCATCATCTATCCATCCATCATCCATCCATCATCCATCCATCCATCTATCCATCCATCTATCCATCCATCTATCCATCCATCTATCCATCGTCCATCCATCCATCATCCATCTATCCATCATCCATCCATCATCATCCATCCATCCATCATCATCTATCCATCCATCCATCATCTATCCATTTATCCATCCACCATCTATCCATCCATCTATCCATCATCTATCCATCATCCATCCATCATCCATCCATTCATCCATCCATTCATCCATCATCCATCCATCATCCATCCATCCTTCCATCCATCCATCCACTGACCATGTAGCCCTGGTTATCTATCTATCTATCTATCTATCTATCTATCTATCTATCTATCTATCTATCCATCCATCCATCCATCCATCCATCCATCCATCCATCCATCATCCATACCTACCTACCTACCTACCTACCTACCTACCTATAGACCATGTAGCCCTGGTTGGCCTGGAGCTAACTATGTAGTCAAGATAAACTCAGACTTGCAGTGATACTCCTGCCTCAACACCTATACCTGGCTGTTACCAGTTTTATAAGTGAATGTCTTTGTTCTCAGAGTTCAGCTGAAGAACTAATTTTTTTTTTTGTATGTGTATGAATGTACTGTCTGCATGTAGGTCTGTTCACCCGTGTCATGCAATGCCGCGGAAGTCAGAAGAGGGTCTCAGATTCCCCTGAAACTGGAGTTCTCCTGGAATTGGAGTTACAGATGGTTCTTAGCCGCCATGTGGGTGCTGGGGATCGACCCAGGTCCTCTGCAAGAGCAGTCGATGCTCTTAACCGCTAGGCTATCTCTCCAGCCTGAAGAACTAATTAATACTAACTGAAATAGTTGGGTTTAAAAAGCCAACAATTTTTTTTTTTTTTTTGGTAAATGTTTGTGGGTGGTGGTGGTGTACATCTTTAATCCTAGTACTCAGGACAGAGGCAGGTGGATCTCTGAGTTCAACGCCAGCCTGGTCTACAGAGGGAGCTCCAGGCCAGCTGGGACTAAAGGGAGACCCTATCTCAAAGATACAAAAAAAAAAAAAAAAGTCAACAATTTAATTTCAAATCAGCTAATGGCCACAGTTACCTACAAAGACAGAAAAGGGAAAGGGGCAGAATATCCATAGCTGGGGGACAGGAAGAAGATACTGCAGCTCACAGCACACTCTTACAAACCTAAACTGGAAACTTCTTCAAAACACAAAGTTCAAAGCACTCAGTCCTCAAGTCCTTTCTAGCTCAGAAATGTGAATTATCTTTAAATGGTCAGAAAAATAGATCTACTATAAAAAGAATTTGAGTACAAGTTGTTTTACAAGCAGGGAGGAATTAACAATTTTTGTAGTTCAACCATAGCTATGGCTGATTTTCATTTGTTTATGCTGACTGGATGAAAAGGAAAGTTTTTAAGGGAAACATGAAAGCTTGAGAAAGCACATCTGTTCCCAGAAAGGCGGCTAAGACTTCTGATAGGATTTAGCATTCACATATAATTTAGTAAAGCAATGCCTAGACACAGCCAGGCCAATCAGACCCTATTTAGTCACGACAAAACCTGGGGAAATAAAACCAAGTCAGCCTCAGAAGTCCTGCGTCCTTAGCACAATCCAGTCAACTGGGCCTTCCAGAGGAAGAAGCACAAGGTAATATTTTCACAGGAAGAAGTTTGTTCTTACTTACAGTCATTTTCTTTTATGTACACAAAATCCAAAGATAGGAAAAGCACTTTCAAGAACAAAAGGCACAGCTTTTTAACCCAAGCTTTAGAATCCAATTAAACCACAGAGTAGAAAAGAGCAACCTCAAGGTCTTTCCTCACCAAACTGAAGCCAGAGACCATCTGAGCAATGCTTTATCAAGCACCTGCCTGCACTGAGAACACATTACAAAATGCCTTGGGAATGTCACAGATCTTTCAGGACATGTATATATTGCTAATTACGAGATGTCTATATTACTAATTATGAGATGCTTTTCCTTTATGAATCTTTTCTTATTAAAACTCAAAACAATCCAGCAAGGAATGTACTAATACCCTGTTTTACAGAAGAAGAAACCAGGGCTCAGAGAAAATGCAGTTTACTGAGGTCAGCAAAAAGTGGCAGCCCAAAAACAAGACTCAGGTTGATTAAGCCACGCTGGGTAAGTGTCCACTCTAATGCTCTAATCCCACCCTCACCGCCAAAGCTCCTGAAATAGTATCTATTTGATCCAAGAATGTAAAGAACAGGCCAGAACCAAATGGGTGTGGTCTGTCACCTCAAGTCAAACTGCTTCTCCACCATCAAGACTTAATAGCTAACATCTCCTATAAGGCCTACCAAGGAGAGCCTATGTGCTCTGTTTGCTGAATTAGTCTTGCTCAAAGCAGCAAGGCAAGAAGTCTCTGCCTCAAGTGTAGAAATACTGCAAGTAGCACGTATCTCTTTTCATCATAACAGCTACATTCACAGCAAGTGCGAAGCAGCAGACACTAGACGCCACCAAAAAAGCAAACTTTGGAGATGGAGAGATGGCTCAGAGTGCCTGCCACTCAAGCGTGAGAATCCAAGTTGGGATCCCCAACATCCATGTAAAAAGCTGGGCATGGTAGTGTGTACCTATAAAGGTCTGTGCTGGGGAGGCGGAGACAGGAGAATCCTAGGGACACACTAACCAGCCAGTCTAGCCAAATCAGCAAGCCCCACGTTCACTGAGAGACCCTGACTCAAAACTAGAGAATAACTGAGGAAGACACCCAACAGTGATCTCTGGCCTCCATATACATGTATGTGCATACCCAAGGACATATGTATACACACAAGAACATGTACACATACACGACACCCAAACACACACATACAAAATTAAGCAAATTTCATCTGAGTAACACTGAGGAATACAATTTCAGCACATGAGTGCACTAAGAATCCATACCCACCCACCTTCCCACTAGGCTCCACCTCTTCATGGTGAAGGCCCCAGGGCAGACGGTGGCTGGTACTACAGGCCTAGCAAACCACTGCTGCTCCCAGGAACCAGCCAGGTCCTCTGCTTGGCTCGAAACACTGGTTCCAATTTCAGAGCCCTTCATGGTCAACAATGACAAAGCAGAAAAAGAAACTGATGACTGGAGAGAAGGATGGAGCTGTGAGGCACCATGCAGAAAGGCACACATCCCAAGACTGAGAGACAGCAGCACCAAGCAAGCTTCAGAAAGAATGAAATGGAGCCACCTGCATCCTTTCCCACATCGCCACCAGGGCTACTGAAACCTGAAAGAAAGTCAGATTCTACTTCAAAAGAAATAGAGCAAACTAATAAAGTTTTAACTCCAAGATATACAATTTCATCATTTTTCTGTGCTTATTAAAAAGTAAATTAATTTTGTTGAATACATTTTTCTTGCTGAAATGAAATAGTCTGGAAGTCACAGTAGTGCACTAAGCACACGGTGGTCCTGGTTCCCACTCCTGCTGCTTTACATCTTCTCAGAATCTTTTACGTCTTTCCAGAATCATACAGGTTTTAAAAATAAAACCTCAACTGGCTGCACTGTGATTTCCATTTATAGACAAGCCAAAAGCAGATGGGCTAAAGCAGGCAGCACACAGGGTAATGAAGAGGAGCCTGGGGAGACAAGGGAGGAAGGAGAGAGGACCACAGAGGCACTGGAGGAAATGAACAAAGCAGGGATCCTGGCAGTGACGTACACACCTTGGCATTGATATAAGGGTCAAAGGGGCCGTACTTTTTGAGTTCTTTGATCTCAAGAGCATTCTACAAAAAGGAGAGGAAAAGAAAATGTAACAATAAAATGGATGAAATATATCAAAACAATACATAGCCCCGAGGGGCCCAATGCTAGAGCTACCTGGATCTGCCTCAGGGTGCCTCATGGGGAGTTAATAGGGGAGACAGCTCCAGGAGCCTCACTTTTATCTAGGCGCCCACTGGGACCATATGAATGGCTTTTAAATCAGTGCAATGCTTGCAACTGCCTGAATCCATCAGGTTCTTCTAGCCACTGCACATATCCTACCCAGCCCCTGCCCCACCCACCTGCCTGCCAGACACTCAAGCATTGTGTGGGCATCTACCTATCCTGGCACACTCCAGGCAGCAGGCAGCCATGAGCAGGACAAGCTAGTGCACTTTAGTGACTAAAAATCCAAGCAGCTGTGTTTCAAGGCAAAAGTGGGCAAAGACAGGATTAGAAATGATTGCTGGAAATTGCTTAAGTGAGAAGGACTTCAATGGTGGTCAGTTTTACAACACTGAAGAATAGTAGTTATAAGCAAGCTTCTTTATACACTTCTTCCAAAGAAACATTATTTAAATAAGGAAAATTGAACTTATAGTCTAAACGGGCAAGTCTAAAATAATGCTCTTTCAATTGCCATACACAACAGCCTCCCTTATGGGCTGAATGTCTGTTTACATACCTGGAAGATCCAGCCCATGAGGGGCAGGCAGGCTGACTGATAGCTACACTCACTCCATCTCCAGATAGAGACACTTGAAACTCTACTATCTCCCTCCTCAGACAGGAGCCACTCTTCTCAGAGTCCAGGCATGCTCTGGCAGTTCAGCAAGAATGTCCAGGGGCTTGCGGACAGATGAACTTGCCATATCACTTCCTAAGTTTTGAAAAGAACTTTGATCCAGTCCTACAGGGTGCTGTAACAAATGCCTCTCGGTAAGTCATCAGGAAGAGGGCACTGTGCTGACTGAGAAAGGACAGCACTTGCACTTAACAGACCACTGGCAAAGGCCATCTCCTTCCCAGCAAACATGCAGCCTGTGACCCAAACACAGGAGTAGGAATGGAGAAAGGCTTCACAATTACTCAAATATAATTTTCTAAATAAAGAAGCGCATCCTTAGAGCACTTCAATCCAGAGGCCCTGTAAAGCTGTTTGTGTCTGTGTCTGTCTCTCTCTCTGACACGGTCTCATTTTTTAGCCCAGGCCTCTTGATTAGCCTCAGCCTCTTGATTACAGGCTGTGCACCACCATAGATGGCTCAGGTATTCTTTTTCTTTACTTCTTCCTTTTCATTTTTTTTTTTTTAAGGGGCTGGGCCAGGTGTGGTGGTATATGCCTTTATTTTTATTTATTTTTTATTTTATTTTATTTATTTTTGGATGTGTATGAATGTACTGTTTGCATGTAGGTTTGTGCACCCGTGTCGTGCAACGCCACGGAGGTTCAGAAGAGGGTCTTGGATTCCCCTGGAACTGGAGTTTTCCTGGAATTGGAGTTACAGACCTCAGCCGCCATGTGGGTGCTGGGGATCGAACCCAGGTCCTCTGCAAGAGCAGTCGGTGCTCTTAACCACTAGGCCATCTCTCCAGCCCCCCTTTTCATGTTTTGAGGCAGGATCTCGGGCTGTCCACTCTGGCACTTGATTCATTAGGGAGCTGAGGACGACTTTGAATTCCTGACCCCCCTGCCTCCAGTTCCTGAGTGCTGAGGTTACATGCACGTATCACAAAACCTGGCTACGTAATTTTTTCTTTGAATGTGGCCTTTCTGCTTTTCATGTCTTCTTTTGCAAAGTGGACTCTTATGTTAACCTAGGAGCATCATGGAAATATGGAGCTGATCTTTGTTCTTTTAGCTCACCTCTGACCTGCTGTGTGTTTCTGAGTTGTGGGTTTGGTTTTCAGGACTAGCACATAAACTTCCACTTCTGATGTATGTAAAATAACAACACAGTACTGACAAACACCAGGAACACTGCACAACATCTTGATGGCATAAGCACAACTTATAATTAATTAAGCCTTCAGGGTTTGAAACTATATAATTTTGAAAGATCTGCATTATTTCAAATTTTGCATACACTGTATGTGTAGGTGTTATAGTTCCAGTCCAAATCTGCATGAGTTAAATTTATATAAAATGCATTCTTAGAAGGGTCTGGAAGAAGTATGCCTAAGGTGCCCTGGGACTGATAAGCCAGTTTGGCCACAGCTGAGGAAGGAGGATGGCCTCCTGACCTGTTCATTGACTCTGGTGTGGGAGGGCCCTTGATGAATGAGCAACCGCACTATCTGGGCATCTCCTTTCCAGGCTGCCAAGTGCAGTGGGTAGCAGCCTTTTGAGTCCGCAACATTGGTCAGTGCATCGTTCCTCAGGAGAACCTCGACCACATCCCTAGAAAACACAAATCAATCGTGAGTTTTTAGAACCCAGAGGTCTTTTCTGCAACCACCTCTTCCAAAGTCCTCGCTGACATGAGTTCCTGTTGGCTATCCTGTCTCTTCCCGAGCTGAATCCAGGCTTTCTCTTTCATTCCAAGAGCTACCAGTACAGCTGCTATGTGCTGTGAGCTCCTGACACATCACCTTCCCTTGGGGCTTTCTTGATAATCCATCTATTTTCTACTACTCTGAAACCATCTGGACTCCTTGTCTAAACTATGCAACATTTCCTAGTTTGTGATTTTTTTTTTAGACAGGGTCTCCCTATAGCCCCAGCTGGCCTGGAACACACTCTGTAGACCAGGCTGGCCTTGAACTCACAGAGATCCGCCTGCCTCTGCCTTCCAAGTGCTGGGATTAAAGGCATGACCCACCACACTCGGCTTAAAGACGGTTCTTAGCTGCCATGTGGGTGCTGGGAATCGAACTCGGGTCCTCTGCAAGAGCAGTCGGTGCTCTTAACCGCTGAGCAATCTCTCCAGCCCTAGTTTGGGATTTTTAAACAGCATTCAGTGATAGAATCTACATAAAGCAGTCAAACAAGACAAGCAACACTCTTTACCCCACTGATCTGATGCTCTGGGGATATGAGAGTGGACAGTGGATAGAGCAGAACTAACTTTGAAAGCAATCAAGATGTACATTGTATCATCTGATAGCTCCAGGAGGAGAGACCAAGTTTTCTTCTTAGTGACACTGATAATTAAGCAGATGTTGGTGCAAAATTATCCCCATGCATTGCATATAAGGTCAAAGAAAACCATCCATGTAAATACAAACAGGTCTTGGAGAGGAACTAAGAAGCTGTCACCTTTGAGTTCAGGAGTCACATTAACTCAGGTTGTATGCACACATATACCACAGTGCATGTGCAGAGGGCAGAGTCAGTTCCTGCCATGTACCATGTGTGTCCTGAAGATTTAACTTGTGTCATCATGCTTATCTGTGACCCCCTGGCCTTTGCTCTTCCATATATGGGCAAACCGACTCCACACACCCATAACTTTATCTGATGGAGCAGTTCTGCATCCATCTTGCCTTTCAGCTTCCCCCACACCCCACCATTTCCTGAACACTTTCTGCACAGATTCCACACGTGAGTCCTAATCACCTCCATGTACTTACATGGATAAAATAGGCCACATACAAATTTTTCTCTCTGTTAGAAATGGCTCTCGGGGCTGGAGAGATGGCTAGCAGTTAAGCTGCTTTTGCAGAGGACCTGGATTCAATTCCCAGCACCCACATGCTGGCTAATGACCATCTGTAACTCCAGTTCCCGGGATCCGACAGTCTCTCCTGACCTATGTGGGTATTGTACAATACAGATACACCTACCTACATGCAGGCAATACACTCACACACATAAAATAAAAGTAATACATAATTTTTTTTTTTTGGTCTTTTCAAGACAGGGTCTCCCTGAAGCCCCAGCTGTCCTGGAACTCACTATGTAGACCGGGCTGAACTCATAAAAGATCCGCCTACCTCTGCCTCCCAAGTGCTAGGATTAAAGGCGTGGGTCACCACACCTGGCTATAAATAAAATATTTTTAAAAAAGAAATGGCTCGCAATTGTGTTCGCAGCCGCCGCCGCTCTCTCACGCCAGCACCACCTCTCGCTCGCTGAGCTCCAGCTGAAGGAGAAGGGGGGTAAGTAAGGAGGTGTCTATAATACCATGGCTCGTACAAAGCAGACTGCCCATAAATCCACCGGTGGTAAAACACCCAGGAAACAACTGGCTACAAAAGCCGCTCGCAAGAGTGCGCCCTCTACTGGAGGGGTGAAGAAACATCATCGTTACAGGCCTGGTACGGTGGCACTCCACGAAATTAGACGCTATCAGAAGTCCACCGAACTTCTGATCCGCAAACTCCCCTTCCAGCATCTGGTGCGAGAAATTGCTCAGGACTTCAAAACAGATCTGCGCTTCCAGAGTGCAGCTATTGGTGCTTTGCAGGAGGCAAGTGAGGCCTATCTGGTTGGCCTTTTTGAAGATACCAACCTGTGTGCTATCCATGCCAAACGTGTAACAATTATGCCAAAAGATATCCAGCTAGCACGCCGCATACGCGGAGAACATGCTTAAGAATCCACTATGAGGGGAAACATTTCATTCTAATTTTTTTCCTCTTCTTCCTGTTATCAGTAGTTCTGAATGTTAGATATTTTTTTCCATGGGGTCAAAAGGTACCTAAGTATATAATTGCGAGTGGAAAAATAGGGGACAGAAATCAGGTATTGGCAGTTTTCCATTTTCATTTGTGTGTGAATTTTTTATATAAATGCGGGATGTAAAGCATTAATGTGAGTCAAAATGTTTCCTTGAACAAGTTTCAACAGTTCAACTTTATAACAATTATAAATAAACCTGTTAAATTTTTCTGGACTATGCCAGCATTTTTTTAAAAAGAAGTAAATTTCTTATTGACGGCAACTAAATGGTGTTTGTAGCCTTTTTATCATACAGTAGATTCCATCCATTCACTATACTTTTTCTAACTGAGTTGTCCTACATGCAAGTACATATTTTTAATGTTGTCTGTCTTCTGTGCTGTTCCTGTAAGTTTGCTATTAAAATACATTAAACTAAAAAAAAATAAAATAAAATAAAAATAAATAAAAAGAAATGGCTCTTGTTTGCAGGGCTGATCTTTCAGGGAAAGAATGGCAGCAGGCAAGTTGAGAGAAGAAATAACTTCCCAGCCTGACAGAAGACAGGTCTCTCATGATCCCTCAACATACTGTACTGAGTTAGTCAGTGGCTTGCAGGATCCCAGTCTCATTATGATCTGGATGCCCCAAATCTGATCTTCACATTCACCATCATTGTGTGATGCTTGAACATTCCAGAGGGGAAAGGACAAGAAAGAGAAAAGGCAAAATTCAACCTCTGACTAAAGATGTTCTGGGATGGGGTGGGGTGAGAAAAGATGCTTAAATCACTCACTAGAGAGAAACCTGGGCATCTGCATGGACTGTGCCAAGTCTGCTTTTCTCTGTTCCTCACTGCTTAGCCAACCTTACAGGGGCAGAGAGACACCTCAAACCCGGCCTCCACAGGGCAAGCAGCAGAGGAGCCCCTAGTACTCACCTATGGCCATTCAAAGCAGCATGGTGCAGTGGGGTGTAACCGGTGCTGTCAACACAGTTCACATTTGGCCCTCTCCACATGCTGGTAGGGAAAAAAGAAAGATTTCACAAGCTGAAGTCACACAGCAAAGTCAGAGATTGCTAGCTATTTGTGAAACCTCTACTGCAGGTTTTTAAAGGACTTCTCATTAGGAAAGGAGGTGTACACACAGGCACACACAGCACCTGGAGAGTACAGTGGTCCACTGGGGAAGGAGCCTAAGTCTGAAGACCATAGTATCACCCTGAGAGCTCAACACCCTTTGAATTCACCTGGGCTGCATCATTGGCTGACTCTGGGACTCAGGCCTCTAAGTGCTCCCAGCTCACTAAGAAGTCACCCAAACAGCACAAAACCAAACCACCCAGGCAAACAAAGGTGCTCAGCACAGCCCCATGCTGGTGAGTGAAGCCAGGAGCGACTTCAACACACATCATTCACAGTCAATAGACTGAGTCAGCATGGGCCAGTGTCAAAAAACACAAAAGGACACTTGACCTAAGAACAAGCCACACTGTGTCCTTCCTTTTTTTTTTTTTTTTTGTCTTTTCGAGACAGGGTCTCCCTGTAGCCCCAGCTGTCCTGGAACTTACTCTGAAGACCAGGCTGGCCTTGAACTTACAAAGTGCCACCACGCCTCTGTCCTTCCTTTAAAATGACAGTTGAAGCTGGGCATGGTGGCACATGCCTTTAATCCTAGCACTCAGGAGGTGGAGGCAGGCAGATCTCTGTGCGTTCAAGGCTAGCCTGGTCTACATAGTGAGCTCTACTCTATGGTGGTTTAAAACAATCGAAGTTATGAACATAGCATGGCTTCAGCTAAGAAGCACGACAGGAATGACCAGGACAGGATGGGGCACATAAGGTTAGTTCATACCCTACCCATTTAAAAATTTTAAATGACATTTGGGGAGGGAAACACAACTTGTGGGAGCTGATTGGGATCCTGGGGCTGGAACTCAAGATTGTTAAGCTTGGCAGCAAGTACTTTTACTGGCTGAGTTATCTCAATCCTTTCCCACCCTAAATTTAATAATGCCTTTAATCTCAGCATTCGGGAGTCAGAGGCAGGCGGATCTCTGTGAGTTCAAGGCCAGCCTGGTCTACATAGTGAGCTCCAGGCCAGCTGGGACTAAAGGGAGACCCTGACTGAAAAAGACAAAAAAAGAAAAAGAATGGATATCTCACATCACTTAGACTGACTCAGCCCAGAAAAATAAAGATCTCACCATCTGACACTACTGATATCTTCTTCCTTTCAAGAGAAGCAGTTCAACAGGTTGTTCACTAGGTAGCTCGGGCTTACCTCAAAAGTCATAATACTCCTACTCCCCAAGTGCCAGGATTACATTTGGCCTTTTGAGTTATGCTTTTGCATGTATGTCTGTGTTGCAGGTGTAGAGGCATATTCTTTGTTGTATTTATTTACATTTATTTACATTTATTTACATTTGTCTGAATGCATATCAGTGCCCTGTGTGTGTGCAATGCCTGCAGATGCCAGAAGAGAGCATAAGATCCCCTGGACAGGAGTTATAGATGGTTGTTAGCTGCTGCCTACGTGCTGGGAACCAAGCCTGGGTCCTCTGGAAAAGCAGCCAGTGCTCTTAACACTGTGCCATCTCTCCAGCTCCCTTATGAGATAATCCTAAAAGGTATATGTTAATCTTCTGGTTAACATAGTGACACATTTAACAATATATTTATCCTTGAAAATCACTAAAAGTTCTGATCATGAAAAACTGAAAATATGGTCTAAAAGGATACAAAGTATACAGATTATGTAAACTACTCACCTATCAAACTGAAAAAAATGAAAAAAAAATGTCATTATCAAGTGCTTGTAAGGGCAAGACTCTTAAACATCACTGGTGCAAATTTAAGTTTTACTACCTTTCCTTTGGAAAGACAACCAGGAAGCATCTATCAAAACAAAAAATAGTATTCACTTTGAGCTAGCAATTCCCTTTTCAGATAACTATCACAGAAACATTTGTGCATGTGCACAATGACACGTTTGGGTAGGACTGCTTCCCTAGGAGAGTAAAGATCCAAAACCTTAAGTATATCAATAAGAAAGTAGTTAGATGCTGGTATAGCCACATAATGAAATACTACACAGCCATTAACAGTAAGGAAAAGCTAGACCTGTATGTCCTGATATGGACACGGTGTGTCACTCTGGCAAGTGAAAAATAAGAAATCACTATATTAAACATAGGATAAAATCCTCGTTTATAAACATGAATGGACAGAAACACCCTGTAAATGGACAGAGGTAGAAGAGTACTCAAGGACTCTCATCAGCAGTTACCTGGGCACTAATGGTACTACGGAATGGTGGGTGGAAACTTCCAGGTTTGCTCCAAGTTCTACTACATTGGTCATCAGACCATGCAAGTGAGACCATGTCCATGTGGTACTTTGAATATAACAATTTTTTAAAGGGGAGAAAATAAAGAACCTATATATAAGGAAGACAAGAAATGCATCAGGATGTTAGTAATAAATAGCTGAACGCGGGTGGCGGGTCACTTTAGTAAGCATATAGATATTGGACTTTAAATCTTGGTTTTTAATTTTTATTTATTTTTCTAAGGGATTCTACAATATACAAGCAAGGTTGTTTTCAGATCACATTACATTGCTCAATTTGCCATACAAGTAGGTATTTGGTGTTAGCATCCACAGATGAGGGAAACCATCGTTTGTTTTTCTGGGACTGTGTTACTTCATTCAGCATGATATCTTCTAGCTCTAGCCATTTACCTGCAATGTTCATGATATCATCTTTCTTTACCGCTGCACAGAACTACACTGTGTAGATGGTACCACATTTTCTCTATCCATTCGTCAGTTGAGGGGCACTTGGGTTGGTTCCAGCTCTTTGCTATTGTGAAGAGAGCTGCTGTAAGATGAGTCTTGTGGGTATATACCGAGGAGTGTTATGACTGGGTCAGGTGGCAAGTTCATTCCGAGTCTTCCAAGGGTTCTCCACACTACTTTCCATGGTGGCTGTACCAGTTTACATTCCCACCAGCAGTGGATGAGTGTTCCTCTTTCCCCACAATCTCTCCAGCACTTGATTTCATTTGTTTTCTTGATCCTACCCAGTTTTATTGGAGTAAGATGATATCTTAAAGTGGTTTTAATTTGGATTTCCTTAATTATTAGCTACACTGAACACTTAAGATGTTTCTTGACCATCTCTAATTCCTCACTTGTGAAGTCTCTGTTCAGCTCTTTGTTCCATCTATTGAGTGGGTCATTTGTTTTCTTTCTTGTTTTTTGAGTAGTTTATATATTCTGGAAATCAATGCTTTGTCAGATGTATCAGCGGTGACGGTTTCCTCCTACTCTGTAGGTTTTCTCTTCACTTCCTTGATTGTTTCTTTTGATGTACAGAAGCTTTTGAGTTTAATGAGGTCCCATTTGTCAATTGTTGACCTTAATTCTTACACAGCTGCTGTCTGATTTAGGAAGTCTTTTCTTAGGCCTATGTCTTGTAGTCTGCTGCCAACTTTTTCTTCTATC
>VZQC01012470.1:1790291-1867764 GCA_009823505.1 Rhizomys pruinosus | reverse complement strand
CCAATTCCCTCCAGGACTTTAAACATGAAAGGATGCTGGATTTTGTCAAAGGCTTTCTCCGCATCAATTGAGATGATGGTGTGGTTTTTGTCCTTCAGTCCATTGATATGTTTGATGATGTTTATTGATTTTCGTATGTTGAACCATCCCTGCATCTCTGGTATGAATCCAACTTGGTCATGATGGATGATCTTCTTGATGTGGGTCTGTATGCAATTTGCCAGTGTCCTGTTTAGAATGTTGGCATCTGTGTTCATTAGGGAGATGGGTCTATAGTTCTCCTTTTTGGTTGTATCTTTGCTTGGTTTTGGTAATAGAGTGATGCTGGCTTCATAGAAGGAATTTGGGAGAATTCCCTCTGTAGCCTTCTAAACAATTTCAGTAATAATGGTTGTAAGACTTTTTGAAATGTTTTATAGAATTCTGCAGTGAAATCGTCTGGGCCTAGACTTTTTTTAGTTGGGAGGTTTCTTATTACATCTTCAATTTCTTCATATATTATGGGTCTGTTTAAGCTGTCCATCTCTTCTTGGTTGAGCTTTGGTGATTCCCAGGATTTCAGATATTCATCCATTTCTCCTAGGTTTTCAAACTTAGTAAAGGTTTTTGAAGTATTCCCATATGATTGTCTGGATCTTTTCATTGTCTGTTGTGATATTTCCCCTTTCATCAAGGATTGTATTGATTTGGAGTTGTTCCTTCTTTCTTTTGGTTAACTGGGCTAGAGGTCTATCTTGTTTATTCTCTCAAAGAACCAACTTTTGGATTAATTAATTTTTTTATGGTTTTCCTTATTTCTATTTCATTGATTTCTGCTCTGATATTTGTTATTTCTTCCTGTCTGTTGCATTTATGATTCATTTGTTTTTGTCTCTCAAGTGTTTTTAGCTGCAGTTTTAGATAGTTCACTTGTGCTGTTTTTCTAATGCAGGCACCCAGGGCTATAAACTTACCTCTTAAGACTGCTTTTAAAGTATCCCATAGGTTTTGTTGTGTTGTATTATCATTGTCATTCAGTTTCAGAAATGCTTTTATTTCTTTATCTCTTCCTTGACCCATTCATTATTCAGGAGTGTGTTGTTTAGTCTCCGTGTATTCTTGTAGATAGTAGGGCTTATCCTGGTGTTGATAGTGAACTTTATTGTGTTGTGGTCTGATAGAATGCATGAAATTATTTCAATTTTTTTGTATTTGTGGAGGTTTCTTCTGTCTCCCAGTATGTGGTCAATTTTGGAGAATGTTCTGTGGGGCACTGAGTAGAAAGTGTATTCTCTGGTATTAGGGTGGAATATTCGGTAGATGTCTATGAGTTTGGTATATCATATCATTCAGTTCAGATGTCTCTCTGTTTAATCTTTGTCTGGTTGGCCTGTCCAAAGGGCTCAGTGGGGTATTGAAGTCCCCTACTATGAGTGTACTGGGGTTAGTGTATGACTTGTGGTCCTGGAGAATTGTCTTTATAAAGTTTGGTGCACCAGAGTTTGGGGCATATATATTCATAATTGTGAAATCTTCTTGGTGAATTGTTCCTTTGATAAAAATGTAATGGCCTGGGCTGGAGAGATGGCCTAGCAGTTAAGAGCGCCAACCGCTCTTACAGAGGACCTGGGTTCGATCCCCAGCACCCACATGGCGGCCCAGAACCGTCTAATACTCCAATTCCAGGAGAACTCCAGTACCAGGGGAATCCGACGCTGTCTTCTGACCTCTGCGTCATTGCACAACACGGGTGCACAAACTTGCATGCAGACAGTACATTCATACACATACAGAAATAAATTTTAAAAAATGTAATGCCCTTCTTTGTCTCTTCTGATTTCTTTTACTTTTAAGTGTATTTTATCTGATATTAAAATAGCAACACCTGCTTTCTTTATGGTACCATTTGCTTGGAATATTTTTTTCCATCCTTTCACTTTAAGGTGGTGGCTATCCTTGATAGTAAGATGTGTTTCTTGTAGACAGCATATCAATGGGTTCTGTTTCCAAATCCAATCTCCCAGTCTATGTCTTTTGATTGGGGAGTTTAGTCCATTAATATTTAAGGTTATTAACTGAAAGATGTGTGTTGCTTCCTTTCACCATATTATCCATTTGCATTTTTGGTCTAGGTTCCTACTTCTGCAGTTATGCTTTTATTAATTTCTCTTTCTAGGTGCCTAGGGATAGTTGCTCCTTTCTTCTGTCCTTTGAATTGCTTCAAGTATTCTCTGAAGGGTTGGTTTTCTGGACATGTTTTCTTTCATCTTGTTTATGTCATGGGAGATTTCTATCTCTCCTTCAACTATAATCGACATTTTTTTTTTTTTGTCTTTTCCAGACAGGGTCTCCCTGTAGCCCCAGCTGTCCTGGAAGTCACTCTGTAGACCAGGCTGGCCTTGAACTCACAAAGATCCACCTGCCTCTGCCTCCCTAGTGCTAGGATTAAAGGTGTGTGTGCGCCACCACACCAGGCCAATATAATCGGCATATTTGCTGGGTATAGTAACCTGGGTTGGCATCTATAGTCCTTTAACACTGGGTATGCTATGCTCCACATTCTTCTTGCTTTCATAGTTTGCACTGAGAAGTCAGTTGTAATTCTGATAGGTTTCCCCTTATATGTAACTTGCTCTTTTTCTTTTGTGGCTTTCAAAATTTTGTCTTTGTTTTGGGCATCTAGCATTTTAACTATGATATGGTGTGGAGAGTTTCTTTTCTGATCTTGTCTGTTTGGAGTTCTATGTGCTTCTTGTATTTGTATTGGTTTGTCTTTTTTTAGTTTGGGGAAATTTTCATCTATTCTCTTGAAGATCTGATCAATGCCATTCTCTTGGGATTCTTCTCCTTCCTCTATCCCTATCATGGGGAGGTTTGATCTTTTCATAGTGTCCCACAGTGGTCCTGTTTTTCATTTTTGTATTTTTAAATTTTTTCATAATCTTTTTGTTTTTTGTTTGTTTTTTTTTTGTCTTTTTGAGACAGGGTCTCCCTGTAGTCCCAGCTGTCCTGGAACTCACTCTGTAGACCAGGCTGGCCTTGAACTCACAAAGGTCCGCCTGCCTCTGCCTCCCAAGTGCTAGGATTAAAGGCGTGCGCCACCACGCCCGGCCCAATTTTTCATAATCTTTACTTGAGGTTTTTTAGTTGTTCTGTGTTATCTTCCAGGTCTGATATTCTTTGTTCTGCTTCCTCCATTCTACTTCTGAGACTTTTTCCGTTCCTTTCCTCTTGATTGGGTGAGTGTTTGATTTCCTTTTTCATTTCATCTTGTGATATCTTTAGTATTTCCACTTCCTTCTGGAGCTTCTCAATCTTTTCCTGTAGTTCCTTGCTTTGCTGGTTGGCTTCTTTCTTTAGTGTTTCCATTTCCTCTAGGTCTTTCTTGAGTTTTTCATTCTCTCTCCTTAGTTCTCTGACTTGTTCTTTATATTCTTTGATTTCTTTGAAAATTTCTGCAATTGTTCCTCTAAGATCTGTGTCCCAGGCCATCCCCAGGGGCATCTCACTGTAGGAATCTCCCACAGGGTTGGCAGAGCTTGGTGTGGAATTATCCTGCACCTTTCCATTTTGTCCCTTCTTCATGTCCCTAACATGTGGGTTTCTCTTTGCCTGTATTCCAATGAGAATCTCAAATGCCTCTTCACTGTGCTAAAGGCTTGCTTTGCTTGCCTCCTTCAGATGCATTTGGTGTTTGTTTGTTTGTTTGATCTGTTTTTCTCCTTGCTTATGGAGTGTTGACTTGTCTAAGTTTTAGGCTTTCTATTCAAAGTCTAACTCACAAATCCAGTTGGCGTGTGTGTTTGTGTGTGTGTGTGTGTGTGTGTGTGTGTGTGTACACGCGCCTGTACTTTGTGCTTCAGGTGGTCCTGGGAAATCCTCAATCTAAAGCTCTCTGTGCACTCTGGACTTTAAATCTTAAGGGAGACTTTAAGGCAAGAAAAGATTCTGAGCATCAGAGAAGACAACCCAAGGTAGAGAAAGAACCCAAGCAAGAGGAAAAAAACGCCTGTAAATCACGTATCTCGGAAGGGGTTGACATCTAAAATACACATGAACTCAACAGCAAGAAAACAACCCAATTTAAAGATGGGCAAAGGACATAAGGATATGTATATGAGTACTATGCCTGCTTGTATGTAAGTGTACCCATGTCCAGCAGTGCCCTTGGGAGAGAGAAGAGGGTGTCAGATCCCTAGGAACTACAGTATTTATAGACAGTTGTTAGCCACCCTGTGGGCACTGGGATTTGAAGCCGAGTCCTCTACAAGAGAACAACTTGTTCTCATAACCACTAATCCATCTTTCCAGCCCTGTAAAGATATTTTTTATTTATAAAAGACAAGCAAAATGTCAACAGGTACATTTAAAAATGCTCAATGCTGGGTGTGGTGCTGCATACCTGTAATCCCAGCACTCAGGAGACAGAGGCAGGTGGATCTCTGTGAGTTCAAGTCCAGCCTGGTCTACAGAGTGAGCTCCAGGCCAGATGGTCTTCAAAAAGACCCCCCCCCTCCAAAAAAGTGCTCAATATCTTTAATCATTAAGGAAATGCACATCAAAACAATAACATGGTGTGCTATTTCTGTCTGATTGACCATTATTAAAAAGATGAACAATGAAGATGTACAAAAAAGACCATCCTTGCATTCTGTTGCTAGGAGTATAAACTCATATAGCCGTTATGGAAGACAGTATGGAGGTTCTCCCCCAAAATAAATAACAATAACAACCATCCATGATACAGCAATCTCACTGTTAACAGACATACATGTTGGTTCTGTATGTAGACAATCCCCCAGGCCTGCTCGGGAATTTTGTGGTCCGACCATGAACAACATGTATGTCTGTTAACAGATGAGTAAAAGATAGGGCATGAGCCAGAGGTGGTGATGCATGCCTTTAATCCTAGCACTTGGGAGGCAGAGGCAGGCGGATCTTTGTGAGTTCAAGGCCATCCTGGTCTACAGAGTGAGTTCCAGGACAGCTGGGGCTACAGGGAGACCCTGTCTCAAAAAGACAAAAAAAGATAATGTGGAAAGAAGGAAATCCTGTCATTTTGAGGACACTGTATTGAGTGGCACAGGCCAGGCACAGACAAACGCTACACAGACTCACTCTGATGCAGAATATTAATTAAAACTCATAAAGCAGTAAAGAATGGCAGCTAATGGGGCTGGAGAGATGGCCTAGCGGTTAAGAGCGCCGACCGCTCTTACAGAGGACCCGGGTTCAATCCCCAGCACCCACATGGCGGCCGAGAACCGTCTGAAACTCCAATTCCAGGAGAACTCCAGTTCCAGGGGAATCCGAGACCCTCTTCTGACTCCGCGGCATTGCACGACACGGGTGCACAGACTTGCATGCAGACAGTACATTCATACACATACGGAAATAAATAAATAAAGAAAGAAAGAAAGAAAGAAAGAAAGAAAGAAAGAAAGAAAGAAAGAAAGAAAGAAAGAAAGAAAGAATGGCAGCTAAAACTGGAAAGGGTGCTATTCAGATCTTCTGGTCAACATAGTGATACAGTTAATAACAACATATTTATCCCTGAAAATCACTAAAAGTTCTGATCATGAAAAACTGATGAGCAGTAACTAGCTGCAAACAATTAGCTTGATTAGCCATCCAATGACAATCATACTCCAAAACACTATTAGACATGATCCATTCACTTGCATGATACTTACCAGTTGAAAAATAAATTTTAAAAAAGAGTGGGATTTCTGTGTACCGATATCTAGGGTATATTTTCACCTCCAAATAAGGTGAAGACAGTGAGCCTCAGGTGCATCCTGACACCCCTCCACCACAAAGCCTGGACCCCCTTTAGCACCTTCCAACCAAGGAGTCTCACCTTGCCATAACATTTTCAAAACCAAACCTTATCTAACTATACTTGACAGAAGACCTGAAAAATCTAGGAGAGACAGTGCTTATACTTCTGAAGTGTACATATAGTCACCATTCTGTTATAAAACATGAGCCACTAGAATCCAAAAACAATATAGTTGCCCCAAGTCACAAATCAAGTCAGTGAATGATCAAAAATTGCCATTTACCAGGCTCTTGGCACCAGTCCAGGGAAGGATTTTACAGTCTTACTGGAATGACAACAGGCAGTAAACACTCACTGATACAAGGCTTTGCACATTCAAGATAAAAGAGGGGTAACAGTGAGTGCAGGTGCCAGCAGCTACACCAGCTTAGCTTACACTAGGAGTCAGTTATCTCCTAACTAAACTAAGAAAAATAACTGGGGCCAGAGAGTTGGCTCAGCAGTTAAGAGTACCAACTGCTCTTGCACAGAACCTGGGTTCGATTCCCAGCACCCACATGGAAGCTAAGAACCATCTTTAAGCTGGGCATGGTGGCGCTCACCTTTAATCCTAGCACTTGGGAGGCAGAGCCAGGTAGATCTCTGGGAGTTCAAGGCCAGCCTGGTCTACAGAGTGAGTTCCAGGCCAGCTGGGGCTATAGGGAGACCCTTCTCAAACAAAGAAGAAAGAAAAAGAAAGAAAGAAAAATAACTAAATAGCTTTTCGATTTAGCGAAAGCCTTCCAACATCTCCTTCCATCTCTTGACTACTTAGAAGCAATTGTGTTGGAGAGCCTATACTGGCATTAAACTCTCAAAACAAGAAGACAGGACTTTCTTGAAGAAAGGCACATTCCCAGCCCTTTCCATTCTTCTTTCTCTGACCAGCCTCTCCTCAAAAGGCACACCTAGAGATTCTGGGATCTGGGAAATAGATTAAGCAAACACAATGCAAATGGAAATCTGTCATCTCTCTGTTTGGAATTTTAGCTCTAGACAGGATGGCAGTGACATCCCCTCCACCCAAGATTCTTCCTTTTGGACAGCTCAAGAAAAGAGCTATTTACAGTCTCGTCTTCCTCCCTATCACAGCTACCCTAGCGGGCTTTTCTGAAACATCAAGCATGGAATACAATGCACCAAGAGAACAGAGGCAAAGGTAGGGAGATTCCTGAACAAAGTTTAATCTCTGTAGGCTCTGCAGAAACATACTTGCTATGTATGCCAGCCTTCGGGGCAAACCCTACTCTTAGTCCAGTCACAGCAATCTTCAGGAGAGGGTTTTGGGCTCTGGAGTCAGCAGCCTGATTTCAAAACCTGCAAACTACCTGAAACCATTCACTTAATACTCCAAACCACTATACATCTGCATCTGTGAACTCTGTGATAGCCTCTCACTCTTTATATCATTCACAGAAACTTCTACAAGTTTGTGCCAGTTTCTCAACTAGGGTTGAAGGGCTTTGAACCTCACTGCAGGCACTGTGCTGGACTTGAAGGACAGGTGGGGAACCAGGTCTGAATGAGGTCCTGGCCAAGAGATTATTCATGCCCATGTTCAACAATGTGTGAAATGTGCCCCTACACTGAAGGAGCTGGGCAAGGGTCTATCCACACACATGTTCAACAATGTGTGAAATGTGCCCCTACACTGAAGGGGCTGGGCAAGGGTCTATCCACACACATGTTCAACAATGTGTGAAATGTGCCCCTACACTGAAGGGGCTGAGCAAGGGTCTATTCACACACATGTTCAACAGTGTATGAAATGTGCTCCTACACTTGAGGCACTGCTCTAGGGGCTGGAAAGGTGGGTGGGAGACCTCTATCCTTCAGGGCACTTGAATCTAGAGGGGAGGAAGAATGTGAGCAAATAAATTAACAGCTGGAGATGATCCCTGGAGGGTGATAGGTGCCAAAAGGAGCCAAGGAAGGGGTGAAAAAGGACTGTGGTGAGACTCTACAGAAGATCAATAGGCTAGACCTCTCTAAAGAGATCTTTAAGAGGCCAGCATAAAGCCAGCTGTGGTGATGCATGCCTTTAATCCCAGCACTCAGGAGGCAGAGGCAGGCGGGTCTCAGTGAATTCAAAGCCAACCTGGTCTATATAGGGAGTACCAGCCCAGCTGGGGCTATAGGGAGACCCTGTCTCAAAAAGACAAAAAAACCAAACAAACAAACAAAAAAAGAGGCCTGCATAAAGGGATGAGCCATGGGTGTCAGGACAGAAGGAAAAGCACCAAGTGCAAATCCCTTGACACACACTTGGCTCTACCTGCAGAGGATACAGTGAGTAACTCAAAGGAGGCCCCAGAGCATTCAGTTCAGTGGGCATCCACTATGTACTAGGACATAACTCGACATGTAAGGAAAGGGGGAAGGGTTTCTATCAAAGCAAGAGGTGGCACAGACTCAAGCTTAACCATGACAGCAAACTTTACCTCAAGTCCAATGATCAGAAATAAATTTCTGTTTTCAAGACCTAGCTAAACTCAGCCAAATAGTGGAGGCAAAATTATTTTGTCTTTGTGAAAGCAAATAACAGCAAAAACCACACTGCAAAACCACAGAAAGTGGCCTAACTCAAACATCCCTGTCTACGATACTCTTCCTGACCACCACCCCCTCCCCCCTGGACCTCCCCAACAGTAATCTCCCTCCACCCACTGTCCAGATCATCCACTTCCAGTTTACCACAACATTTATCACATGTGACCCTGAGCCACAGTCAATTTTTATTACTTATTTACTCATTCATTCATTCATTCATTTTGAGAAGGTCAAAAATTCTCAGAAGGCTTTCTGAACTGAATTCCCTAAAAAAAGAGGGCCTAATGGCAGTGAACCTGGGGCGAGGGGGTGGGGTGTGTCAGGTCAAAAAAGCCCCGTGGCTCTTTCTCAATTCCTCTTTAAGCTGTAGGGTCTAAAGAGGAGTTAATCTCTTAGCATATTTCCCTTCTTTCGCTGGTCTTCTTTGGGTTATCCTAGTGAAGTGGGATTCACCTCTGAGCCTCCAGAGCATAGGCAGTTTCCCAATGCAACACAAAAATTATCCAAAGTAAGCCTAATGCAGAGGGGACTCTCGCTTACTCAAATGAATCTGACACATTCTTATTAAAATGTGGCCTATGACACTTCAGGGCAAGAGTGGAAGTACAAGGAGCCTGTGCGCTCATCTCCACTCATGGAGCAGCTTGTAGTCTTTGAATGACAGCAGTCACAAATGTGCCACAGTCACATGCCATACACCAATAACGAAAGAGTGCAGGGCACTGGGGAACAGAGCAGGAATTTTTACTTCTGCTCCTTCCTACATCCTATTAAAACAAGAATAAAAACAAAAAGGTCAAAAGCAACAGGAGAGTAGGTGACAGTGATCATAAGATGTCAGCTTGAAAGAGACAGCAGATAAGCTGTCAAGAATTGAGAAACCAAATCCTTGAGGTCCATGGTGTGGCAAGCCTGAGCAGGCCCCAGAGGTACCAGACCCAGGTGGTCAAGGATAAGGGCTGAAGGCTGGGGCTTAAACCATTCTGCATGGGGTGGAAGATCGTAGGCTCAGCTGTCCCTTCTTACACCTATGCAGGTGTATTAGTCACTTTTCTGTTGCTGTGATAAAACCACCATGACCAAGGGAACTTATAAAAGGAAGAGTTTATTTCAGCTTACGATTGACGGTTCCAGGGAATAAGAGTCCATTGTGGCGGGAAGCATGGTGGCTGGGGCTGGAGCAGCAAGCCGAGGGTCACATCTCGCAAGGAGCACAGGAAGCAGAGACCACAAGGCTTGTTAAACTCACTAAGCCTGCCCCCAATGACATACTTCCTCCAGCACAGCCACACCTTCTAAGACCTCCAAGAACAGTGCCACCAACTGGAGACAAAATGTCTGAATACTTAAAAGCCTATGGGGGACACTCTCATTCAAACCACCACATTCCACTCCCTGGCCCCCATAGGCTCCTGACCATATAAAATGCAAAATGCATTTAGTCCAACCTTAAAAGTCCCCATAGTTTTTTACCAGTCTCAATTCTATTTAAAAGTCTACAGTCCAAAATCTCTTCTGAGACACAGGCCAATCTTCTTTTGTTTGTTTTTGTTTTTGTTTTTGTTGTTTTTGGTTTTTTTCGAGACAGGGTCTCACTGTAGTCCCAAGCTGTCCCGGAACTCACTCTGTAGGCCAGGCTGGCCCTTGAACTCACAAAGATCCGCCTGCCTCTGCCTCCCAAGTGCTAGGATTTAAAGGCGCGCCACCATGCCCACCAACCGGCACAGGCCAATCTCTTAACTGTAAGCTCCTATAAAATCAAAAGGACAAATTACATACTCCCAACATACAGTGGAACTGAATACACATTCCCATTCCAAAAGGGAGGAATAGAGGCATAGTGAGGAAATACTGGACCAAAACAAGACCTAAAACCAGCAGGGCAAAACCACCAGTCCAGTAGTTCCATGTGTGACTTCTGAGAAGTTACTTCCAAAGGGCTTAGATGGCTCAGCTCTTCCAGCTTTGCTTGCAACATACATCTCTTTCTTAGGCTGGTACCACTCCCTGTATGCAGCTCTCCTTGGCAAATATCTCACAGCTCTGGCATCTCGAATGTCTTCTTGGGGTCTCTGCTGCCAACCAGGCTTCACATTTGCAGCTTCACGCAATGGCCTATCAGGGCCTTCTTTATTCAGGGATGCCCCTGCTGCACTCTGCCTGGCCTCTGTGGCTCTCTGAAACCATGGAGGAAGAACTGATGACCCCTTCACTCTTGCAAACTTCATGCCTCTAAAGCCAGCACCACATGAAGGAAATTGCCAAGTTTGGCTGCAAGTTCGGGATGGACTCTCTCCTACTTTAACCACATTTGCAAATTTTCTCTGGCCTGGACTTGTTGGAGTAGAAAATGCTTTCAGTATTTTCCTTTCAAAAATTGGAGGCTTAGCTGGGTGTGGTCTTGCCCTGGAGGTACTGATTCTGTTGTTTACTTGTAAATCTCAAGGCCTCTCCTTAATCACACTTTTTCCATTGTTTACTTGTAAATATCTAGGCCTCTCCTTAATAACTTTAATCTCTTTATGAAAGGGAGCCTCTCCTTTGCATGCCTTGGCCACACCTTTAATCTTCCTAGTGTACTTTTCAGATCCAAACTGTACGTTCTACATTTCTTTCTGCCCCATTTGCTTTTTCACTGTAGATCTGTATAATATTCACCATTAATAGCCATACCACCATTTCTATATTAGGCTGTCTTGAAATATCCTCCGCCAAAGACATTAGTCCATTGCTTTTCAACTTAGCATCAGGCAAGCATTTGGGCTGTGGGCAAACTGCTGCCAGACTCTTTATCAAAATATCCCAGTTGCTACCTAAGTCTTTATTTTCCTCTGGAACTACATTTTTTACAGCAATGCTTTCTTCCAGGCTTCTACTAGAATGGCCCGTTAAGCTCTGCTTACAGTAGTCAACAGCTTTTCTAGCCCAAAGTTCCAAAGTCTTCCACATGGTCAGGTTCTTCACAGCCAACAGCCCACTCTCTGGTACCAAAAACTGTATTAGTCATTTTTCTGTTGCTGTGTAAAACCACCATGAGCAAGGGAACTTATAAAAGGAAGAGTTTATTTGAGCTCACAACTGACGGTTCCAGGGAATCAGAGTCCACTGTGGTGGGAAGCATGGTGGCTGAGGCTGGAGCAGCAAGCTGAGGGTCACATCTCGCAATGAGCACAGGAAGCAGAGAGAGAGAGAGAGTGGCTGGAGACCACAAGGCTTGTTAAATTCACTAAGCCTGCCCCCAATAACATACTTCCTCCAGCACGGCCACACCTTCTAAGACCTCCAAGAACAGTGCCACCAACTGGAGACAAAATGTCTGAATACTTAAAGCCTATGGGGGACACCACAGCAGGAATAGGTTGGTATTAGCTACAGCAAACTGAAGAGATACTCCAGTGGTGGCACAGGTCAGTGTTGCCAGCTACATGGGAGGCTGAGGCAGGAGGGTCACAAGTTCAAGGCCTGTCTGAGTTAGAGTGAGTTCAAAGTCAGCCTGGGCAACTCAGTAAGACCCCCATCTCAAAAACAGGAGGGGGATGAGGCTACAGCTCAGTGTTAGAGTGCTTGCCTGCCACGTATAAGACCCTCAGTTTAATCACTAGTACTACAAAATAAAAAAAGGGGAAGGAAGAGGAAGAGAAAGAGAGGGGACAAGCTGGAGGAGATGGGGTCCTGAACTAAAGTCTTCATCGTGCGTATGTGTATGCAGGTACATGTACCCATGTGTGATGAGTGGAGACCAGAGATCAACATCTGGTATCTTCCAGTATTGCTTGTACTCTACCTTATATTTTTGAGACAACTTCTTTTTTTTTTTGAGACAGGGTTTCCCTGTAGCTCTGGCTGTCCTGGAACTCACTCTGTAGACAGGCTGGCCTCGAACTCACAGAGATCCGCGTGCCTCTGCCTCCCAAGGGCTAGGATTAAAGGCGTGCGCCACCATGCCCGGCATTTATTTATTTCTGTATGTGTATCAATGTACTGTCTGCATGCAAGTTTGTGCACCCGTGTCGTGCAATGCCACAGAGGTCAGAAGAGGGTGTCGGATTCCCCTGGAACTGGAGTTCTCCTGGAATTGGAGTTTCAGACGGTTCTCGGCCACCATGTGGGTGCTGAGGATTGAACCCGGGTCCTCTGTAAGAGCGGTAGGCGCTCTTAACCGCTAGGCCATCTCTCCAGCCCGAGACTGCTTCTTACTGAACCTGGCACCCCCAGTTCAGATAGGCTGGTCGGTCATTGAGGGAAACAATCACAAGGAATTCAAATCTTTTCTATCAAAAGAATGATCACTGTAATGTAACCTTTGTAATGGTAATCTGTAATCTCCTCTACCTACTTTTTGCAAAAGCCCTGCACACTCTCAGAACTATGGCCAGCAGCAGTGACCCCCTTCCTTGCTTTCCTTCATTTCCTTTGCACTGATTTTTAAAACCAGCCAACCTGGGGCTGGAGAGATGGCCTAGCGGTTAAGAGCGCCGACTGCTCTTACAGAGGACCCGGGTTCGATCCCCAGCACCCACATGGCGGCTGAGAACCGTCTGTAACTCCAATTCCAGGAGAACTCCAGCTCCAGGGGAATCCAAGACCCTCTTCTGACCTCCGCGGCGTTGCACGACACGGGTGCACAGACCTGCATGCAGACAGTACATTGATACACATACAGAAATAAATAAAAAAAAAATTTAAAAAAAAATGTCTTTAAAAAAAAAATCCAGCCAACCTACGAAAACTCTGCAGTTGGACCCTAGCCAATGGGGAAAAGACAGTCCTTTTCCTATCAAATTTCCATGTTTGCTCCCTACCTAAATGAAGCAACACCCCCTTCTGCAAAAGTAAAAGCTGCCTTACCAAGTTACTTTGGTTTTGTCAGTGGGTTCTTTGTGAGGTATCACTATGGTCCTTGACCCCTAGATTTTATTTTTTTTAAATATTTTTTCTTTTTTTATTTTTTATGTCTGTGAGTGTACTGTCTGCATGTAGGTTTGTGCACCTGTGTCGTGCAATGCTGCTGAGGTCAGAAGAGGGTGTCGGATTCCCCTGGAACTGGAGTTCTCCTGGAAGTGGAGTTTCACACCGTTCTCAGCCACCATGTGGGTGCTGGGGATCGAACCTGGGTCCTCTGTAAGAGCAGTCGGCACTCTTAACTGCTAGGCCATCTTTCTAGCCCCAAACCCTAGATTTTATTCCCAACACCAGCAACCCCAAAAGACCCACCTTAGCCCTCCCAGCACTGGTATTACAGCTGTGCACCACCATGCCCAGCTTTTAAGTGGCTGCTGGGGATCAGAACTCAGATCCTCATGCTTGCACAGCAAGCACTTTACCCACTGAGCCATCTTCACAGGGCAAGTTTTCCTTTTGAAGGACAAGATCCCATCCCCATAGCCCACTTGGACTTCACCCCAAACAGGAAGTTGCAAGATTCTTTCAAGAAGATACCAAATGACTCCATAGTAAAGGTCAATAGTGCTGATCTGGGAAATCCCCCACCCTGTATCATTCAAAGCCCATCCTTGATAAACTCTTCCTGCCTCTACACAGCATCCAATCAGCTTCTCGGTCTCATTCTTACCCAAGTAGAGATGACAGCCAGGGATCCCAAACACCAAGAAAAGCCTTCAATGTACCAAAAACTTACCACACAGGAACATAGTAGGCAAATAAAAAACCAGAACAGGAAAGCAGAGCGTGGTAGCACATGCAGAGACAGGTGAGTCCCAGGCCAGCCTGGTCTGTAGACCAGTGTGAGCTCAAAGCTACCCAGGGCTAAACAGTGAGACCCGTCTCAAAAAAAGGGGAAGGGGATCTGGGAATGTGGTGTGGTGGGGTGCTTGTCTAGCATGCTAGAGGCTCTGGCTTCAATCCCAGCAACACAGACCCACAGACACAGACAGACAGACAGACAGACACACACACACACACACACACTCACACACACACACCACCCTCCTCACAGCTCATTTTTAATTTCAAGTACATGGGGCAATGATAGCTAGGATTCTAGACAGAAAACCACCACTCACACAGGACTGAGCAGCATCAGATTTCTCAGGAGCATCTATGGAAGACCTGACCAAGGACAAGCCTCTCAAATTTAGAGGTGAAATGATTTCCCACCTACAGCTCTTCAGCAGACACATTATCAGTCAAGTCTTAAAAATGACAGCAGTATTTTTAGATACATAAGACCTGACATTTTACCTCCTACGTCCCCTTCTCTCAGGTAGTAAATTGGAGGATGTCCTCTACCAAACAAATGAGCAAATGAGAAAGGGAAATACAGGGATCCAGGAAATGGCCCAGGGATTCAGCCCAACAGCAGACCTCAAGATTAGCCGAGGGACTAAGGACACGGACAGCCTGGGGGTGTTGCAGGAGCCAGGGAAGGGACACCATCAACTTAAAACGCCTGCCTGGGATGTGGAAAAGAATCCTTAAGAAATTAAAATGTATGGCTATACTTATACTTTTGGGAGAATGAATCAGAAAACCAAGCGCTCATTAATAAATTATACCAAAAACAACAACAACAAAAACACCCGAAACAGAATTCCTGTATCCTAATTAGCTCAGCAGGTAAACCATCCTGACAGCCACATCAAGATAACCAATGCGCACCAATGCAACATTTGCAGGACACAGGCAAGTGGGAGAAAGCTACAGCATATATATATATGTATATATATATATATATATATATATATATATATATACATATATATATATGTGTGTGTATATGTATGTATATGTATATAGATTAGATATAGATATAGATATATGACTAGCAGATGATCCCCAAACTTTAAAAAATAAACAGGAGTTGGAGAGATAATTCAGGGAGTAAAGTACTTGCATGAGGACCTGAGTTCAAATTCCCAGCTTCCATGTAAAAACCAAGTGTGGTGGCACACGCCTATAATCCTGGCACTGGGGAGTGAGAGACAGGAGGACCCGTAGGGCTTGCTGGCAAGTCAGTCTATGGAAATTAGTGAGCTCCAGGTTTAGTAAGAGACCTTGTCTCAAAAACAAAAAAATAAGGTAGAGTTGTCAGAAGAAAACACAGGTACATACAATGGAGGGCAAGATGGGGAAGAGAAGGAGAGAAGGTATACAGGTCATGAGAGCAATAACCACCCACAGGTAAAGCTATCAGAAAGAGCAGGAGTGGGAAGCAGGCTCTGCTCCAGCTGGGAGTAGTCGGAGAGAATGGAGGTCTCTTAGGGTACCTGGCAGTTGGAAGATCCTGGTTAACTCTGAAATGTAAAACTCTGGGTGTTCTGTCACAAGTGTCTATGTAACAGACAGCTGCAGCAGTGAAGGGCTTTTCCCTCTGGAGGAAAAGGCAATGCCCCACTTCAGCTGTGCACAGGCATAATCCACACACAGTTTAGATGAGGAGGGCAGACCTCCTGGTCGGGAAGCCAGTGACGTGCTCTCCTACCAAGGGTGGTTTCCTTCCAGACACAGAGGCAGATGGTTCTACCCATTTTGTTTTGTGCTATTTCCAGTCAGGAGCGTGGAGGCACACGTCACCCACTCAAGTTGCAGGAGCCACCTGGACCTGTGGGTACATTCACTCAGGACTGCTGGTCTCAGCCTCTGAGGGCTGGCAAGTGAAGTAGTATGCCCTATTCTGTGCCGGGGATGGAAAATGAAGCTGCCATTCATTCCACGTGGACACAGCCAGGACAGCGTCAGCCGAACACCCTCATGAGGGAGTTGTTGAGAAGGCTGTGCCTGTTGTTAAGACTGATCTAGGAAGATTCATAAATAAACAGAATTGTTTTCAAGGCTATCTCCCCACAGGTTCAAACTACTATAGAATTATGTATATATCTTTGATTTGACTGAATGTCTTTCAGCAATGCTTGAAACCCTTGAGCTTTCACTTTTTCTCCCCCACAGCTGCACAGCCAGCAGATACTTGCTCAATGGTCCCTAAAGTTCTAACTCATATAAATCATCCAGCATCTTCACTTACTGACTGGACAGTAGCACACTGCATGCTCTAAGATAGCAGGGGTTGTGATGCTTTGTGCAGAATACGTGGCACGTGGGAAAGGAAGAACAGGAGGGGAGGCCACTGTTATTACAGAGGGTTGATTTGGAAAGGTCCCAGGTCCCCACCCTAAAGGAAATAAGAACCACACACCAACGTGAGCCCTACAATGCTACAGGAAAATAGATGCTGTGGATGAGTGGAACCGTGAAAGGGCAAGGCACAGGAGAGTATTAGGGGAGTGCATAGTCAGTAAGACCCCTCCACAGATGCCGCCCACATTCAGTACTCACAGACACATCTCTCCCAGAAAACGCTGTTTCCACTTGCTTCTTCCCTGACCCTTCCAACTGGCCTCTTCAACTCCTGTCCAATGTTGAGCAGGGCAAGTGCCCCCTCAGGAAGCACCTTCCTGCCCTCTCCAGCTAGGGTGGACTTTTCTGAACTCTGTGAGGAACAGAGCCCTGTGCTTGGCCCTCCTTAAGGCCATTTCACTTCAGAGCTAATTGTCATTATTTGGTTGTCTCTCTCAGCAGACCCCAAGCAATTCAGGGCAGATGCAAATGCATTTTATTTACCATTGTAATCTCACTGCTAGTTAGATACATACCTGGCACCTTCTCCAGAAAAATCAATAGCTTAGCTATTTCAAGAAAGGGATGACAAAAACAATTTTTAGAATCTAGACAGATGGCTCAATGGGTGATAGAACTTGTGTGTGAGCACGAAGACCTGAGTTAAGATCTTAACACCCATATAAAAAGCTGGGTGTGGCTGTACATGTGCCTGTAACCCCACCACTGTGGGAGGTAGACAGGAGGACCACTGGGTTTATTGGCCACCAGCCTGGATCCAGATTCAATGAAAGATCACAAAGGAATAGGCAGACAGTGAGAAGGCAAGGACAACTAGCATCCTCCTGTGGCCTCTGCACATGTACAAACAGGTGCACACACCCACATGCACATACATCACACATGCTAGCACATACAAAATATATGACATAAACTACTTATAATGACTCAAATATCCTCCTTCCAAGTTATTTTAGGGTAAATAATATTGGTGAGTTTTTGGTCTTTTTGAAACAGGGTCTCCCTATAGCCCCAGCTTGTCTGGAACTCACTATGTAGACCAGACTGGCCTTGAACTCACAGAGATGCACCTGCCTCTACCTCCCAAGTGCTGGGATTAAAGGTGTGTACCACCACACCCAGTTGGGTAAATAATATTGTATACATTTTACCAAATATGTGTATAGACATAACACTCTAAGGAGCTACCTAGAAAGAAAAAATAGTTTCTTCTGAGTCACTGACTATCTTCCTAAGAGTTTTAAGAATGTCTTACTCTGCCTTGGCACAAGTCAAAGGGGCTGAAGTAGGAAGGACAGGTGATTTAGTCACCTGCTTGGAGCACAGACTCTTCCCCTGAAGTGATCTTAAATCTTGGCTTAAACCTGTGTCTCCAGCATAATGATGTACATCAGCTGGTCTGGACCACACAGTGTATATTCACTCCTCCAGACTTGATTCCCACCCCTTGTTAAGATGCTGCAACTTCTGCCTAGGAAAGACAGCAAACATCAAGTGGCTAGTACTACCCTGTAACACCCTAAATAGATTAAATAGCCAACTGCTCTTATCATTTGCTTATCAGCTTTTGACTTTCTGGAAAAAAAGTCTTGTGATATAGCCCAGGCTGGCCTCTAACCCACTCTGTAGCCAAGGATAGCTTTGAATTCCTGATCCCCCTGCCTCTACCTTTCAAATGTCGAGATTTACAGACTCATCCCACCATGCCCAGCTCTCTGATGGTTGTGTTTTGCTGCATTATCCAGGCTGTTCTTGAACTCCTGAATTCACATGACCCTCCTGTTTCCGCCTCTTGGTAGCTGGAATGACAGGTGTGCACCACCAAGCCTGGCTGTTTGCTTAAATGACTCACTGCTTATTTTTCACAAGAACACTATGAGAGAACCCCGAAGATGACACATGTAGAGGTGAATAATTTACACAGGGTCACAGAACTTGAAAAGGCAACACTGGACTGAATTCCAAAATTGTAAGCAGGGTGCCATACAGCTTCTAGATAACAGGATTTCCTCTCATCTCTCACTGTTTTCTCCTTCCTGTCCTGCCTCACATCCCTCACTCCTCATCCATTGTCCTGTCATGTTCTTTTTCTCCCCAGGGTCAAAAGAAAGCAACAGAGTGCTGAGGCTGACAGCCATGATGTTCTAGGCAGGGACCAGATTCCAGAGGGGAGTGAGGCAAGGTAGCTAACTGAAGATTCGCTGACATTTCCAGAAATCCAATTAGCTGACTAACTTCCTCACTTAAGGTAACTATAAAAAGCACCAACATTATAATGAAAGATATAAATTGAATCCATTTACTCTTAAGGTATTAAGATGGTAATCTTCGGGGCTGGAGATGGCTCAGCAGTTAAGAGCACCAACTGCTATTGCAGAGGACCCAGGTTCGATTCCCAGCACCCACATGGTGGCTAAGAACCATCTTAAGGGGCTGGAGAGATGGCCTAGCGGTTAAGAGCACCGACCGCTCTTACAGAGGACCCGGGTTCGATCCCCAGCACCCACATGGCGACCGAGAACCGTCTGAAACTCCAATTCCAGGAGAACTCCAGTTCCAGGGGAATCCGAGACTCTCTTCTGACCTCTGCGGCATTGCATGACATGGGTGCACAGACCTGCATGCAGACAGTACATTCATACACATACAGAAATAAAAAAATTAAAAAAAAAAATTTAAAAAAAAAAAAAGAACCATCTTAAAGCTGGGCGTAGTGGTGCATGCCTTTAATCCTGGCTCTCAGGAGGCAGAGGCAGGCAGATCTCTGTGAGTTCAAGGCCAGCCTGGTCTACAGAGTGAGTTCCAGGCCAGCTGGGGCTATAGGGAGACCCTGCCTCAAAAAAAAAAAAAATCTAATTTGGAGGAAATTAAAATGACAAAAAATTTTCAATAGAAATGATATGTGCAAACAGAATTAGCAGATTGAAAGTTGTTATTGGATTCTAGATCCTTCAGACAGTGCAGGTATTTCCTGAATGTCCCAAAGTGCCATAGACCAAAGTGACATTGTGGATGTGGCTAACAGACAAGCAAAAGCCAAAGGTCTAAAATTATTTAAAGTTATTTTTCTTTTTTTAACATTTTTATTTTATGTGTATGAGTGTGTTTTCTTTGCTCTCTCTCTCTCTCTCTCTCTCTCTCTCTCTCTCTCTCTCTCTGTCTTTTTTGAGTCAGGGTCTCCCTGTAGCTCTGGCTGTCCTGGAACTCACTCTGTAGACCAGGCTGGCCTTGAACTCACAGAGATCTGCCTGCCTCTGCCTCCCAAGTGCTAGGATTAAAGACATGTGCCACCATACCCGGCTAAAGTTATTTTTCATACACACAGCTGGGCCAACCATTAATCCTGGACTTACACATTAGCTGCAATGTCTCTGGTCAGCTATCAGGTGACTTTCATCTAGATAACTGAGGTCCCCAAGTAAAATGGTGTTCCCTGGCCCATCCTACTCTCGGAGTTGCTGTATGGAGTGGGGTAATATATGTGAAAATAAAATTGTCAACTAGAAATAAGTGCTCATATTTCAAATGAGTTCAGTCAGGTTGGGCGTGGTGGCGCACACCTTTAATCCTAGTGCTCAGGAGGCAGAGGCAGGCAGATCTCTGTGAGTTCAAGGCCAGTCTGGTCTACAGAGCAAGCTCCAGGCCAGCTGGAACTAAAGGGAAACCCTGTCTCAAAAAGACCAAACCAAACCAAACCAAAACAAAACAAAACAACCCAAAATCAAATGACTTCAGTTTACAATTCTGTATAAACACTATGTTCAGATAGCCTGAAGAACAAGACCAGTGTGTGCTGACATGAGGGAAGAAACATCACAGCTGGATAAAGTGGAGATGCACCTGCACCCCACTGTGGAGAAACTGAGCTCATTCTCTAAGAACAGAGTGTTTTCCTAAGCTTACGCTAGCATGCCAAACTGCTGACCTGGTTAAATTCTGGGGTAAGGCATGTATTACTTTTCTAATAAAACATGCACTGTGGACTTTCTCCCTGACCAAATTTTAGTCAGGGCCCTTTGTTCTACTAGGTCTTGACCTTGGCTCCACAGGCCTGCTCAACTCTGGTTTAGAAAGAATCCTGCTAAGTTAACCATTCCTAACCGCTGATATCTGATCAAGTTTCTAGTCCTGCCCCCCACCCCCATATCTAAGTCCTTGCCCTATCTTCAGCAAGAATCCTGCTAAGTCAGTTTAGCAAGAATCCCCCTACCCTGGATGCCTCTCTACAGAATTTTCCACCACAGACTTCTACCCTGCTTGCCAGCTATAAATTTCCACCTGTGTTTGCTGTATTTGGAGTGAAGCCCAATCTCTCTCTTACTGCAATATCCCTATTTCGATAGGTTTGGATAAAAGCTCTTGCTTTTTCAGAAAGTGTCAGAATTAATTTTTTTCTTACACACACACACACACACACACACACACCCCTTTTCTTTTTAAAAGAGAAACCAGGTTTATTTCAGAGACAGATGGGCTTACAGCTATGAGAGTCATGCAAGAGTGAGTAAAGGGTTCAAGGGAACATATATTCCTACACCCTTTTTTTTGAGACAGGGTCTCCCTTTAGTCCCAGCTGGCCTGGAGCTCACTATGTAGACCAGGCTGACCTTGAACTCACAGAGATCTGCCTGCCTCTGCCTCCAGAGTGCTGGAATTAAAGGCGAGGGCCACCACACCTGGCTTTTTTTTTTCCGCCCTACACTTTTTTTTAATTTTATTTATTTATTATTTTTGATGCGTATGAATATACTGTCTGCATGTAGGTTGGTGCATCCATGTAGTGCAATGCCGAGGAGGTCAGAAGAGGGCGTCAGATTCCTCTGGAATGGAGTTAAAGACGGTTCCTCGCCGCCATGTGGGTGCTGGGAATCGAACCTGGGTCCTCTGCAAGAGCAATCAGTGCTCTTAACTGCTGAGCCATCTCTCCAGCCTCACCTCATATTACTTTTTTAATTTTTTTGTTTTATTTTATTTTATTTTTTTTTAAATTTTTTTTTATTAATTTTATTTATTTCTGTATGTGTATGAATGTACTGTCTGCATGCAAGTTTGTGCACCCGTGTCGTGCAATGCCGCGGAGGTCAGAAGTCGGTCTCGGATTCCCCTGGAACTGGAGTTCTCCTGGAATTGGAGTTTCAGACGGTTCTCGGCCGCCATGTGGGTGCTGGGGATCGAACCCGGGTCCTCTGTAAGAGCGGTCGGCGCTCTTAACCGCTAGGCCATCTCTCCAGCCCCTATTTTATTTTATTTTATTTATTTATTTATTATGGTATTGAATGTACTTGTATGCATGCAGGTTGTCACCCCAGTGTCGTGGTGTTGGATTCCCTGGAACTGGAGTTCTTCCTGGATTGGAGTTACAGATGTTCCTCAGACGCCATGTGGTGCTGGGACAAACCTGGGTCCTCTGCAAGAGCAGTCAGGGCTCTCAACCACGTAGGGCCATCTGCTCCAGCCCTCATGTACTTTTTTTTTTTTTTTTTTATTTTATTTATTATCTGTCTGTATTGGAATGTACGTCTTCATGCAGGTCTGTGCACCCGTGTCGTGCAATTGCCGCGGAGGTCAGGAAGAGGATCTGGATTCCCCTGGAACTGGAGTTCTCCTGGAATTGGAGTTACAGACGGTTCTCGGCCGCCATATGGGTGCTGGGATCAAACCCGGGTCCTCTGCAAGAGCGGTCGGTGCTCTTAACCGCTAGGCTATCTCTCCAGCCCCAAGCCCCTCATGTTACTTTTTAAAACAAATTAACTTACTTTAAATATTTGTGTCTGTGTGTGTGCATGTGTGCTTCCTTCACTTTCATAATGTTCTCTAATAAACCTTTACAACTTTTCTACTTAGGAAAATGTTTTTTTCCAATATGATGAAGGGATAGAACACCTCTCTAGGGAAGAGGTAGCAGAAATAGTATCTGGAGACAGCAGCAGGCAGTGGGAGACATCAGGGTAGAAGCTCTCCCTGTGTCTGTCTGGTCTGCCTGTACCCCTACACCTTTTTAAATGCCCCTTTGGTCTTTTCAACCTCTAAAGAGTGAACATCAGTTACACCCCTTCCTTCTGAAAGGAGCTCCTAAGCCCCTGCAGGAACTGCACTTACAACTAAGGTTCAGCTGAGGTTGGGGGAGGTGGGGGGAGGGAGGAACGGGGGGGGGGGGGAATGGTAGGTCAACAAGGGTGCCCAAACCCCAGATATTCTAAGTCCTGAGACAACTTTTGGATCTCTCTTCTGCATTTTGAAAGTCACTACCTTATCCTTAAATCACCTCCAAAAATGATCTGGACTGCCTGTGAGCAGAAAGAACATTTTTTAGAAGCTGTCACTATCACTTCTTAGACATTCATCCCAGCAGGTTTGGCTCACAACTTTCTAGGCTGCTCTCTTCAGAAAAGTTCCTTAGCCTCTCAGGCAACAAGGACCCATCTATCCCAGCACCAACCCGGCTCTACCAGCCCTAGGCTTTCACCCCTTCCAAGATCCCTTCTCTGTCACCCTGTCACCTCTAAGCAGCCAAGGCCACTTCCTCCAAGTAGATTATTTCCTTGCTAAAAGTTACATTCAGTTTGGGAAAGAAACATGGTGATTATTTCTGAAAACATGCCTATACAGGTTATACAGATCAAATTTTGCTGTTTTAAGCTTTTTTGTTTAAACTAATTTTTCAAGAAATTATTTCTCTGTAACTTAGCCATTTAGTTGTAACTTCTGTTAGGAAAAACAGCTAAACTAGGCAAATTACTTCAGAACAAAAAAAAAACAATTTGGCTTTAACTAAGTCCAGGTTTTTCTCACTTTCTTTTCTTCTATTTGTAATATGTTTAATTTTAGCTTATTCCCACAGCCTGTCTCAGGAACTCTAGGATCTGTATTTAATTAATGTTCCAAATCTGCTCTCATTGTCAAATTTTTTCTCTAGCTTCATCAAAAGGAGCCCAGTACCTCAGACTCTAAGGGTTAAGTCCTCACTTTGCATGGCTAAAACTCTTGGCACACGTTCAGTCTTTTTTTTTTTTAATTTTTTTTAATTTAATTTTTATTTTTTGTATTTGTATGAATGTACTGTCTGCTTGTAGGTTTGTGCACCCGTGTCGTGCAATGCTGCGGAGGTCAGAAGAGGGTCTCGGATTCCCCTGAAACTGGAGTTCTCCTGGAATTGGAGTTACAGATGGTCTTAGCCGCCATGTGGATACTGGGGATCGAACCCGGGTCCTCTGCAAGAGCAGTCGGTGCTCTTAACCGCTAGGCTATCTCTCCAGCTCTGGACACATTCAGTCTTATTAGCAGCACTTAGTGGTGTACGTCACCCAGCTGAGCTGTGTAAGATTCCATCCCAGGGCTGTAGAGGAAGCTGTTTTCCAAGGAGAAGGTATCCCCGCAAATAGCTTTTTTGCTCCCCAGATTTTAAATTTACAAGTGAAGAGGCAACTAGTTACCATGGGTAAAAATAAAGCTTCACATAGTTCAGAAAAGAGGGAAGCCCTGTCACCTGCTAATGACCAAAAGTATAAAGAAATTCAGGCAGTCTTTAATAAGACTAACAGTTGTTATGCTAGACTGACAGTAGTGCAATAACCTGCTGCATCCTAGCCTGTAACAGTAGACAAATGATCTGTATCAACTGTACTTTTCATACCAGATAGTAAAATAGGAATTCAAATCATATGTCATGGGCAGTGGTGCATGCCTTCAATCCCAGGGCTCAGACACAATAGGCAAGTGGATCTCTGAGTTCCAGACCAGTCAAGGCCACATAGTGAGACCCTGTCTCAAAAAATAACAACAAAAAATATTTGGATTATACAAATTTTTAAAATATTTTTATTTTATGTGTATGGGCATACTGCCTGCATGTGTGTAAGCGTACTACGTGCATGCACTGGCCTCAGAAGAGAGTTTTGGATTCCCCTGGATCTTTTGTTACGGATGGTTATTAGCCACCATGTGGATGCTCTGCAATAACAGCCAGTGCTCTTAACCGCTAAACCATCTTTCCAGCCCCAATTTAAAATTTTTAACATGCAGGCCAGGCAAGGTGGCGCACACCTTTAATCCCAGCGCTCAGGAGGCAAAAGCAGGAGAATCTCTGTGAATTCAAGACCAGCCTGGTCAACATAGTGAGTTCCAGGACAGCTGGGGCTACAAGGAGACCCTGTCTCAAGAAGACAAAAAAATAAATAAAATTTAACATGCTTAGTAGAAATCACCTCAGGATAGACACTTATCTTAGGACCCAGGATGTCCACATTCTGCCTGACTTGTCATTCCACACTCTTCTCTCCAGTTTACCACTTACCTCAATCCATGGCTTGAGAGACTTTAACTGTTGATTCATTCACACAATATTTCATTATTTGCTGATAATGAAAATCCTAGAAAATGGATGGAGTCACCAAAGTTCTGATGATAGGTCTAAATCAGATACTAATCCTTGTGTCTTTGTTACACATATGTCTAACAACTACTGGTTAAAATTTGGAGAAGGTTGCACGACATGGGTGCACAAACCTACATGCAGACAGTACATTCAAACATATACAAAAATAAACAAAATTTTTAAAAAATGGCTGGAGAGATGGCCTAGTGGTTAAGAGCGCCGACTGCTCTTGCAGAGAACCTGTGTTCAATCCCCAGCACCTACATGGCGGCTTAGAAACGTCTTTAACTCCATTTCCAGGGGAATCCGACACCCTCTTCTGACCTCCGAGGCATTGCACAACACGGGTGCACAGACCTACATGCAGAAAGTGCATTCATACACACAAAACAAAAATAAAAAATAAAAAAAGAAAGATTCAGTATTAATAAGATGTCAATTCTTCTCTACTGGCTCTCATATTTAATACAACCTCGATCAGAATGAGTTATTTTGTCAGTGACATTTATATGGAAAGGCAAAGGGCCAGAAATACCCAGCACCTTACCAAAGGAGAGCAAAGCTCAAGGACTGACACCACTGGACTCCAAGACTCAAAAACAGATGCTATTTCCAAGCCTGTGTAGTGCTGGTGAGAGACAGACGAACCTGCCAAACAGCCCAAAACAGACTCATACAGTGAACTGACCTTTGGCAAAGGATCAAAGGCCAACTGAATGGAGAAAAGATTATCATTTCAACAAGTGGTACTGGAATAACTGGAAGTTTACCTACAGGAAAATAAATCCAGATACAGAACTGATGTTTTTCATACAAATTAACAAATATTTCACAGACCTAAATGGGGAAGAAAAAAGAGCCTTTTAGAAGATCATATAGCAGCTAGGTGTGGTGGCGCACCCTAATCCTAGCACTTGGGAGGCAGAGGCAGGTGGATCTTTGTGAGTTCAAGGCCAGCCTGGTCTACAGAGTGAGTTCCAGGACAACAGCTGGGACTACAGGGAGACCCTGTCTTGAAAAGACCAAAAAAAAAAGATCATATAGGGGGGCTGGAGAGATGGCCTAGTGGTTAAGAGCGCCGACTGCTCTTGCAGAGGACCTGGGTTTGATCCCCAGCACCCATATGGCGGCTGAGAACCGTCTTTAACTCCAGTTCCAGGGGAATCCGACCTCCAAGGCATTGCACGACAAACCTACATGCAGACAGTACAGTCATACACACACAAAAATAAATTAAAAAAAAAAACTATTGCTTCTTTTAAAAAAAAAGATCATATAGGAAAAAACACAGGTGATTTTGACAGTGGCAAACATTTTTTTAGATACAGTATCAAAAGTACTGTATGAAAAAAAGATGAATTGGACATCATTAAAATTAAAAACATCTACACTGCGGAAACTGTTAAGAAATTAAAAGGGCTGTACAGGTGGTGTGTGCCTTTAATAATTCCAGCACTTGGGAGGCAGAGGCAGGCATATCTCTGTGAGTTCGAGGCCAGCTTGGTCTACATAGTGAATTCCAGGACAGATGGGGCTACAGGGAGACCCTGTCTCAAAACAACCAAAAAAAAAAAAAAATCTGTGTTTTCCAGGGGATGGAGAATGGTGACTGGCATTTTTTGAGCACTACAACTATTCTATGCGACATTATAATAAGAGATATGTGAGTCTGTGCATTAGCCCATGGAGCTACTCCACGCCAAGAGTAAACCTCAGTGGACTTAAGTCAACATTATCAATGCTGGAGAGATGGCTCAGCAATTAAGAGCACTGTCTGCTCTGGCAGAGGACCTGGGTTTCGACTTCTGGAGAACACACATGGAGGCTAAGAACTATTTGTAACTACAGTTCCAAGAGATCCCACACCCTCTTCTGACCTCTGCAAGCATTGTACCCATGTGGTGCACTTACATACAGAAGGCAAAACACTCAAACACATAAAAAAAAAAGAATAATAATAATGCTGAAGAAGTGGCTTGGCAGTTAAGAGAACTTGCTCTTGCAGAGGACTTGTGTTTGGTTCCTGGTGGCTTCACAAACTGCCAGTAACTCTGGCTCCAGGAGATCTGCCCCTGGAGGAAGAGCTCTGGAGACACTGGGGTCAGCAGTGCTCTGCAAGTGCATCTATCCAGTGGCAAGTATTATGGAAGCTCAGCAGATTGCCAATTCAAGGCCACAACCATCACCACCTTCACTGGTAATTAAAGTATATTTCTATCTCCATCTGAGTATTTCAGTGTCATTCTAGCTGTTAATGAAAGGACTGTACTCTTTAAATAACTATTTTAAAACCCCCAAAAGCCACATCCAAAAAGACCCCAAATTAGTGCAAAAAATCATAACCTAGGTGTGGTGATGTACACCTGTAATCCCAGCATGCCAAAGGTAGGGAGAACTTCGGGGGAGGGTTCTCAGCAAGAAGGTAGTTTAGTGAAACTCAAGCTAAAAAAAAATCTTAATTCAGGCCAACTGCTTAATATCCTATGACTATAATACTTATGAGTTTCTAAAACATACTTGTTCTTAACCAAAGTTTGTATAATTAATTAATTAAATTTATTTATTTATTTATTTTGGTCTTTTCAAGACAGGGTCTCCCTGTAGCCCCAGCTGTCCTGGAACTCACTCTGTAGACCAGGCTGACCTTGAACTCACAAAGATCCGCCTGCCTCTGCCTCCCAAGTACTAGGATTAAAAGCATGCGCCACCCCCAAAGTTTTTTTAAACTGTGGGTTATAGCCATATGGAGACTTGTAACTCAAATGGAGATTATAAAAAAAATTGGTAAGAGTAAAATCTTCTGAATGCACAGTGACCTAAAATAAATTCAAAATCAAATACATAGTGAATTTGGGGTGTCTCTGGCAGCACCAGCCCTTGTGCCATCATTTGACCACACCAAGCCCTTGGTTCTAAACACACAGCATGGGTACCGTGCACTGTGCCTATGGACACACCATACAGTGCCTAACAACACCACCCAAAGCATCTTGACTCAGATTACACACTAGTGCACACTATGAATTGAAGTGTTCTGACAGTTTTTGCTTCCACAGAAACATAATGATTTAATTAAAGACCACAAAACTTTTTAAAGTGGTTCATTAAATTAACATTCAAAGTAGCAGATTTCATTATGGCATTTTTGCACAGACGCTGAACTTATTCATCCTGCTCCCTCACATCCCTCCTACCCCTGTCCCCATCCCCCTCCTGCTGGTTCCCCTTCCCAACAGCTTCCTTTCTGGTTTCATGTCACACATATTCAATTACCCTTTCTTCTTTCCAAGGGTTTCCCCTTTCTAGTTTCATCACACACACACACACACACACACACACACACAGAAGGGGGGTGCACACACACTCTTAAATCTAAGACCTATATGAGAGAAAATATGGCACTTATCTTTGAGTCTGGCTCACTTTGCTTAACATAAATGATTTCCAATGCCACCCATCATACTACAAGTGTCACAATTATATTTTTCTTTACGGCTGAATAAAATTCCACTTTGAATACAGATGTGCTACATTTTCTTACTCATTCATCTGCTGACAGACATCTAGGCTAGTTCCATTTCTTGGTTACTATAAATACTGCTGCAATAAACATGGATGTGCAAGTCTCTGGGGTAGAACTTACAGTCCTCTGGGTACAGTACAAGAGGTGGTGGAGCTGGGTTTTAGGATAGTTTTTGTTCTATTGGTTTTTTGAGACAGGATCTCATTGAGCCCAGGTTGACCTTAACTCACTATCCAGCCATGCCTGCCATATCCCAAGTACTGGAATTACAGGTTGAGTGCCACCACAGTCATCTCTGTGTCATATAGGAGATCTACTTTCAGTTTTTTGTGGGGTTTGCTTTGAAATATTTTATTTACTTTTATGAATGTATGATTGTGTTTGCATACATGTATGTAAGTGTACCACGTTTGTGCCTGGTGCTTATAGAGACTAGAACTCCTGGAACTGGAGCTTAAAACGGTTATTAACCACCATGTGGGTTCTGGGAACCAAACCTGAATCCTCTGCAAGAACACCCAATGGTCTTAACCACTGAGCCACCTTCCTAGCCCGTATTTCTAAATTTTTTTTGGGGGGGGGTCTTTTTGAGACAGGGTCTCCCTTTAGTCCTAGTTGGCCTGGAGCTCGCTCTGTAGACCAGGCTGGCCTTTAACTCACAGAGATCCACCTGCCTCTGCCTCCTGAGTGCTGGGATTAAAAGCATGCACCACCATGCCCATCTTTCTAGATGGTTTTTTTTTTTAAAGCTATTGTAGATGGGATATTTTCCCAGTTTTTTTCTCAACAAAATTCGTTATTGGTATGTATAAGAACTACTAGTTTCTGTATGTTAATTTCATACTTTGCTCAAAGTGTCTATCTGCTCTAGGAGTTTTTGGTGTAGATTTTCAGGGGTAATCTGACTTTACCCTTTCTTCTTTAAGACTTTGAGACTATTCTGAATATAAATGAGGAGTAGCAAACCTTGTTTCAGTTTAGACTTTAGTTAAATGTCTTTAGTATGTCTGCTATAGGTTTGTCATATATAGCCTTTATTATAGCCAGACAAGTTCCTCAAGATTTTTATCATAGATACCAAAGTTGCTCAAATGCCTTTTTTTGCATCCATTGTGATTATATTATTTTTGTCCTTACGTCTACATGCTACATTACACTGACTTTTTTTTTAATACACTTTTTTTTGGGGGTGGGGGGGTTGAGACAAGATCTCCCTGTAGCCCCAGATGGCCTGAAATTCATTATGAACACCAGGATAGCCTTGAACTCAGAGAGATCCACCTGCTTCTGCCTCCCAAGTGCTAGGACTAAAGGTGTGCACCACCACACTGATTGTGTTCTTACTCAGTTTTCTTATCAGGATGGTACTAGCTTCATAGAATGAGTTTGGTAATATTCCTTCCTTTTCATTTTGTGAGAAAGTCTGAGAAGTATGTTGGTGTTACCTCTTCCCAGCAAGATGTCTTAGCAGGTTAAGGCACTCACTTGCTGCCAAGCCTGCTAACCTGAGTTCAGTCCCTAGGACCCACATGGTAGAAGGAACTGAGTCCCCCAAGCTGTTTTCTGAGCTCCACATGCACACACTCATACACGCAAGACAAATAAATGAATGTAATAATTCTTAATAGGGAAGAATTAGCATATTCATTCAGTTCCAGACTTTTGTGGGGAATCTTCTAATCACTATTTCAATATGGTTGTTTGCTATATGCTGTTCGGTTGCATGTTTAAATCCTCTTGGCTTAATTTCAGTAGGCCATGCATACTTGGAATTTCCATTTCTTCTAGATTTTTCCAGCTCTGGGGAATATAAGATTTCAATATAATTTCCAAACAATTCTCTGGATGTCATCAGAATCTGTTAAAGCATCTCACTTTTCATCTCTATTAATTTGGGTCTTTTTCTGTGTTAGCCTAGGTTAGTTTAGGGTTATGTCAGGTGTGATGACACACACCTTTAATACCAGTGCTCTGGAGGCAGGGGCAGGTGGGTCTCTCTGTGAGCCAGCCTAGTCAACACAGTAGGTTCCAGGACAGCTAGGACTAAGGGAAACCCTGTCTCAACTGGACTGAAAAAAAAAAAAAAAAAAAAATCAATGTTTTATATGATGTATTCCATATTGTTTTTTTTTAAACTTTATGTGTACAAGTGTATTGCCTGCATGTATGTAAGTGCACCCATGTCATACAATGCTCTCGGAGGTCAGAAGAAAGTTTCAGATCCCTTTAGAACTAGAGTTATCGATGGTTGTTAGCTGCCAAGTAGTTGCTGTGATTCATGGTCTTCTGCAAAAGCAGCCTGTGCTTTTAACCACTCATCTTTCCAGTCCAGAATCCTTTAGTTGTCATTTAATTAATTTCTGCCTTATTCATTATTTCTTGCTGTCTACTTTATTTGGGTTTGCTTTTCTAGAGCTTTGAGGTGTGTCATTATGTTATTTGAGATGTGATCGGATTGTTTTGACTCAGAGGTCTCCTGTATTCTAGGCTGGTTTCAAACTTGTTAGGTAGCCAATGATAACCTTGTACTTCTGACCCTCCTGCCTCTGCCTCTGGAGTGCTGGGATTTCAAATCTCTAATGTTTTTCTAGATGTAAGCACTAATAACCATAAACTTTCATTTCAGAACTGTTTTAGCTATGTATCAGAGGTTCTATTACATTGTACTTTCATTTTCACTTGAGTCTACAAAGTTTTACATTTCCTGATTCATTAAGTGATCCACTGCTTGTTCAGAACTATACTATCCAAGTATTATGTGGTTTCTCTTGCTGATTTCTAGTTTAATCCCACTATGATCTGATAAAATACAAGAATTACTTACTTTATATTTGATAAGGCTTGCTTTGTGGTCTACAATGTGATCAATTTTTGAGAAGGTTCCATAAGCCAGTGAAAAGAATGTGTATTCCAAATCTGTTGGATGGAATATTCTACAGGTATCTGTTAAATACAATTGATTGATCTATGATATAATTAAGCCCTAAGGTTGGTTGATTTTTAATTTGGAAGACCTATGTGGAATGAGAGTGCTCAAGGCCCCTGGTGGCACTGTGTCAGGCCCTACCCGACTTCCATGCTTTTAGAGTTTGTTGTATGAAATTAGGATCCTCAACATTCAGTGCATAAATATTTACCATTGATATGTCTTCTCAATTAATTGTTTAATTTGGGGAGGTTTTTTGTTGGTTTGTTTTTTGTTTTTGAGACAGGGCTTCCCTGTAGCCCCAGCTGGCCTGAAATTCATTGTGTAGACCAGGCTGGCCTTGATTTCAGAGATTCACCTGCCTCTGCCTCTCAAGTGCCAGGAATAAAGGCATGTGCTACCACATGGGCTTCAATTGTTTAATATGTGGTGACCTTCATCTCTTCTGAGTCTAACTTGGTTTGAAACCCACTTTATTAAGGCATCAGATTGGCAGCAGCACTTGTTTTTGTTGTTTGTTTATATTTACTTGGTAGGCAGATATTCACTCTTTGATTCTCAGTGTGTGGGTGGCTCTACCAGTGGGGTATGTTTCTTGGACATCTGATCTTGGAAAACAAAGAATTTTGATATTTTCCTGCTGTCATTCCTCAGCATGTTAAGTATCAAATTAATGCATCATTGGATTGGCCAGCATTAGACAAACAAGCACATCCATTTCATGATTTCCCAAATTTGCTTTCATATTTAGTACATGTTAAAATACATGTATACCAAAGAATTGTTCTAAAATTTGAGTTATCAGTAAATGATGGAATTATATACCTATTCTGTTTATATATCCAAATTGTGAAAAGGTTTAGGAAGCCCTGTTTGTGGGGGGTGAGGGCTGGAAAGATAGTGTGCTGGATAGCTTTGGTGTCAACTTGACACACCTGGGTTGAAGAAGCCTCAACTAGGGAATTGCCTCCATTGGACTGGCCAGGCCTGTGGCCATATCTGTAGGGTATTTTCTTGATTGTTGAGTGATGTGGGAGGGCCGAGCCCACTGTGGGAGGGGCCACCCCTGGGCACATTGTTGTGTTGTCTAAGAAAGCAGGCTGAGCATGGGCCAGGAGAGTAAACCAAGTAAGTAGCATTCCTCCATGGCCTGTGCTTCAGTTCCTACCTCCAGGTTCCTGCCACAAATTTCTACCTGGGGCTCCCTAAGTGATCAATTGTGATCTGGGAGGTGTTAAGATGAATAAACCCTTTCCTTCCCAAGTTGGTATTTGTCATGGTTAATCCTGGGTGTCAACTTGACTGGACTAAGGAACAAATAAGAGAAAAGGGTCTTCTGATTGGACCACCTCAACCCGGATGGCCCACCCCAAATGTGGGTGTTACCTTCTGCCGGCAGGCAGTATTTAAGGCCACGGCAGCGGGAGCTGGCCCCTTTTTTTCCTCTTCCTGCGGCTTGCCTCTCTCTCATCTGGTGAGTTTGCCTTGCTGCTGTGATCAACCTTTCGGATCCCAGCGTGTACCGAGACTGGCAGATCTCCTGGAATCCATTCGGGCCTTCAGCACTAGACTGGGACTCCTGAGACATCCAGCCTTGCGGACTGAGCAGTTCCCTGGATTCCCGGCCTCTCCAGTTCGGCGCTACTGTTGAGCTCCGTCACGTGAGCAAATCAATAAATTGTATATAGTTATATATATTCATCCTGTTGCTTCTGTTTCTTTAGAGAACCCTGACTAATACAGATTTTGGTACCAGAAGTGGTTCTAGAGAAACAGAATTGAAAGGATGAATTTCTTTAGTGGGCTTGGTAGCCTCTGGAGCCAGCTCTCCAACCCAATGAAGCCTAGAGTTACTGAAGGCTCTCCTGGTGGCATGAAGAGGAATGATAATCCTTGGTGCAGACTATTTGATCTAATTATGAAGATAGATCCATTTGACTCACCTAACTCACCTCTTGTGAGAAGCAAGGAATTTAGTGACTCTATATATAAAACGTTCGAGAAATTGCAGAAAAATCAGGAAAATAATGATGTTGCCTTGTTGCTCCTAGCATGTCTGGATAAACTGTTAGACGAAAATATGGAGCTCGGTGATAAAAATGACCAGCTCCGGATTCGAAACAACAGTTTAAAGGTTTCCAAGTGTGCTCTGGAAGAGAATCTTCTCTCCAGCAGCCAAAGAGCTAAAGCAGCAGAAAATCAAGCTGGAGCCCTTATTATACGGTTGGCTGATTTACAACGCAAATTTAATTCCCAGCCACGAAAAGTGTCAGCAGTTAAAGTGAGAGCACTGGTGGGGAAAGGGTGGAACCCTGAAACTTGGGATGGAGATGTGTGGGAGAACTATGATGATGAGGATTTTGAACCCTCGGATTCTGAGGGATTTTCTTTATCTGAGGAATTAACCTCCCCACCCTCAGCAGAGAATCCACACCCTGCAGATCCCTCCTCCCCACCCTTGCCTGAGGAAATTAATCCCCCCCTCCCAGTGGGAGCTGATGTCCCTCAGGGCCCAACAATTGTTGCCTCTAGACCTATAACCAGATTGAAGTCTAAGCAAGCCCCTCAAGGTGAGATAGAAAGTGTGGTCCACGAGGAGGTGCGATATACTACTAAAGAAATTAATGAGTTTGCTGATTCGTTCCGGCAGAAGCCTAAGGAATATGTGTGGGAATGGATTTTAAGGGTGTGGGATAATGGTGGAAGGAATATAAAATTGGATCATACTGAGTTTATCGATATGAGCCCACTGAGTAGAGATTCTAGGTTTAACATGGAAGCTCGAGCAGTTAAAAAAGGTGTTAAAAGTTTATTTGAATGGTTGGCTGATGTATTTATTAAAACATGGCCTACTAACAGCGAGTTAGAGATGCCTGATATTCCTTGGCTTAGTATTGATGAAGGGATTGTGAGGGTCAGGCAGATGGGCATGCTCGAGTGGATTCGAAGTGTAAAACCACATTCTCCACAATATGAGGACCCAGAGGACATGCCACTCACTGAATTTATAAGATGGAAAGTACTGAGAGAGACACCAGAACATTTGAAGAGCTTTGTTTTTGCTCTATTTCTTATGCCAGATCTTACAGTTAGAGAAGTTGTGGCTCGTTTGCATAAATTAAATGTACACGTAGTAGGTCTAACAGGACCTCAGGGTAGGCGTCAGGTGGCAGCACTGAATCGCAGAAGGCCAGATGAGCGTAGTTACAGTAATTATCATAATGGGTGGCAAAGGCAAAACAATACCTATAATGGCATGACCCGAAATGATCTTTGGAACTGGCTAATTAATCATGGTGTTCCCAGGAACCAAATACATAAGAAGCCTACTAAGTTTTTATTTGATCTGTATAAGCAGAAAAGCTCTAGAACGAATGACAGGAAGTCAACATTTGATTTTAGGAGTAGCGAATCCCGCCCAGTTGACCGGTTTCCAGACTTGAGACAGTTCACAGACCCAGAACCCCTTGAATGAAGGGGTGGCCGGGTTCCAGTGAGGAAGGACCTTGTCACAATACCAAAGAGTTATGCTGTTTGCCTTCCTCCTGTCCTTCCCCAGAGGGACCTGAGGCCTTTTACTAGGGTAACTGTACACTGGGGAAAAGGAAATAATCAGACTTTTCGAGGCCTATTGGATACTGGTTCTGAGTTGACACTGATCCCAGGAGACCCTAAAAAGCATTGTGGCCCTCCGGTTAAAGTAGGGGCCTATGGAGGTCAGGTGATAAATGGAGTTTTGGCTGAAGTCCGACTCACGGTGGGCCCAGTGGGTCCCAGAACGCATCCCGTAGTTATTTCCCCAGTCCCAGAATGTATAATTGGGATAGATATAATTAGAAATTGGCAGAATCCCCACATTGGTTCCCTGATCTGTGGAGTGAGGGCTATTATGGTTGGAAAGGCCAAATGGAAACCATTGGTGTTGCCTCTACCAGGGAAAATAGTGAACCAAAAACAGTATCGTATCCCTGGAGGGATTGCGGAGATTAATGCCACTATCAAGGATTTGAAAGATGCAGGGGTGGTGATTCCTACCACATCTCCATTTAACTCTCCAATTTGGCCTGTGCAAAAGACAGATGGATCATGGAGAATGACAGTTGACTATCGAAAACTCAACCAAGTAGTGACACCAATTGCAGCCGCTGTACCAGATGTGGTGTCCTTACTCGAGCAGATTAATATGTCTCCTGGTACCTGGTATGCAGCTATTGATCTGGCCAATGCTTTTTTCTCAATACCGGTTCATAAGGACCACCAGAAGCAATTTGCTTTCAGCTGGCAAGGCCAACAGTATACCTTTACTGTCTTACCTCAGGGGTATGTTAACTCTCCAGCGTTGTGCCATAACTTAGTTAGAAGGGATCTTGATCGCCTGACTCTTCCACAAAATATCACACTGGTCCACTATATTGATGATGTTATGTTGATTGGACCCAGTGAACAGGAGGTAGCAGCTAGCCTAGACTTGTTGGTAAAGCATATGCGCATGAGAGGATGGGAAATAAATCCAACTAAAATTCAAGGGCCATCTACCTCGGTGAAGTTTCTAGGAGTTCAGTGGTGTGGAGCATGCAGAGACATTCCTTCTAAGGTAAAGAATAAGTTGTTGCACCTGGCCCCTCCCTCCACCAAGAAAGAAGCACAACGTCTGGTGGGTCTTTTTGGATTCTGGAGGCAGCACATTCCTCATCTGGGTGTGTTACTACGACCCATATATCAGGTGACTCGTAAGGCAGCAAACTTTGAGTGGGGCTTGGAACAGGAAAAGGCTCTTCAACAGGTCCAGGCTGCGGTGCAGGCTGCTCTGCCCCTAGGGCCATATGATCCAGCAGACCCAATGGTGCTTGAGGTATCAGTGGCAGATAGAGATGCTGTCTGGAGTCTGTGGCAGGCTCCCATAGGGGAATCACAGCGGAGGCCCTTGGGATTTTGGAGCAAGGCTCTACCTTCATCTGCAAACAACTATTCTCCTTTTGAGAGACAGCTCTTAGCCTGCTATTGGGCCTTAGTGGAAACTGAACGTTTGACAATGGGCCACCAAGTCACCATGCGACCTGAGCTGCCCATCATGAGCTGGGTGTTATCTGACCCACCAGACCATAAAGTAGGACGTGCACAGCAACAGTCCATTGTCAAATGGAAGTGGTACATACGGGACAGGGCCCGGGCAGGCCCTGAGGGCACAAGCAAGCTACATGAAGAAGTTGCCCAAATGCCTATGGTTCCCACTCCTGTTACAATGTCTCCTGGGCTTAAGCATGCACCTATGGCTTCATGGGGTTTGCCCTATGATCAGTTGACTGAGGAAGAGAAGACTAGGGCCTGGTTTACTGATGGTTCTGCACGCTATGCAGGCACCACCCAGAGGTGGACAGCTGCAGCATTACAGCCAATTTCTGAAACAACCCTAAAGGACACTGGTGAAGGAAAGTCTTCACAGTGGGCAGAACTTCGGGCAGTGCACATGGTTGTGCATTTTGCCTGGAAGGAGAAATGGCCAGAGGTTCGATTATATACTGATTCATGGGCTGTAGCCAATGGTTTGGCTGGATGGTCAGGGACTTGGAAGGAGCATGACTGGAAAATTGGTGAGAAAGACATTTGGGGAAGAAGTATGTGGATAGAGCTCTCTGAATGGTCAAAGGATGTGAAGATACTTGTGTCTCATGTAAATGCTCATCAAAAGGTGATCTCAGCAGAGGATGAGTTTAATAATCAAGTAGATCGGATGACTCGTTCTGTGGATAGTCAGCCTCTTTCTCCAGCTATCCCTGTTGTTGCTCAATGGGCCCATGAACAAAGTGGTCATGGTGGCAGAGATGGAGGTTATGCATGGGCTCAACAGCATGGACTCCCACTCACTAAGGCTGATCTGGCTACAGCTGCTGCCGAGTGCCAGATTTGCCAACAGCAGAGACCAACATTGAGCCCCCGATATGGTGCTATTCCCCGGGGTGACCAGCCAGCAACCTGGTGGCAGGTTGACTACATTGGACCACTTCCATCATGGAGGGGACAGCGTTTTGTTCTTACAGGAATAGATACTTATTCTGGTTATGGATTTGCCTTTCCTGCACGTAATGCTTCTGCCAAAACTACCATCCAGGGACTTACGGAATGCCTTATCCACCGTCATGGTATTCCTCACAGCATTGCTTCTGATCAAGGAACTCACTTCACAGCCAAAGAAGTGCGACTGTGGGCCCATGGTCATGGTATCCACTGGTCTTACCATGTTCCCCACCACCCAGAAGCAGCTGGCTTGATAGAACGATGGAATGGCCTCTTGAAGACACAGTTACAGCGCCAATTAGGTAGCAATACCCTGGAGGGCTGGGGCAAGGTTCTCCAGCAAGCAGTATATGCTTTGAATCAGCGTCCACTATATGGTACTGTTTCTCCTATAGCCAGAATTCATGGGTCCAGGAACCAAGGGGTGGAAGTGGGAATGATTCCACTCACTATCACCCCTAGTGACCCAGTAGGAAAATTTTTGCTTCCTGTACCCACGACCTTGCGTTCTGCTGGTCTAGACGTTTTGGCTCCAATGGGGGGAGTGCTTTTGCCAGGAGATACAGCAAACGTTCTATTGAACTGGAAGCTAAGACTTCCCCCTGGCCACTTCGGGCTTCTACTGCCTTTAAGCCAACAGGCTAAGGAAGGAATAACAGTAGTAGGAGGAGTGATTGATCCAGACTACCATGGGGAAATTGGACTTTTTCTCCACAATGGGGGCAAGGAAGATTATGTCTGGAAGGCAGGAGATGCTGTAGGGCGCCTTCTGGTGCTACCATGTCCTATGATTAAGGTCAATGGGAAACTCCAACAACCCAAACCAGACAGGACAATAAATGGCCCAGACCCTTCAGGGATGAAGGTATGGGTCACTCCTCCAGGGAAAGAGCCAAGACCTGCAGAGGTGCTTGCTGATGGCGGAGGAAATACAGAATGGGTAGTAGAAGAAGGTAGTCATAAATATCAGCTGAAGCCACGGGACCAGTTGCAGAAACGTGGATTATAATAGATATTAACCTTCGTCCTATTTGGTTAAGAATGTGCTTGTTTATATATGTATATATATATATGTATATATGTATGTATATTAAGTGGATACTTGTGTTCCCCTTTGAATGTGCAACTGAGATATGTGTTAAGTGTTGTCATATTTAGGTTATTAGATACTGAAGGACTAAGTTCTTCTCAAGGACATTACCACCTACTCTAAGATATAATGCTTTGCTATTGCACATGAGATACTTATAACATGTTAGGTGGAATTATGACCCTGCCATCGTTTGCAATTGACATTTAAGCAGAGGCTATTTATTGGGTGTCAAGTTGACAAGGGGTGGACTTGTCATGGTTAATCCTGGGTGTCAACTTGACTGGACTAAGGAACAAATAAGAGAAAAGGGTCTTCTGATTGGACCACCTCAACCCGGATGGCCCACCCCAAATGTGGGTGTTACCTTCTGCCGGCAGGCAGTATTTAAGGCCACGGCAGCGGGAGCTGGTCCCTTTTCCTTCTTCCTGCGGCTTGCCTCTCTCTCATCTGGTGAGTTTGTCTTGCTGCTGTGATCAACCTTTCGGATCCCAGCGTGTACTGAGACTGGCAGATCTCCTGGAATCCATTCGGGCCTTCAGCACTAGACTGGGACTCCTGAGACATCCAGCCTTGCGGACTGAGCAGTTCCCTGGATTCCCGGCCTCTCCAGTTCGGCGCTACTGTTGAGCTCCGTCACGTGAGCAAATCAATAAATTGTATATAGTTATATATATTCATCCTGTTGCTTCTGTTTCTTTAGAGAACCCTGACTAATACAGTATTGATGAAAGTGTTTTGTCACAGTGATTGAAAGCAAACTAGAACAAATGGCTTGGTGGTTAAGATCATGTAAAGCTCTTGCAGGGGACCCAAACTCTGTTCCTGTCACCCATGAGCCACAGTTCATAACTGCCTTTTAGTCCAGCTCCTTGAGAGTCAAATCATCTTATGGACCCCAGGACACCTGCCTTCACACGTGTGTACACACACACACACGCACACACATATACACATAATTAAAATAAACCATCTTGGAGGGTAAAACATCAACAAGTTGTCCTCTGACCTCTACATGACTGCTGTGTCATTCTCTCTCTCTCTCTCTCTCTCTCTCTCTCTCTCTCTCTCTCTCTCTCTCACTCTCTCTCTCATTTCTCTTAATTTTTAGAAGCTGGATATGGCAATAATCTTGGTGCTAGGAGGTAGAGACTGTGTGTCCCTGGAACTCGCTGGCAAACTAGTCTATGAAATCAGTGAGATCCAGGTTCAATGAGAGACGCTTAATGAAAAAATAAGGTGGAAAGCAATAAAGGAAGACACCTGACAGCAACCTCTGGTCTCAGGACACTCCAACCACATACATAAGGTGACTGTACCTGTATACATGTGTACATGCAAATAACAAATACAGAATATTGGAAGATAATGAGCTTGATCCTATATCCTGAGCTAGCTTCCTCTTGGCAACCACAGCCCCACCACAAACACACCCTCCACTGTGAAGACAGGTGTGGCAAGAACCTTAGACTCTCCTGCCCTGACCCAAATTCCCCCCACCGGAAGGTGAGAGCTGATTAGCATGTGACCACCTTCAAGGCACATTCCAGAGCAGGGGTTGCCAAGTGTTCTGAAACAAGTTCCTAAACCTCCCTAGGCAGCCCCCATACTAGGGACATGAGAATCTGACCATGGGGAATTTTAGCATACACCAGAACACACACTCCCTTTCTTTCAGGTTCTCCTTATACAGCTGCTGGCCAGACACAGAAGTATTAATTAAATACCCCACCTCCATTCTGGAGGCCAGACCCAGAGCCTTATGGTACAAGACAAGAACTCTACTACTGAGCTACATCTCAGTCTGAAAACTTGTGATATCATAGAGTAGATGTCCAGATTCTACCTATTGAGCCTTTTAGAGACAGACAGTAATTGCCACCATGTATCCCTTCAGAATTGGGTTTAAAGAAGGAAGAAAATTAAAACTACAGGAAAGAGGAACACAAGTACTGAAAGCAGTCCATCCTAAACCTTCTTCATGGTCATGGCAGATAACAAAGTCTAACATCAGCAAGTCTCAGCTCTCCATTTCATCTCAGCAGTTTTTAATGCAAGCTGGCATCAAGGCTTTTGATGTGGAATCTAAGACCTAAAAGATGGAAAGCCATGCTGAGGGGACAGCTCAGTCAGCTTTCCTTACAAGCGTGAGGAGCTCAGTTTAACCCCCACGACCCACGTAAAAAGTCAATGTAGTGGCACTCACTTGTAATCCCAGTTCTGAGGAGGCAGGTAGACCCCTGAGGCTCACTTACCAGCCAGCCAGTAAGAGACCCTGTCTCAGAAAAAGGTCATCAGCAGTTGAGGAAGATCCCCAAGGCTGTCCTCTGACCACCACAGGTGTACATACACCACAAGAATATGCAACACACACACACGCACGCACACACGCACTAAAAAACAAACAAAAAAAAAACAAAAAAAAAACAGGAAAGCAGTCAACCCCTGTATAGAAAATTACAACAAGGTCAAACCTCTAACAGATAAAATTCTAAGGTAACAGCCTTCATAACCACTGTTTTCAGAAGAGAGGAACTGAGGAAAGAAGAGATTCAAGGGCTGGAGAGATGGTTCAGTGGTTAAGAGCACTGACTGTTCTTACAAAGGACATGGGTTCAATTCCTAGCACCCACATTGTAGCAAACAACCATTTATAACTCCAGTTCCAGGGGATCTGACCACCTCTTCTGACCTCCATGGGCACTGCATAACACCGGTGCACCTACATACAAGCAATACACTCATACAAGCAATACACTTGTACACATAAGTGAAAATAATCTTTTATTTTTTAAAGAGATCTAAGCAGGCTTTAGTGAAAAAGTGGTCCACAGCAGCTTTCTAAATGAAATGAAGTGGGGAAGAAGAGAGGAAGGCTGCATGGGGAACAAAAAGAGGGGAATAAGGCAAGACTGTTCTAGCTGAATGTGGACTTTTTTTCTTTAAATGTCTCAGCCAAAAGAAACAGGTTTCACATGTGTAAGAGCAAGGGTGATTGGTACAGAGCCAGTTTGTCATGAGGCCCAGTTTCCAACACTTGCTAGGAGGCAAAGCTATAAGGATTTTATTCTTGCATGAGGTTCAGGAGGAAGGGATATAGGCAAGATCCCTGAGCTACATTCAACCTCAAGTGGGAAAATGGAAAATAACCAAGTAGGAATTTGGAGCAACACCAAGATAAAGCTAACAAAAACCTAGGTGAGCTCCAGAGATCAGTGATGAAAACCCACTTTCATCCAATATGAAAGTGCGCTGGGAATGAAGTGAAGGCTTCCTTCCTCACTGGCTCTCTGCAAAAAGCTTCAATTTGTGGGGAAAAAGTATAAAAGAAAATCAATCTCTCTCTCTCTCTCTCTCTCTCTCTCTCTCTCTCTCTCTCTCTCTCTCTCTCTCTTCCTGTTTACAAGTGCCAGGTACAAACTCAAGNAGGCTCACGGAGCTGATGGTTCCTGTTTCTACCGATTCTCTGCCAGGATCAAACTTAGGCTTTCATGCACACTAGCAATGCTCTACCACTGAGCTACAAATTCCCCCATTGTTGTACACGTAAATTAAAAATATTTGGGGGGGGTCTTTTTGAAACAGGTCTCCCCTTAGCCCCAGCGGCCTAGAAATCACTAAGTAGAACCGGCCTTGGCCTTGAACTCACGAAGAACCGCCTGCTTTGGCCTCCCAAGTGCTGGATTAACTGAGCTAATGCCACACAACGTAGTCCGGGAGCAAAAATGGTCTATTCCTTCTTTATAGTTGCAAGAATGGCCTGAGGGACAGGGGAGAAGAGCACAGCTTTGCTTTGTATTTTGTTGATAAAAGAATATCCAGTCTTTTTTTTCTGGAAGCACGTACCAGTCCATTGTTTGGTTTTTTTTGTTTAGATTTTTTTCTCTTTTTTGGGTTTGAGACAAAGTGGCTCCCTGTTAGCTCCAGCTGTCCCTCTGGAAACTCACTCTGTAGACCAGGCTGTCGAACTCACAGTATATCGCCATGCCTCTGCCTGGCTGCCTCCAGGTGGCTAGGGTTAAAAGGAGTCGTGCCGACCGAGGGATGGTGATATGTATGAGCGGCTTCGTTTGCGTCTAGGTGGGGTATATAGTGAATCAGATGTATAGAGGAGCGAGGGATCAGTTCTGTGGACGTTGGTTTGGTTGTTTTTTCATTAAATGGTGGGGTTGGGTTTTGTCAATTTGTGGGGAGCTGGGTATTTAAGCGGTAAAGGGTGATACACTGATTATAATAGAGACTGGAATAAGATAGGTTCTTTTCAATGGGGTGGTTAGGGCTCTGTGTGTGGAATCTATTTAGTGGGCGCGCTCGCAGGTGAGGTGTCGTTCGTCTTCAGCTAGTATTTCATCCCTTTCTAGCGCGCTACCCTTAATTTCTTTAGGTTGTGTTTTAGATTCCCTTTCCTTTAAACAATGTGACCTCTCGCTTCATCAGGTTTTCTCTTCCTGTTTTGTTTTGCCTTGTAGAGACAGATTTTCCTTCTATAACCAGGCTGTCTCCTGCTTCAGCCAGATAACAGGTAACAGGTATGAGCTACCATGCCTGACTCAAGTGCCTCCAGTCTTCATTCATGGAGGCATCAGGGGCCTGCAAGATGGCTAAGCAAGTAAAGAAACCTCCCACCAAGCTTGATGATCCAAGTTTAATCCTGGACCCATACTGTAGAAGGAAAGAACCATCTCCCACAAGTTGTCCTCAGACCTTGTCCACAGATGGCACTGATAGAGGCATCCTATATGTTGTCACACCGGACACACAAAAAAAAAAAAAATAAAGTGTAAAAAAAAAAGAATGTTAGAGTCATCGGCTACCTGGAGGCCTTAACAGTCTCGTCCCACCCATCCTAGAGACTATAAAGTTGTTAATTTAATAAATATTCTTTTTATAATTTTTATTAATTTTTAACTTTTTTATGGTAGGAAGTATATTGCCTGCTATACAGAACAAGTGCATCATGTCATGTAAACCCCAAGGAGGTCAGAAGTGGGTGTTAGAGCCCTGGAACTTGAGTTATGGATGCCATGTGGATGCTGGGAACCAAACCCAGGGTCTTCTGCAGGATAGGCAGGCCACTGCTCCTAACACGAACTATCTCTCTCCCACCCCAAATATAATTTTTAATACAAAGTTTATTTTGGGGGCTTGGGGAAGGGTTTCAGGTTTTTTTTTTTGTTTGTTTTTGAAGCAGGGTTTCCTGTACCCAGCTAGCCTGAAACGCACTATGAGACCGAACAGTGGCTCAACTGACTCTATACGTAGAAGTATGCCACCCCTTAGTGGCTAGGATAAAAGCATATGCCTACCCATGCCCAGCCACTGAGAATTTTTTCTTTTGTTTTTGTTTAATTAGATTTTTTTTTAAATTTGTATTATATTACTGCCTGCAATGCAAGTTTTGTGCACCCTTGTCGTGCAATTGCCGCGAGGTCAAAAGAGGGTCTCTCGGATTCCCCTGGAACTTGAGCTCTCCTGGAACTGGAGTTTTCAGACGGTCTTGCCTTGGCCCGCCATGTGGGTGCTGGGGATCGAACTCCGTCCGCTGCAAGAGCGGTCGGCATCTTAACGAGGCCATCTCTCAGCCCCCAGCCTGAGAATTTCATGACATACAGACATCCTACACTATACACATCACCATACATAGTATTCTGAGTTCATATTGGCTACCACCCGCCCCTCCCAACTTGTGTCCTGGTGTTTTTTTGTTGTGGTGTTTTTTTGTCTTTTTGAGACAGGGTCTCCCTCCCTAGTAGCCTGCCCAGCTGTCCTGAACGCACTGTGCGAGGGAGCCAGGTTGCCTTTGACTCACAGAGATCCACTGCCTCTCTGCCTCCTGAGTGCTGGGATTAAAGCGTGCACCACCACACCCAGCGTGTCCTGGTGCATTAAAAAAAAAAATCTTCAAGTCAAAATTTGTGCTTTTCATATATTTTCATATACTTATGAGTGTGGAGCCATCCAGAAGAACATGCTCAACCTACCAGGAGCCATACCTTCATGAAGAAAACTGACTCTCCCTCGCGCTCCCCTGATAAGGTATTTCCCGCCATGCTAGAATATTAACTGGACTCATTTTCTGCAACCAGTTGCTGCAGGTTCTTGAGTGCAGCTGTCCTGTCATGTCCAATCAAGACACTGTCCTCGCCAACCTCTGATTCTTAGGTGAGATTATCAACTGTTTGTCATATCTATAATATGTGTCCATTAAACTTTGAATATCAAAACACAGCAGTAAAGGCCAGTGAGAGGGCTACTCGGCAGGTAAAAGGCCCTCGCCACCAAGCTGTGGACCCAAGTTTCATTCCCTGGGACCCAATAGGGATGGAGAAACTGACACAACAAGTTGTCTCGGACCTCCTGTACACCCCCACCACAAATACATTGTTTGTGTAATTTTAATTTTTCATTTTTCTTATTAGGAATAAATGTAATTTTAAAAAGCCCCAGTCTCTGGACAATACTCTAATACAGTAAAAACTAGTAAGAGTGTTAGTTTATATACCCTGCTGACATATAGTGGCTCTTTCACTGACAGCAAAGGCCCTCCAAAAGTTTCCACATAATTTTACAGTACCCCTGCCCGCCCCCCCGGAACTGGCATAAAGTCAGACTTCAGAGAGACACACAGTAAGGGCCTAGAGATCCATCATTCCTCTTAAATGCTTTAAAAAACAACAAAAAGGAGCCAGGGTGGCGTATGTACCTTGAATCCCAGAGGCAAGCAGACTCTAAGTCAAGGGCTAGCTGGTCTATATAGCCAGTCCCCAGAACAGTCCATGGGCTACATAGATAGACCCTGTCTCAAAAGAGACACACACCACACACACACACACACACACTAAAGAGTAAAACTCAATGTACACATTTTCTATGTTTTTTTTTTAAAATGTTGTTAATGACTTTCATGTTTTGTTACGTTCTCCAGTTCTTTCATTCCATGTTAGTTCATCACATATTCAGATAGGCATAGTTCCCCTGTTGAACTGGAAGTTAAAACGGGTTCTCACTCACCGCCCATGTTGGGTGCTAGGAATTGAACCTGGGGTCCTCTGGCTAGAGAGCAGTCGTGCTCTTAACTGCTGAACCATCTCTCCAGCCATCCCCACACTTAATAATTTTTTATCATTGTGTGCCTCACACTCATTTTGGCTCTTAAGTACCCACACACAGGGGGATGGGAGATGGGCTCAGTGGTAGGAGCACTGACTGCTCTGCAGAGGACCGGGGCGCAATTCGCTAGCATCCACATGGTGGCTACAACCATCTCTAACTCCATTTCAAGGGGAAATCTGATGCCTTCATTCTGACCTGGGTGGCAATTTCATGACATGGTGTGCACTTATTTTTTTTTTAAATTAGCACATATTTAACAGAAACAAGAATAAAATATTAAAAAAAATAAAAAAAACTGCTGGCCAGGTGTGCTCACACCTGTGTAATCCCAGCACGGTAGGTGAACACATTTCCAGCGTCTCTGTGAGTTCAAAGCCAGCCTGGGTCTACAGAGTGAGTTCCAGGAAGCTGGGGCTACGGAGATGCGGTCTCGAAAAAGACCATAAAAAAAAAAAGTATACACACACACACAAGAGTTTTTTTTTTATGTTTATGAATGTTACGGTCTGGCATGTAGGTCCTGTGCACCTGTGTAGTGTCATTGCGAGGAGGTCAGAAGAGGGTGTTGGATCCTGCGGCCCTAGAACTGGGCCGCGATGTGGGTGCTGGGGATCGAGACCGCTGGGGTCCGTCTACAAGAGCATCGGCATTCTTACCGCTAGGCCATTCTCTCCACCATGGATTTTTTTTTTTTTTTTTAAGTAAATCTTTATGTTTCAACATCTGAGTGAATTTTTACAGGCTTGCCTGAGGACTCCAGGGTGACTAGATATAGAGGAGAAAAAAAAAAAAAAAAAAACCCCAGGAGGCTGAAAAAAAAACAAAAACAACAAAAAAAAACCATGAGGCTGACTAGCTTCAACTCCCCAGGAAAAAGAATGCACTGAGTTCCTCTCCTTGATCCATTTCCAATTACCTAGGATTTTCTTTCAATTAAGTTAAGAGAGCATAGTGCTCTTACAGAGACGACCAGGTTTTGATCCTAGCACCCCATGGCGGCTGTTGTGAGAACCATCTTGAACTCCTGTTCCAGGGAATCTGATCCCTCTTTTGACTCTGTGGCATTGCAACGACATGGGTGCATAAACATACATGCAGAAAGTAAATATTCATACACATACAAGAAAATATAAATTTTTAATTGAAAAAAAAATGGCCATGTTAGTGGTGCACACCTTTAATCCCAGCACGTGGGAGCAGAGGCAGGTGAGTATCTGAGTTCAAAGCCAGCCTGAGCTACATAGTGAGTGTCCAGGACCAGCCAGAGCTACAGGAGATCCTATCTCAAAAAAAAAAAAAATGAGAGAGAGAGAGAATTAAAAGGTTTTAGCTCCAAGAAAGGCTGTCATTTCTAAGTAATAACACCAGGATGGGGGATGGGGGTTCTTACTACAGACAGAATACTTATAGGTGGATATGGTATCCCATGTGTCTAACACCTGCTACTCAAAGACTCAAGTGGAGGAAAGGAAGTTTAAGGCCAGCTAAGCAATTTAGTGAGACCCTCCCTCAAAATAAACATAAGGGGGGATGTCAGCTCCTACTCTAGAGTACTTATTTAACATACGCAAGCTGTGGGTCCAATCCCAGTACCATAAAATAAATGAGAAGGGGGGGCTAGCTTCTGAGAACTCTCAATAAAGGCCTAAAAGGAAATGGCCCTTGTCTGAAGTAAGCACAGCACTATTCTCTCAATCAAAGCAATATAGAAGGAGAAGGCATTTCTTCTTTTTTATAATTTTTTTTTAATTAATTTTTTAGTTTTCTGTATGTGTACGAATACGATTTGCATGCAAGTCGGTGCACCCGTGTGTGCCCAATGCCGCGAGGTCAGAAGTGGGTGTCCGGGTTCCCACTGGAGTTACTGGAGATGAGTCTCCGGAATTGGAGTTTCAGACCGGCCGGCCACCATGTGGGTGTTGGGGTCAAAACCTGGGTCCTCCTGCAAGAGCGGTCCAGCGCGCTCGTTAACCACGAGGACCATCCTTCCAGCCCCGGAAGGCATTTCTGATGCAGCACACCAACTAAGAAGGGAGCCCACTACATCTGTGCCAGTGATCACAGGAATACGGCAAGATGACACTTGTTAAGTGTTACAACATCCCCAGTTCACGAAACCGCAGGTACATTCTATGACAGGAGTTGTACAAAGGCAGAGAAACGGCTTCCTTGAAGGGAAGCAGAAAAGAGAGAAAAGACACATGAGAGCCAATCAAAACCTACCACAGGACACTACCTTAGTCCTCAACTCCCTTTTGGGGACCTCTTTCCCAGGGGAGACTAAACAAACATCTACTCCTCCTTCTAGGACATACAAGGACAAGCCAAAGTGTGATTCCAATCCACCCTAGTCCAACTTAAAGAACCAATGAGCGTTACTGAACATGGCGAGGGATTTACTTACAGGAGTATGGTGGTCCCAAAGCAGCTGCATCTCAGTAAATCTCAGTCCAGTGTGCAAAGATGGAGTGCCCTTTCAGATAGTCTTCCGCAGTGTATATACTCCAGCACCTCCAGATACCATGTACAGGTAGGGAAAATTACATACAAATGCCTGGGAAGTTTGGGACCCAATTTCAGATGAGGGTCCAATGAGCCTCCCTAACCCCTCCATTCTATGAGAGAAGGTCACAATCGACAACAAACCTAATCTCAGAGCCTATCAAGTAGTCACAGCTGTTCTTACAGAAGTGATGGCTGTTTCTCCTGAAGGAAAATGTTGACATTTTCACTTTTTTTTTTTTTTTCTTTTTTTTTTTTTGTCTTTTTGGGACAGGGTCTCCTGTAGCCCAAGCTGTCCTGGAACTCACTCGATAGACCAAGCTGGCCTTTTTTTTTTTCTCTTTTTTTTTGAGACAGGGTCTCCCTGTAGCTCCAGCTGTCCTGGAACTCACTCTGTAGACCAGGCTGGCCTTAAACTCACAGATATCGCCTGCCTCTGCCTCCCAGGTGCTAGGGTTAAAGGAGTGTGCCACCACGCCTGGCCTACCTTTCCTTTAAACATGTGACATCTCTGATTCATCAGGTTTCTTCCTGTTTTGTTTTGCCTTGTAGAGACAGATTTTCCTTCTATAACCCAGGCTGGTCTCCTGCTTCAGCCAGATAACAGGTAACAGGTATGAGCTACCATGCCTGACTCAAGTGCCTCCAGTCTTCATTCATGGAGGCATCAGGGGCCTGCAAGATGGCTAAGCAAGTAAAGAAACCTCCCACCAAGCTTGATGATCCAAGTTTAATCCTGGACCCATACTGTAGAAGGAAAGAACCATCTCCCACAAGTTGTCCTCAGACCTCCACAGATGGGTCATGAGATATGTAGGCTCCTGCATATGTTCACCTGTGTACAAACACATACACAATAAATGTAAAAAAAAGAATTTAGTCATCGGCTACACTGGAGGCCCTTAACAGCTCGTCCCACTCCTCTAGAGACTATAAACTGTTTTAATTTAAATAAAATATTCTTTTTATATTTTATTAATTTTACTTTTTTATGTGTAGGAGTATATTGCCTGCATACAGACAAGTGCATCATGTCATGTAAACCCCAAGGAGGTCAGAAGTGGGTGTTAGAGCCACTGGAACTTGAGTTATGGATGCCATGTGGATGCTGGGAACCAAACCCAGGTCTTCTGCAATAGCAGCCACTGCTCTTAACCACTGAGCTATCTCTCCAGCCCCAAATATAATATTCTTACATACAAAGTTTATTTTGGGGCTTGGGGAAGGGTTTCAGGTTTTTTTTTGTTTGTTTTTGAGCAGGGTTTCCCTGTAGCCCTAGCTAGCCTAGAACTCACTATGAAGACCAGTGGCCTCGATCTAACAGAGATATGCCCACCTCTCTAGGGCTAGGATTAAAGGCATATGCTACCATGCCCAGCCTGAGAATTTCTTTTTTTTTTTAATTAATTTTAATTTATTTCCGTATGTGTATGAATGTACTGTCTGCATGCAAGTTTGTGCACCCATGTCGTGCAATGCCGCGGAGGTCAGAAGAGGGTCTCTCGGATTCCCCTGGAACTGGAGCTCTCCTGGAACTGGAGTTTCAGACGGTTCTTGGCCGCCATGTGGGTGCTGGGGATCGAACCCGGGTCCTCTGCAAGAGCGGTCGGCACTCTTAACCGCTAGGCCATCTCTCCAGCCCCCAGCCTGAGAATTTCATACATACATACATCCATACATCCATACATAGTATTCTGATCATATTGGCTACCACCCGCCCCCTCCCAACTTTGTGTCCTGGTGTTTTTTGTTTTGTGTTTTGTTTTGTCTTTTTGAGACAGGGTCTCCCTCCCTGTAGCCCCAGCTGTCCTGGAACTCACTGTGCAGACCAGGTTGGCCTTGAACTCACAGAGATCCACTTGCCTCTGCCTCCTGAGTGCTGGGATTAAAAGCGTGCACCACCATACCCAGCTGTCCTGGTGCATTAAAAAAAAAAATCTTCAAGTCAAATTTGTGCTTTTCATATATTTTCATATACTTATGAGTGTGGAGCCATCCAGAAGAACATGCTCAACCTACCAGGAGCCATACCCTTCAAGAAAATTGACTCTCCCTCCCCTATAAGCTATTTCCCTCCATGCTAGAATATTAACTGGACTCATTTTCTGCAACCAGTTGCTGCAGGTTCTTGAGTACAGCTGTCCTGTCATGTCCAATCAAGACACTGTCCTCGCCAACCTCTGATTCTTAGGTGAGATTATCAACTGTTTGTCATATCTATAATATGTGTCCATTAAACTTTGAATATCAAAACACAGCAGTAAAGGCCAGTGAGAGGGCTACTCGGCAGGTAAAAGGCCCTCGCCACCAAGCTGTGGACCCAAGTTTCATCCCTGGGACCCACATAATGGAGAGAACTGACACCAACAAGTTGTCCTCTGACCTCCTGTACACCCCCACACATACATTTTTGTGTAATTTTAATTTTTCATTTTTTCTTATTAGGATAAATTTAATTTTAAAAAGCCCCAGTCTCTGGACAATACTCTAATACAGTAAAAACTAGTAAGAGTGTTAGTTTATATACCCTGCTGACATATAGTGGCTCTTTCACTGACAGCAAAGGCCCTCCAAAAGTTTCCACATAATTTTACAGTACCCCTGCCCGCCCCCCCGGAACTGGCATAAAGTCAGACTTCAGAGAGACACACAGTAAGGGCCTAGAGATCCATCATTCCTCTTAAATGCTTAAAAAACAACAAAAAAGTGAGCCAGGTGTGGCGGTATGTACCTTTAATCCCAGAGGCAAGCAGATCTCTAAGTTCAAGGCTAGCCTGGTCTATATAGCAAGTCCCAGGACAGTCAAGGTGGGCTACATAGAGAGACCCTGTCTCAAAAAGGACACACACACACACACACACACACACACACACACACAGAGGAAAACTGCAATGACACATTTTCTATTTTTTTTTTAATGTGTATGAGTGTACTGTCTGCATGTAGGTTGGTGTACCCATGTCGTGCAATGCCATGGAGGTCAGAAGAGGGCAATCAGATTCCCCTGGAACTGGAGTTAAAGACGGTTCTCACCCGCCATGTGGGTGCTAGGAATTGAACCTGGGTCCTCTGCAAGAGCAGTCGGTGCTCTTAACTGCTGACCATCTCTCCAGCCCCACACTTAATAATTTTTTATCATTGTGTGCCTCACACTCATTTTGGCTCTTAAGTACCCACCCAGGGGGATGGGGAGATGGCTCAGTGGTTAGGAGCACTGACTGCTCTTGCAGAGGACCTGGGCTCAATTCTCAGCATCCACATGGTGGCTAACAACCATCTCTAACTCCAGTTCAAGGGGAATCTGATGCCTTCTTCTGACCTGGGTGGACATTTCATGACATGGGTGCACTTATACACATGTAGGCAATACATTCATACACATAAACAATAAAAATAAAATATTAAAAAAGAAGCTACCTGGGCATGGTGGCTCACACCTTTAATCCCAGCACTCAGGAGGCAGAGGCAGGCGGATCTTTGTGAGTTCAAAGCCAGCCTGGTCTACAGAGTGAGTTCCAGGACAGCTGGGGCTACAGGGAGATGCTGTCTCGAAAAAGACCATAAAAAAAAAAAGTATACACACACACACAAAGATTTTTTTATGTTTATGAATGTACTGTCTGCATGTAGGTCTGTGCACCTGTGTAGTGCAATGCCGAGGAGGTCAGAAGAGGGTGTTGGATTCCCCTAGAACTGGCCGCCATGTGGGTGCTGGGGATCGAACCCGGGTCCTCTACAAGAGCAACTGGCATTCTTAACCGCTAGGCCATCTCTCCAGCCCCATGGATTTTTTTTTTTTTTTAAGTAATCTGTATGTTCATCTGAGTGAATTTTTACAGGCTTGCCTGAGGACTCCAGGTGACTAGATATAGAGGGAAAAAAAAAAAAAAAAAAAACCCAGGAGGCTGAAAAAAAAACAAAAACAAAAAAACCCAGGAGGCTGACTATCTTCACTCCCCAGGAAAAGAAGATGCACTAGTTCCTCTCCTTGATCCATTTCCAATTACCTAGGATTTTCTTTCAATTAAGTTAAGAGAGCATAGTGCTCTTACAGAGGACCCAGGTTTGATCCCTAGCACCCACATGGCGGCTGAGAACCATCTTGAACTCCTGTTCCAGGGGAATCTGATGCCCTCTTTTGACTCTGTGGCATTGCACGACATGGGTGCATAAACCTACATGCAGACAGTATATTCATACACATACAAGAATAAATAAATTTTTAATTGAAAAAAAAATGGCCATGTATAGTGGTGCACACCTTTAATCCCAGCACTTGGGAGGCAGAGGCAGGTGAGTATCTGAGTTCAAAGCCAGCCTGGTCTACATAGTGAGTTCCAGGACAGCCAGAGCTACAGGGAGATCCTATCTCAAAAAAAAAAAATGAGAGAGAGAGAGAATTAAAAGGTTTTAGCTCCAAGAAAGGCTGTCATTTCTAAGTAATAACACCAGGATGGGGGATGGGGGTTCTTACTACAGACAGAATACTTATAGGTGGATATGGTATCCCATGTGTCTAACACCTGCTACTCAAAGACTCAAGTGGAGGAAAGGAAGTTTAAGGCCAGCCTAAGCAATTTAGTGAGACCCTCCCTCAAAATAAACATAAGGGGGGATGTCAGCTCCTACTCTAGAGTACTTATTTAACATACGCAAGCTGTGGGTCCAATCCCAGTACCATAAAATAAATGAGAAGGGGGGGCTAGCTTCTGAGAACTCTCAATAAAGGCCTAAAAGGAAATGGCCCTTGTCTGAAGTAAGCACAGCACTATTCTCTCAATCAAAGCAATATAGAAGGAAGGCATTTCTTTTTTTTTAAATTTTTTTAATTAATTTTATTTATTTCTGTATGTGTACGAATGTACTATTTGCATGCAAGTCTGTGCACCCGTGTCGTGCAATGCCGCGGAGGTCAGAAGTGGGTGTCGGGTTCCCCTGGAGCTGGAGTTCTCCTGGAATTGGAGTTTCAGACGGCTCTCGGCCACCATGTGGGTGTTGGGGATCAAACCTGGGTCCTCTGCAAGAGCGGTCAGCGCTCTTAACCACTAGGCCATCTCTCCAGCCCAGGAAGGCATTTCTGATGCAGCACACCAACTAAGAAGGGAGCCCACTACATCTGTGCCAGTGATCACAGGAATACGGCAAGATGACACTTGTTAAGTGTTACAACATCCCCAGTTCACGAAACCGCAGGTACATTCTATGACAGGAGTTGTACAAAGGCAGAGAAACGGCTTCCTTGAAGGGAAGCAGAAAAGAGAGAAAAGACACATGAGAGCCAATCAAAACCTACCACAGGACACTACCTTAGTCCTCAACTCCCTTTTGGGGACCTCTTTCCCAGGGGAGACTAAACAAACATCTACTCCTCCTTCTAGGACATCAAGGACAAGCCAAAGTGTGATTCCACCACCTAGTCCAACTTAAAGAACCAATGAGCTTACTGAACATGGGCGAGGGATTACTTACAGGAGTATGGTGGTCCCAAAGCAGCTGCATCTCAGTAAATCTCAGTCCAGTGTGCAAAGATGGAGTGCCCTTTCAGATAGTCTTCCGCAGTGTATATACTCCAGCACCTCCAGATACCATGTACAGGTAGGGAAAATTACATACAAATGCCTGGGAAGTTTGGGACCCAATTTCAGATGAGGGTCCAATGAGCCTCCCTAACCCCTCCTTCTATGAGGGAAGGTCAACAATCAACAAACCTAATCTCAGAGCCTATCAAGTAGTCACAGCTGTTCTTACAGAAGTGATGGCTGTTTCTCCTGAAGGAAAATGTTGACATTTTCACTTTTTTTTTTTTTTTTTTTTTTTTTTTTTTTTTTTTTTTTTTTGGTCTTTTTGGGACAGGGTCTCCCTGTAGCCCCAGCTGTCCTGGAACTCACTCTATAGACCAGGCTGGCCTTGAACTCACATAGATCCACCTGCCTCTGCCTCCCCAGTGCTAGGATTAAAGGCGTGCACCACCATGCCCGGCTTGAAGGAAACTGTTGTACAATATTCCTCTTTTCACACACCAGCCATCTACCTGGGAGAACTGTCCAGGCAACCCAGGTCACATAGGGGGAGGAATAAGGCTGGTGCTTGGCCCCATTCTTCCAGGCTGGTGATGCCCAGGCATGGTGGCACATGGCTGTAACTGCCACATTCAGGAGGCTGAGGCCGAAGAATGGCAAGTTCCAGACCAGGCTGAACTACATGGTGAGAATCTGTCTCAAAAAACATAACAGACATGGGAGAGAATTTACAATCACTTGGAAATGATCACATCAGATTGGGAAACCAACTGCATGTGATATAAACTACCACCGGGTACAAAAGGAAGACCAACAGCTTTCATTTAGTAAAATAAGTCTTCCAGAATCCAAGACAGGACAGGCGTGGGAAAAGAACTCTAGAACCCAAACCCCAGGAACACGGAGAATCGACCAGTACCACAGGAGAATAGTAACACAGAAAGGCCTAATGGGGCATTTGTAAGGGATCCTTACAATGGTTGATTAGTACAGCCCTTCAAATGGATAAAGCAACAACTAACACAGTAATTTAATCAAAGAAGCAGAAGCTAAATACTCCAAATGGCACCCATGCAAACCAAAGGTTTCCCACAAGTCTTGACATCTGGATATAAATTGCACATAGGGAATGCCTGAAGATACAGTCCAGGAAAATGAGAGCCTCATGTCCAGGGAAATCAAGCCCAAATGGAATGCTCTTGTTCCTTCATATTTCTGCTCTTACTGAGTCCCTATTGTGCACAGGATGTTCACGACTGTGAGAAATTCATGAGACCTAACCAAAGAGGCAAAACAACACTTCGAAGTGTACTGGAAGCCACCGGTGCCGAGAGCAATGAGTATTCACCATGCTCCTGATATTATTGTAAGTGCTTTGGAGTAAGGCCTTTATGGAATGTGACTTCAGTCTAGTCTTAGTGTCACTAAGTCCCAAAGCCACTAAATTCTAGGCATTTAACATAAATGGCCTCATTTTTCATGGTCTAATCTTCATGATACAGATTTAGAATCTAAACTCAAAAAGGTGACGGCCAGTGTTTAAAAGGTCCACAGGACTCAAAAAAGCATCTGCTCCTTCATGGGACCATGGAATGCTTCTAAAACAAACCTCTTCAATAGCTTAAAACACGGGGCCAGGTGCTGCCTTCAAAACTGAAGGCAGGCTGAACAAGGCAAGTGTAGCAGGGCCTGGAGCCAGCCTGTTGGATTCAATCCCAACCACATCGGGATGAGACTGCAACTCAGGCTGGCTGTTTGGCCAGGCTGTGCCTCAGTCCCTCATCTGCAAAACAGTATCAAAATGTATAATACAGACTTGTATAAAATATTCTGTGGAACACAGAGCATATACAATGACTATATACAACAACAACAAAAAATATATATATATATATATATTTTTTTTTTTTAAAGTCCACAGGGGGAAAAGGGGGTGGTGTACCAACTGTGCCATCCTGAGGAGGGTGCCTGTGAAGACCAAGTGAGTGAGGTAGTACTACAAAGAACAAAGCAGCATGGGGCATAAGGCACTCAGTGAAAAGAAAAAATAGGGGCTGGAGAGATGGCCTAGTGGTTAGGACTGCCAACTGCTCTTGCAGAGGACCTGGGTTCGATCTCCAGCACCCACATTGCGGCTGAGAACTGTCTTTGACTCCAGTCCCAGGGGAATCCAACGCCCTCTTCTGACCTCCGTGGCATTGCACGACACAGGTGCATAAACCTACATGCAGACAATACATTCATACACATAAAAATAAAAAAAAATTAAAAAAAAAAAAGAAAAGAAAAAATAAAGACTTGACTGATGACAGCAGCCTTGAACAAGGCCCTCAGCCCAGCCTCCCTGCTGGGACAACACACTTCCTGAGGAACCTAGGCTAAAGCTTGGTTGGGGACACCAAGGTGCTTTCTTACCATGCCATTACAGCTTGCCTGTGACAGAGTGCTTCTGACAATGTGATCCCAAGCATGAAATCCCAGACCCTCTAAATGATCCTGAGAAGCTGGGGACTGTCAAAGGCTGATCTCCCCTTTCAGTGTACTGCATCCTTTGCAGTCCCAAATGCAATCACTATCAGTGCCCAATGGTGGCCTGACCAAGCCGAAGCAGGCAGCCTCTGAGCAGAGATGGGAAGAAATCAGTCTCTTTGGAGGCTCAAAGGCTCCTGAAGAGCTCAAATCCCATGAAAAGCCTGTGGGTAAGAGGATGGAGGGGATGGGTAGCAAAGCCGGACAGCAGCCATCAGGGTGCAAAGCCGGGCAGCAGCCATCAGGGTGCAAGAGCTTGTGAAACAAGTTGTGAGCAACATCTCCTGCTCCTGGATTCTACAGTCCAAAGAAGCCATCTCCAATTGGACACGGGTTCCCTGCTTGGTTACAAAAAAACAGGTGAAAGCTGGGCATGGTGGTACACACCTTTAATCCCAGCACCCGGGAGGTGGAGGCCAGCCTGGTCTACAGAGTGAGCTCCACGCCAGCTGGGACTAAAGGGAGACCCTGTGTCAAAAATACCAAAAAAAAAAAAAAAACCCAAAAAACAAAAACCACAGGTGAGGAACCATTTGTCACTAAACCCTCTCCTGCCTCTTCCTCTTCCTCTCTCCTCTGACAGGCTTTTTACGCAGCTATTCTGTGGGATTAGAGATTCAGGGCTCATGTCAATGTGATTGTCCCTCTTCTCAGGTGTGTCAAGTTGACAACAAAAGCTAACTATGATACCTGTCAATTTCCTGACAGCTTCTTAAGATATATCAAGGCCCTTCTTCCATTAGTGTCCTTACGCACAGTGCCCTCCTTGCCTGGACACCATCTCCAGATGTTCTCTTACCACAACTGAGAACTTCAGCTCAATGTGAGCCCATCAAGGAGGCCTTTTTGGCCTCCACTTGCTCACTTGCCTCATCTGCTTCAGACCTCCTCCAGGTATTCTCAGCCCCACAACACTTAATGTGCTAAGAATAGCATTGCTGATTAATCACTATGTGCCTAGACCATTCTAAGTGCTCTATGATTATGTGATACTTTTACAAACCACAGCAATTATTCCCATTTTGCAAGAGGACAAACTGAGGTAGACAGGCTAACTAGTCCAGGATCATTCAACCTGGTATGGGAATCCACACTTGAAACCACTATACAATAATTACAGCCCGCTTCACATTAACCCATAATCATAAATTGCTCAACAGTGGGACCAAGTTGCATACTGCTAATACTCTGTAACTAACAGCTAGAAGCAGAATCAATCTCCCTGTCAGGACTGGTCCCTGGTAGCAGCTCACAGATCAGCTTTCCTCCTCTGGGTAGCTATGAGGAGGTGCCAAGAACCAAGCCAACCAGGTTGGGAAAGAGCCACAGCTCCCTTTAAATAATACCTAACTGATGAAAGTGTTCCTGTATGAAATGAGTCTCAGGTACATGGACAGAACACATTTTCTCTCTCTAAAGCAAAGAGCCCATGAGTCGAGGAGTTTAGAGTGTCAAGTATTTGTTTTAAGGTATGGTACCTCAGATCCATGACTAATTGAGGGGAGGGGTCAAAAAAAAGACACTGAAAAGGTTCCTTTGGCATCACCACCAATCAAACAAGGCCAAGAAGGCTATACTGTCTGTTGTAGTCTGTCTTCCATTGCTGTGACAAAACACTCTGACCGACACCAACTTGGGGAGGAAAGGGTTTATTCAGCTTATATCTCCTGGTTCACAGTTCATCACAGTTCATCAGGTAGCACAAGGCAGGAACTCAGGGCTGGACCCTGGAGGCAGGAGCTGAAGTACAGGCCATGGAGGAATGCTGTCCACTGGCTTGCTCTCTGGCCCAGCCTGCCTTCTTATACCGTCACTGCTCAACAATCAAGACAATACACCACAGATGCGGCCACAGGCCAATCCAATGGAGCAAATTCCCCAATTGAGGCTCCCTCAACCCAGGTGTGTCAAGTTGACACTAAAGCTATCCAGCACAATTGACCCCTTGTCAACTTGACACACAAAACACATCACTATTAAACCACCACCTTTCCAGTTCTTATCCCCAAAATATGATGTTAACATGAATCACAACCTAAGACAGTACAACCTCAAAAGCCTCACAGTCCTTAAAATGTCCAAACACTTAAAAGTTCACAGTCCATTAAAAGTCTCTTAACTGTGGGCTGCTGTAAAATCCAAAACAAGTACTGTCTTATTTCAAAGGGAAGAATCAGGCACTCTCAAACAAAACCTAAGTCCAGCAAAGTAGCTCAAGGCTGGACACCTGGGATTCACTCACGATCTTCTGGGCTCCAAAGGGTCTCGGCAGCTCCCCCTCTCCGACTCTGCCGTCCGTGGCACACTCATCTCGCAGGCCCAGGCCGACTCCATTCTACACCTACCGCTGCTCTTGGTGGTCGTCCCAGGGTACCGGCATCTCCAAAAAGCTGGGGTCGCCACTGAAACTGAGGCAGCACCTTCACCAATGGTCTCTTCTGACCTCTCCTGGTGCAAAGCCTCAGCTTCTCTCCATGACCCCTGCAATCCTGGGGTCTTCACTGCAACCGAGGTGCACTTCCACCAATGGTCTTTCCTGACCTCTCACAGTGCCAAGCCTCGGCTGCTCTCTGTGACCCCCTCAAATTTCAACACCAGAACCATATAGGAGACTCTTACACATTACCAAGTCCTGCTTCTGGCTTGAGATGGAGGCTCAGGCCCCTTCTGGATCACAGCTTCTGTGTGCTGACCCTGAAGAAATTCTTCCCAGAAGATTTCACCACAGTGATGCTGGTCTCTTGTTACTTACAGCTGATTTTTCAGCCCCAGCTAACCAGCATCAATTGTCCCAGTACAACAAAGATTTCACTTCAGGTTCTGGTCTCTTGTTACTTACAGCTGATTCTTCAGCCCCAGCTGACCAGAACCCACAGATTACACAGTCCTGATGATCTCTGCTCCCCTTTGAAACTAGAAACTTCACAAGCCAGGCCTCCATCTTCTACAACTCCTTCAGCAAAACTGCTCCAAGCTCCACAGCAACGATCTTTAGGCATTCAATGATCTTCCCAGCCCAAAGTTCCAAACGCCTCCACAATCCTTCCCCAAAACACCAAGGTCAGGTCTGTCACAGCAATACCCCACTCTTCTGGTACCAATTTCTGTTCTAGTTTGTCTTCCATTGCTGTGACAAAACACTCTGACCAACACCAACTTGGGGAGGAAAGGGTTTATTCAGCTTACATCTCCTGGTTCATAGTTCATCACTTAGGGAGCACAAGGCAGGAACTCAGGGCAGGAACCTGGAGGCAGGAGCTGAAGCACAGGCCATGGAGGAATGCTGTCCACTGGCTTGCTCTCCACTGGCTTGCTCTCTGGCTCATGCCCAGCCTGCCTTCTTATACTGTCACTGCTCAACAATCAAGACAATACACCACAGATGTGGCCACAGGCCAATCCAATGGAGCAAATTCCCCAACTGAGGCTCCCTCAACCCAGGTGTGTCAAGTTGACACTAAAGCTATCCAGCACACTGTCCAAGTCCTCTGAAGACTCTGCTGTGAGATTCTCTTTCTCCTGCAAACATATGCAATCCCAGGCAGGATGGTGGAGAGGAAATTACCAAGCTGCCACAGGTCGTTTCCCATAACACTGCCCTCTGAGAACAAAGCCCCTGAAGGAAGTCCAGGATCCCATGCTGCCCCTTGCCTTTCACAGGCCACCATCCTCCACGTGTGTCCTCAGGGTGACAGGGCAGCTGCGTGGAAGGTAAAAATTCTTAGTGTAATTTGTGATCATCAGGAGACAAGGCCCACACCAGGAAAACTACATAAATGCAAACTTAGTTAAACATCTCCCGGAATTAGTTCAGGCTAGGCTAAGACGTAACATGGCCTGAGTCTTTTACAGTCTCAAGTCTCATGTCCTATTCCTAACTCCATTCCTAATAAAACCCCCTTAAACCTCTCTAAAGCAGGTTTCCAACCCCAGCACACTGACAGCCTCAGCCTTTCGGTTATGTGAGGGTGCCAATGCATTGTATGACCTTCAGAGCATCCTGGTCCACACCTATTAAATGCAAGTAGCCCCCCCAAGTCCTGAAACCACCACAAAGAGTAACATCCAAAAATGTCCCCAAATATTGCCAATGTCCCAAGTACAGTCGTGATGCAGCAGAGAACCACTGACCCAGAGAAACTTAAGGAAGTCCATCTGGGTCTGAATGACAGAGTACCTCCCCCATATGCGGTATATCAGTGTCCTTCTTTCCCATTTTCTCAAGCCCCGCTCACCAGTTCCCTGGGTTTTATGGGCAAAGTGGCCCTGAGCTCAATTCTTCCATTCCTGAAAAGAAGGTTCCTCCCTGTCTTGTCACTGAAGCCTCCCTCAGCTTTTCTAGCTATTTCTCTAGAAAGGTTCTAATATTCCTTTGCAGTTGCCCCCTGGCGCACTGGCTTCCTTCTAACAGAGTATATGAAGACCTTCACCCAGGCTCACAGCCACAGCCCAGCTGGACTCCCTTTCCTGTCATCCCTGATGTCATTTTGCACCTAAGACTTTAGGAAAGCCATTTTCAGAACAGTATTTGGTGGAGGGAGGATCCCCTCGCCCCTTGGCAGAAAAATGTACTGATCAGCATTTGTAAAAAGGCCCCAAAGAAATGTTTCATTAAAGCACAATCATTTACACAAAACAGCAAAGAAAATAAAAGCTAAGATGGTCAAAGTTTCTGAAAATAATAAAAGGGATAACGTGAAACAGCAATTAATATGGACCAGTGCTGGCTACCTGAGTTACCTTGTAAATTAACTTAAGGAAACAATATGAGAGTACTTAAAAGTTGAACAGAAAAGCCAGGCTTTTGGTGGCACACCCCTTAAGTCCCAGCACTTGGGAAGCCAAGGCAGGTGGATCTGCTGATCTCTGTGAGTTCAAGACCATCCTGGTCTATATAGTGAGTTTCAGCCAGGCCAGCTGGGGCTGCAAGGATACCCTGTCTCAAAAACAAAAACGAGGGGCTGGAGAGATGGCCTAGCGGTTAGGAGCGCCGACTGCTCTTGCAGAGGACCCGGGTTCATGTCTGAGAACCATCTTTAACTCCAGTTCCAGGAGACTCCGACACCCTCTTCTGACCTCCGCAGCATTGCACAACACAGGTGCACAAACCTGCATAAAGACAGTACTCCGCGGCATTGCACAACATAGGTGCACATGTTGATACACATACAGAAATAAATAAAAAAAAAAAATCAGGCCTAAAAAGATAGCTCAATCAATAAAGTGCACAATGGTCCTTGTGTCTCTTGAACTGAGAGGGCTTGAGGATGAACCGGATTAGGTGACCAGGAGATGGCCCTGACACAGCTAAGCGAGTACTGTCAGTCATTCTGACCCTGCTACCCAAGTTGTTTTCTTTTGTTTTTTTGTTTGTTTTCTTTTGAGTAATAATTTTTTAGAGGTTTTTTTTTTTAATTATGTGGGGTGTGCTTATGTGTACAGGTGCCCCCAGAAGCTAAGAGGTATGAGATACCCCTAGAGTTAGAGTTATAGGCAGTTGTGAGTAGCTAACTTGGGAGCTGGGAACCAAATTCAGGTCCTCCACATAAGCAATACACTGTTGGGGGCTGGAGAGATGGCTCAGTGGTTAAGAGCACCAACTGCTCTTGCAGAGGATCTGGGTTCGATTCCCAGCACCCACATAGTGGCTGAGAACTGTCTTTAAGCTGGGCATGGTGGAGCACACCTTTAATCCTAGCACTCGGGAGGCAGAGGCAGGCAGATCTCTGTGAATTCAAGGCCAACCTGGTCTACAGAGCAAGCTCCAGGCCAGCTAGGACTACGGGGAGACCCTGTCTCAAAAAAAAAAAAGCAGTACACTGTCTTAACCACTGAGCCATTCCTTCCAGCCCCTTAATTTTTTAGGTGTGAATAAAAAGTAACGGGTTTAGTGGTTAAGAGCACCAACTGCTCTTGCAGAGGACCTGGGTTTGATTCCCAGCACCCACATAGCAGCTAAGAACCATCTTTAACTCCAGTTCCAGGGGAATCCGACGCCCTCTTCTGACCCCTGGGGCATTGCAAGACAAGGTGCACCAACCTACATGCAGACAGTACATTCATACACATTAAAAAAAAGTAATGGGTTTCCTCATGGCATCTTCATCAAGACGTTTTCTTAAAAATTATAAACAGAGGGGCTGGAGAGATGGCCTAGTGGTTAAGAGCGCCAACCGCTCTTACAGAGGACCCGGGTTCAATCCCCAGCACCCACATGGCGGCCGAGAACCGTCTGAAACTCCAATTCCAGGAGAACTCCAATTCCAGGGGAATCCGAGACCCTCTTCTGACCTCCGCGGCATTGCACAACACGGGTGCACAGACCTGCATGCAGACAGTCATACACATACAGAAATAAATAAAAATTAATTAAAAAAAATTATAAACAGAAAGCCTATTTGGTGGCTAAGGCCTGTAATCCCAGCACTTGGGGGAGGTAAAAGCAGGAAGATGAGGGGTTCAAGGCCAGCCTGAGCTACCTGACATCCTATTTCAAAAAATATAATATAAAATAATACAAATAGAAAGTTCAAATTAGTGACGTTATAAAAAGCTGGTACCCAGTTACTGGTTACATAAAAAGCAGACTTTACATCCTTATGATTAGCTTAGCCTGCTACTTTCAAAGACAGCTAGAGTCACAATAAACCCTAGTTTCCAAGACCATGTGTTCTGATGTTTGAAAAACATTCAGAAGAAACTATGTTTTGCCCAGTGGTGTTATTTTGATAAAGTCTGAAACAGACCAGCCTTTGTGTGCACTCCAGGGCACTCTGACATATGGGCAGCCCAGAGGGCATGATTAGCTATTTTTAACTTTGGGACAGAACTAAGAAGAGTAGCCATGAAAATAGATGTTTTTCAGGCCGGGCAAGGCCGGACATGGTGGCACACGCTTTAATCCTAGCGCTTGGGAGGCAGAGGCAGGCAGATCTTTGTGAGTTCAAGGCCAGCCTGGTCTACAGAGTGAGTTCCAGGACAGCTGGGGCTACAGGGAGACCCTGTCTCAAAAAGACAAAAAAAAACAAAAAAAGAAAGAAAAAGAAAAAAGAAAAGAAAATAGATGTTTCTTAGTCCTTGTCCTGTAGTTCCTGTGCTGGCTGCATGTTCTCAACCTCATCAGCCTGCAGGGCAGCCTCACTGCCTCTACACTCAACAGCAACTACACAAAGCAAGGGCAGGGCCACAGCAGGATCTGTCCTAAAGAAAGCAACGGCCCCTCCAATGATCACACCTGAGATCTAACTGGGCAAGTCCAAAGGAAGAGCCTCTGACAGAACAGCCATGGGCAGGGAACCAGTCAACCCCAAGTCCTCAGCAAGGCAGTAAGTGCCACAAAGCCAAAATCCAGGTTACAGCCCACCTCTGACATTCACTAAGACAAACAGTTCTAAAGACTTTAAATATCCTCAGGAAGACCTGTCATACTTAACAAGAAAGAGAAAAGTGTAATTCAGGATTAAATACCATCCAAATATCTTGTTTATACCAAAGTAACCTACCATCACTTAGTACGTTTAAATACCTATATCTTAATTGCGTGTGACTTATTAGAGGATCCCAAAAGTGCTATATATATCTGTTTAAATACCTATATAATCTAATTTGTGTTCTATGGATCGAAAGGTTTATGCCTGGAACAATGCTGTCAGCCCATGAAAGAAAACAGCCAGAACTGACTAGAGACCAAGACAACAGCTCCAGAGAAAGTAGACTGTTTTGCTTCTCATCCACCTGTGCCCCTTTTCTAAGCCTAGGGAACAATCTGCAGAAGAGGGGGCGCAGTAGAATGTAAGGCTGCGACTGGGGTGAATGGTGAAACTAAAACAATATAGACTGGACACTCATTTGATCAACTTGACTGAACATACAAGCCCCCCCGCTGGATGGTGGGACCCATGAGCTGTGTGGGTTTGGGCACAACTGCTCGCAAATTGGTTTTACATGAAGGATGCTTGTACTCACAAATTATCACTTATTGTTAAAAAAATGAAAACAAAACAAAACAAAAAAGCAGAGAAAGATGCGGGATGGGTAGGGGTGGGGTCGGGGGAAGGGAAGGGGATATATGCCTGAATTGAATTGGAAAATGATGTATGAAATACACAAAGCATCAATAAAAATTAAAAAAAGATATGAATATCAAAAAAAAGACTTTATCTGCCCCCACACACATGTCCTTGCTATACTGCCCATGCTTGCCTTGAACTTGCACCTATCTTCCTGTATTATGATCTCAGGCATGAGTCATCAAACCTATCTCACTTTACATAATCCTTTGGAGTAAAGAGGACTGATTTTTTTAGCCAAAGCTAGCATTGAACTCCTGATTCTCTTGTCTCCACCTCCCAAGTGCTAAGATTATATGTCCCACCACACCTGACCTGGCTTTACCTGCCATAATTTCTAACAGACATTAGTACCTGTTCTAATTAGCTTTCTGTTGGTGTTTTAAATCATTCTGACCAAAACAAACTTGTGCAGAATGACCTCAAAGTCAACCATTGAGGAAGCCAGAGCAGGAGCTCAAGGCAGGAACCTGGAGGCAGAAACTAAACCAGAGACCATGGAAGAAAACTGCTTACTGGCTTGCTCAGTTTTTTTAATTAATTAATTAATTCATTCATTCATTCATTCATTCATTCATTCATTCATTTGTATGAATGCACTGTCTGCATGTAGGTTTGTGCACCCGTGTCATGCAATGCTCGGAGGTCAGAAGAGGGTGTCAGATTCCCCTGGAACTGGAGTTCTCCTGGAATTGGAGTTACAGACGGTTCTCAGCTGCCATGTGGGTGCTGGGGTTGGAACTCAGGTCCTCTGTAAGAGCGTTGGTGCTCTTAACCACTAGGCCATCTCTCCAGCCCCTCAGTTTTGTTTCTTACATAGTCTAGGCCCCACCTGCATAGGACAGCACCTCCCACAGTGGGCTGGGCCCACTCTGATGAAGAAAATTCCTTAATTGAGGGTCCTTCTTCCCAGGTGTGTCTAATTTGTATCAAGTTGACAAAAACTACCCAGCACAGCACCTAACTCAGAGGAACTAAGAACAAATTTCATTTCAAACACCCTGATGCATTTTTAAAACCTGCCCTAATGAACAGACAGGGAAACAGTTTAAACTTTTAGTTCCTGAAAAGTAGGCCAGCAGACCGATTCCTCAGCAGCCATTTAATCAGGGAACCATAACAAAACAAAAACAACACACACCTACCTTAACATTTTACAGCACATAGGGGAAAGAGACAAAGTCAACCAGCTAATAGGCACACAGCTATGGCCAAGACTCAGACTTAACCTAAGAAGCTGCCTAAGGAGCTAGAATGACAACTCAGTGGTTAAGAGTATGTACTGCTCTTATAGAGGACCCCAGCTCAGTTCCAAGCACCCAAACTAAGCAGCTCACAACTGCCTGTAACTTCAGCTCCAGGGGATCTGATACCTCTGGCCTCTTCGGTACCAGCACTTACATGCCTATACGTATACCCCATCGTGCATACATAATTAAAAACAAAAAATAAAAGCTGGGAGCTAGAGAGACGGCTCAGCGGCTAAAAATACCACCTGCTCTTGCAGAGAACTTGGGTTTGAATTCCAGCAACCACATGGCAGCTAACAACCATCTGTAACTCCAGTTCTAGAGTAATCCAATGCCCTCTTCTGACTCCATGGGCACTGCATGATACTAGTGCACTTACATGTGTGCAGGCAATACACTCATACACATAAAATATTTTATTAAAAATTAAAAAAGGGGGGGCTAGAGAAATGGCTCAGCGGTTAAGTGCACCAACTGCTCTTGCAGAGGACCCAGGTTTGATTCCCAACACCCATATGGCACCTAAGAACAGTCTTTAACTCCAGTTCCAGGGGAATACGACACCCTCTTTTGACCTCTACAGCATTGTACGACACGGGTGCACCTACTTACATTCAGACAGTACACTCATACACATTAAAAAAAATTTTAAATAAAATAAAGGCTGGGTGTGGTGGTGCATGCCTTTAATCCCAGCACTCAAGAGACAGAGGTTGGCAGATCTCTGTAAGATCAAGGCCAGCCTGGTCTACAGGGAGACCCTGTAGCCAGCTGGGGCTACAGGGAGACCCTGTCTCAAAAAGACCAAAAATAAATAAAATTAAAATTAAGTTAAATTAAATTAAAATTAATAAAATAATAAAATAAAATCTGACTAAAACTAACAGGAATTACAATGCAGTACCACAAATGCAATGACAAGAGATATAAGCCAAGTTCTAGGAAACAGAGGAAGAGCCCTAACAAGCAGAACAGGAAGACTTCCCATAAGCAGTGGCACAAGTGATAATAGCTAAGTGCTACTGAGAAGCTGTCCTGTGCTAAGTACATACTAAGTGCTGGGGATCCCTCGTCTAATTCTCAGAATGATACCGCAAGACTGTTGCTAGCCCTCCCCAAGGCCAACTGTTATGTAGAGGCAATGCTGGGATTTCAACCCACATGGGCTGACTCCAGAGGCTTGGGCTTAACTACCTCTATCAGATTTTTCTGAAGAAGCTGCCAAATGAAGTTTTGTAGGCAAAAGCAGGATGTGTGCAGATCTCCTTTTAAGTCAGCACCAGGCTTTCAGTTCGAGGGAGTTGAGAATTGCAGTAACACTGCAGTGACAGCTAACAGTGGGGCACGATGAAGAGAGAAGTGAACTAGACTGCAAAAGCCTCCAAGACACAGGTTGGCCGTAACGTCAGACCATGGTCCCCCAAAGGTGCTCTGAATCAGTGCTATATTTTCTGTTAGAAACAAAAGTCTTCTGGCAGGTCTTCACTAGGGACTAACTGCAAAATTTGTCCAACAAAGAACTGGAAACAGTACACTTTACTAACCATAAGTGATACCCAGATTTAACTTTCTTTTCTTTTCCTTGTAGTCCTGAGGGTAGAACCTGTGGCCTTGCACACACTAGGCAAGAGCTCTTCCACTGAGCTACATCTGCAGCCTAGGAAATTAACTTTTTAAAACTGTATAAAAGGCTGTATATAAAGCGTGGTGGTGCATGCCTTTAATACCAGCACTTGGGAGGCAGAGGCAGGTGGATCACTTTGAGTTCAAGGCCAGCTGGTCTACATAGTGAGTTCCAGGACAGCTGGGGCTACAGGGAGACCCTGTCTCAAAAAGCCGGGCGTGGTGGCGCACACCTTTAATCCTAGCACTTGGGAGGCAGAGGCAAGAGGATCTTTGTGAGTTCAAGGCCAGCCTGGTCTACAGAGTGAGTTCCAGGACAGCTGGGGCTACAGGGAGACCCTGTCTCGAAAAGAAAAAAAAAAAAAAAAAAAAAAAAAAAAAAAAAAAAAAAAAAAAAAAAAAAAAAACAAAACAAAACAAAACAAAACAAAAGAACAAAACTGTATATAAAGTTCAAAATGCAGGAGCAATCAGAGTCACATGCATATGCTAGTTACATGGCAATCTAGAATATATGTACACATATATATGTATTTATACTTACATTTCCCTTTTTACTTTTACTTTAACTGGAAGGCAACAGAATATCTTTAATGGGACTGTAGAATTCTGGACTGTGAGAACATGCTACATGGATGGCTTCTACAAACCTGAACCAGACAGACTTCATGCTGCCTCTTTTCGCCTAATCCTCTACACAGAGTGCAAAAGCACACTGCACAGAACTGGATGGCAGCCATTTGAGCCACAGGATAGTTGTAAACCTAATATTTAACAAGTACTAACCACATAAGAGGCACTAATAGGAACCCCATCAAATTTCTCCTGACAATGACTGTGTGAGGGAGAGGATTCCACAGCAAGTGAGGAAACTGAGGGACAAAGTTAGTATCTTCCTACAAAGGGGGAGCTGGCATGTGAACTAACCAACTGGCTCAGGATCCCAAACTCCCAACCACACACACATACTGTGCCTCCCAAGTCTCACCGCCTTCATGTGGAATAGCCAGCCTTATCTGCACAGGATTCTGTACATTTTGCTTTTCAATCAGAAACTTCTATACCCACAGTCCCAGTGTTGTGACTTCCTGATGGCTAAACTCATTCTCTAGAAGGAACAAGCAGGGAACTGGCTTCAGGGAGACAGCAGAGGGGGCAGGAGGAGTGGCAAGAAGGACACAGCTGGAGAGACCCTGAGGCAGGAAAGCAGAGGGGCAAAGCTGGGCTCTTTAGAAGGGGCTCTATGTGGGGCTGGAAAGATGGCCTAGCGGTTAAGAGCGCCGAACGCTCTTACAGAGGACCCGGGTTCGATCCCCAGCACCCACATGGCAGCCGAGAACCGCCTGAAACTCCAATTCCAGGAGAACTCCAGTTCCAGGGGAATCCGACAGCCACTTCTGACCTCCGCGGCATTGCACGACACGGGTGCACAAACTTGCATGCAGGCAGTACATTCATACACATACAGAAATAAAATTAATAAAAAAATAAAAATAAAAAATAAATTAAAAAAAAGAAGGGGCTCTATGTGTGCTACTGAGTGGGACTAAGAGCCTCTTCCTCTCTCCAGGGACTGAACACACCTCCAGCTCTAGAAGTTGCTTATCAGCCCGCAGAGCTCCACTCTCCCAAGCAGCTGCAGGAGGACAACTGGACAGGACCCCCTGACCTTAGGTCCAGAGGAGAGGCCAGAGCGGAAGCACAGAGCCACAGACCTGCACGCTGTAGGCTGGAGGGGCAGGATGTCCTTTCTACTCCACCCTGCTGGGAGTGGGGGGTGGAGAAGCAATGAATCTCCACTCATAAAGACAGGCAATTTAGAGCACAAGCAGTGGAGAGAGGAAGGGCAGAATTCACGTTTGTTTCTTGTTTCTATGTTAATGTGCATGAATGTTTTGCCTGCCTGTACTTGTAAGTGTATCTGGAAGCCAGAAGAGAGCATTAGATCCCTGGCAACTGGTGTGGGTGCTGGGAACCGAACTCAGGTCTTCTGTAAGAGCAGCCCCCTCTCCAGTCCCTTCCCCCAAGAGGGTTTGAAAAGATGCAAAGTGTTGAAAGAAAACGCCACTGCCTTTGTGCCCAGAATCACTACCTCTTCCCTTGGGTGAGGGCTGGCTCCCGGTCTGCGTGGAAGCTGGATTCTTCCTTGCTCAGGGATGAAAAGCTGCCAGCAGGTTGGCGAGGCCATCCCTTAAAGCCTTCCTCACCCCTGCCAGTGCACACTGGTACCAAGGTGACCAACACAAGATGCAGAAACAAGATTAGTGGTGGACCAAATAAAGGGTCAGGCAGAGGCATTGCACAGTGCTCCCACAACAGAGGTGGCCATCAGAAGGACCTGCAGGTCTAACTGGAAAAAGGAAAGCCTGTCCCCTAAATATGAGCCATTCTACCCTAATATAATAAAGTAGGAAGATGCATTTATCAGTTTTGTTACCATAAGGAAATACCGGAGGCTGAGGAATGTATAAATAGAGGGGCTTTTCTATCTTTTTAAAAATTATTTTTAAAGATTTTAATTTATGTATATGTGTGCCTGTGTGTGTATGCACACCTATGTGGGGGTGACCACAGTGGCAAGAAGAGGGTGTTTCATCCCCTGGAGCTGTAGTTACAGGCAGTAGTGACCCACCCAATATGGGTGCTGGGAACCAAACTCAGGTCCTCTGCAAGATCAGCAAGTACTCTCCAGCCCAGAAAAGATATTTATTTAGTTTAGAGTTCTGAAGGTTCAAGGCCATAGTGCAAGAGTTCAAGAGAAAGTGTGAGTGCAAGAAAGAGGAACTGCATTGTGAGACAGGATGTCAGGGTGCAAGTCAGGGGTCACTCCTGTAACACCTCAATCTCCCCCCAACCTTTTGGTGTTTTTGAGACAGTCTCTCCCTGTAGCCCCAGATGGCCTGGAACTCACAGAGATCCCCCTGCCTATGCCTCCCACATGTTGGGATTAAAGGCATGGACCACCATGCCCAGCTAACACTTCACTCTTTTTTTTTTTTTTTTTTTTTTTGTGTATGAATGTATTGTTTGCATGCAGGTCTGTGCACCCGTGTCGTGCAATGCCGCGGAGGTCAGAAGAGGGTCTCAGATTCCCCTGGAACTGGAGTTCTCCTGGAATTGGAGTTACAGACGGTTCTCAGCTGCCATGTAGGTGCTGGGGATTGAACCCGGGTCCTCTGCAAGAGCGTCGGTGCTCTTAACCACTAGGCTATCTCTCCAGCCCAACACTTCACTCTTAAAGAGAATTCAGAGGTCACATCAGAACTTCCAAGGGCAGCCCCCACCCCCAAGGGCACAACCTCTACACAGCCAAGAACATTTACCTAAGGACAAACCCAACATCCAATCACAGCAGAAGAGTTTTGAAGCACCATATCCTAGGCAACAGCAAGGTTGCCACTGCCTTAGAGGACAGGAGCTGTTTGTTCACAAAAGGTACTCAACCACTGTGAAGGGAAAGATCTAGAATACATAAATAATTTCAGGAAATTTCCCAAAACTCTGAAGTAAAAAAATACAGTATTTTTGCTTTTTATTTTTATGCAGTGAAATTCCCAACTGAAGTACACAGAATTATAAACCCAACACAGATGGGACTCAAAATATTCCAAAACTACTTTATTTTAAGTTACATGGGGGCAGAGCATATTTCAGAGACAAAGGAAGAGACCAAATGAGAAAATGTTTCCTTAAAATAAGACACGTGGCAAACTTGGCAATTCACTTCGTATTTGCTGGTAAACGTTTCTGGGTCCTTGGTTCCTCTCTGCATCATTCTTTTATTTTTATTTTTATTTTTTATTTATGTGTATGAATGTATCGTCTGCATGTAGGTTTGTGCACCCATGCGTGCAATGCCGCGGAGGTCAGAAGAGGGCGTCGGATTCCCCTGGAACTGGAGTTCTCCTGGAATTGGAGTCACAGACGGTTCTCAGCCGACACGTGGGTGCTGGGGATCGAACCCGGGTCTTCTGCAAGAGCAGTCGGCACTCTTAACTGCTAGGCCATCTCTCCAGTCCCTGCATTATTCTTCTTAACAGAGACTTTATAGAAGCTTATATATATGTGTCTGTGTATGTGAGTGTGTGGACACCAGAGGCCTTGGTGTCTTCCTCTGTTGATCTCCACCTTGCTTTTTGAGACAGGTTCTCTCGCTGAACTTGGATCTCTCGGATTAGACTAGGCTGGTTGGCCAGTGAGCCTGCAGGACTCTCCTCTGTTTCCCTCACTAGGATTACACTCAACTTTTTAAAATATATATATTTTATTCATTATAATTTTATGTGTATGAATGTATTGTCTGCATATATGAATATGCACCTTCCTGTCATTCAATGCCCATGGAAGGTCAGAAAAGTGCATCAGATTCCCCTGAAACTAGAGTTTGGCGTTTTTTTTTTTTTTTTTTTTTTTTTTTTTAGGTGTATGAGTGTACTGTCTGCATGTAGGTTTGTGCACCCGTGTCGTGCAATGCCGAGGAGGTCAGAAGAGGGTGTTGGATTCCCCTGGAACTGGAGTCAAAGATGGTTCTCAGCTGCCATGTGGGTGCTGAGGATCGAACCCGGGTCCTCTGCAAGAGCAGTCGGCACTCTTAACTGCTAGGCCATCTCTCCAGGCCGAGTTATGACAGTTGTAAACTGCCATGTGGGTGCTGGGAACCAAACGTGGGTCCTCTGCAAAATCAGCCAGTGCTCTTAACCACTGAGCCATTTCTCCAGACCCACACTTAACTCTTTTTACATTGATTCTAGGGATGTGAACTCAGATCTTCAGGCTTGAGTGGTAAGTGCTTTACCAACTGGGCCAAGCCCCATAAACAACACAGAGGAAGTAGTCTCAATCACAGATGTACAATCTGAGTCTAATTCCACCATATTTACTAAAAAGCAGGTTGTGATTCAGACTTTGTAGCACACTTTCACAGAGCTCCATGTCCAACTTCACACAGCATGTGTGACGTGATACAAAGCCATGAAGCCTCTCCCCAAGATTCTTCACAGGTTTCCTAGGTTCCAGGATGTAGAACCAAATACTCTGTCTCAGAGCCTGGGACAGGAATGACTAGCTCTGCCTCAAGAAGTGTACTCCAGGCAAGACAAAGAGTGGCTCAGATTCCAGAGCTCAAGAACCAGCCAGCCTACCACAAGAAGAAAACACAGCAAGCCTTTCCTTTCACTTCTTTATATTTTCTTTCTTTTGTATATGTTCAGGTGTTTGTGTACCTGTGCTTGGCTGCCTTCCTCAATCATTCTCCACAGTTTTGGGTGTTTTGTTTTGTTTTGGTCTTTTTGAGACAGGATCTCCCTGTAGCCCCAGCTGTCCTGGAACTTACTTTGTAGACCAGGCTAGCCTTAAACTCAGAGAGATCTGCCTGCCTCTGCCTCCCAAGTGCTTGGAATAAAGGCGTGTACCACCATACCCGGCCACTCTCCACAGTTTTTGAGACAAAGTCTCTCACTTAACATGATAGCCAGTGAGATCTGGGATTCTTCCTGCCTCTACCTCACAGTGCTGGGATTACAGGTCCCACACCCAGCTTTGAAATTGGTGCTAGGGATCTGAACTCAAGTCCCCATGTTCACACAACAAGCACTTTACCTACCAAGTCACCTCCCCGGCTCCTCTGCATCATTATTTTCATCAGTCAAGCTGAAGTAGAAGATTAAAACCTCTGGAAATCATGTGAATGTAAGAACCCGAAATCCAGCCGCGTGGTGGCGCATGCCTTTAATCCTAGCATTTGGGAGGCAGAGGCAGGCAGATCTTTGTGAGTTCAAGGCCAGCCTGGTCTACAGAGTGAGTTTCAGGACAGCTGGGACTACAGAAGACCCTGTCTCGAAAAGACCAAAAAAAAAAAAAGAACCCGAAATCCTGGCTGGAGATGGCTCAGAGGTTAAGAGCACCGACCGCTCTTGCAGAGGACCGGGGTTCAATTCCCAGCACCCACAAGGTGGCTAAGAACCATCTTTAACTCCAGTTCCAGGGGAATCGATGCCGTCTTCTGACCTCGGCGGCATTGCACGACACGGGTGCACCAATCTACATGCAGACAGTACATTCATACACATAAAAAATAATAAATTAAAAAAAAAAAAAACTTAAAATCCACCCAGTAAGCCATTTCACAGGAAGTGCTAATTGGGCTTTCTGCAACTGTCAGTGAATAAATAACTATGTAAATCCCAAAAGACAGAGGAAGGCCTGCCTCTTCTTTCTGCTAGTTCCTAACCAGGTCAGGGATTCACAGGAATGCCCATTGGAAGATTTAGTTTACACCACAATAAACAAAGGAACAATAAAACAAACTAAAAGGCTAATTTATGTCCCTGCTTTTTAAAAATTAGCATTCAGGGGCTGGAGAGATAGCCTAGCGGTTAAGAGCGCCGATTGCTCTTGCAGAAGACCCGGGTTCGATCCCCAGCACCCACATGGCGGCCGAGAACCGTCTCTAACTCCAATTCCAGGAGAACTCCAGTTCCAGGGGAATCCGACGCTCTCTTCTGACCTCCGCGGCATTGCACGACACGGGTGCACAAACCTCCATGCAGACAATACATTCACACACATAAATAAATAAAATTTAAAAATAAATAAAAATAAATAAAAATAAATAAAAATTAGCATTCAGCCGGGCATGGTGGCACACACATTTAATCCCAGAATGCAGGAGACAGAGGCAGGCAGATCTCTGTGAGTTCGAGGCCAGCCTGGTCTACGTAGTGAGTTCCAAACCAGCTGGGGCTACAGGAAAAAAACCTGTGTCAAAAAGACAGATAGGGGGCTGGAGAGATGGCCTAGCGGTTAAGAGCGCCGACCGCTCTTGCAGAGGACCCGGGTTCGATCCCCAGCACCCCACATGGGCGGCTCGAGAGCCGCTGATTAACTCCCAATTCAGTGAGGAACTCCAGTTCCAGGGGAGATCCGAGACCCCTCTTCTGGCCCTGCCGCGGCATTGCACGACAACGGGTGCACAAACCTGCATGCAGACGTACATTTGATACACATAACGAAATAAAAAAAAAAAAAACAAATAGAGAAGTACAGACATAAATCAGCATCAATTCACGTATAATAAGCAAATAAGTATTGATGTTTGAAAGTGCTACCCTTCTCCCACCAAGAAGGAAAAGTATTTCATTTCAGTTACAACTTTTAAAAAACCCAGTCCTGGCAGGGCGTGATAGCGTACACCTTAATTCCAGCACTCAGGAGGCAAAGGCAGTTGGATCTCTGTGAGTTCAAAGCCAGCCTGGTCTACATCGTGAGTTCCAGGGACAGCTTGGGGCGTACAAGGAGACCTGTCTCAAAAATAATAAAAAAAATAAACCCGTCCTGTAGCTGAGAGGATGACTCAGCGAGTAAGGGCTCTGGTGTCCTGCAGAAGACCTGGTTTTCAGTTCCACACCCACATTGAGTGATTCTCGACTCCTGTTCCAGGGGAATCCAACCCCCTTCTGGCCTCTGGTGGGCATTGCAAATAGTGTCGTACTTGCTGCATGCAGGCAAAATACTTATATACCCAAAGTAAAAACAAATAAATCAAAACCAAAAAATTTAAGTCCAGTCCTTCCACATAATTCTATTTTCCTGTTGTATACTGTGATATCCAACTTTGATGCAAAGTCCCAGGAAAGATGAACTTCTAAACTGCAAAGCAATAGTTATCACGTCCTGTCCACCCCAGTGAAGTCTGACTTCATGCCTCCTACTACTGCCTTCCTTTGCACCTCTCATCCGCTAATCAAAAGCTGGGTCAGCCTTCTTCTTGTTTTTTTTTTTCTTTTTTTTTTTCTTTTTTTTGGTATTTTCGAGACAGGGTCTCCCTGTAGCCGCAGCTGTCCTGGAACTCACTCTGTAGACCAGGCTGGCCTTGAACTTACAAAGATCCACCTGCCTCTGCCTCCCAAGTGCTAGGATTAAAGGCGTGCACCACCACGCCCGGCGTGGGTCAGCCTTCTTAAACCTCAACTCTATCATGACGGTCACTTTAAGATCCAACACCTTAGTGTTGCTACGGGATGGTCTCAAGTCTGCCTCCGACCCAGCTCTCTCTTCCTCATAGTCTGAGCAGCTGCCGGCAGGCAGTTTTCTTAGTGTGCCTTCCCTTCCCTGCCCATACAGCTCCTTAGCTTTAGACTGTCCCAGGCCTTTCCCCCTCACATCCCTGATTTCCAGAGACCCTCCAGCTCCCCTTCATTCTGCAGCAATCATCATGGGATTACTGGTTATCTCTCCCCCCAAGCAGAAGATCAAAACACTGGCTAGAGACTTCTTTTCTTTTCTCTGTAACTCCTCTAGCCAGCAAGGTGATCTGGAAACACAAGGTGTTCATTAAATGAAGAAACCGCCATTGTCCTTTGGCTCCAAATCAACACAACTCCAACCTCCCCAGAGATGCTCAAGAAGTTTTTGAGGGCTGAAGAGATAGCCTAGCAGTTGAGAGCACCAACTGCTCTTGCAGAGGACCAGGTTCGATCCCCAGCACCCACATGGCAGCTAAGAACCATCTGTAACTCCAATTCCAGGAGAACACCAGTTCCAGGGGAATCTGAGACCCTCTTCTGACCTCCGTGGCATTGCACGACACGGGCACACAGACCTACATGCAGACAGTACACTCATACACATACAAAAATAAATAAAAAAAAATAAAAATAAGAAAAGGAGTTTTTGATCATTTAAACACACTTAAAAATATGGACTGGGTGTTATTTGCTGTTTTTCAGTCCCCATGTGATAGAAGATTCTAAGCCAGCTTTTCACTAATGATAGTGTTCATTATTACAGCCCAATGTCTACTGAGGACACAGAGCAGGATGCATGGAAAAACTTGAGCTGTGGAGTCATGAGATGGGACTGAGCTTCGACATTACATAAGCCCAGGTCTGCAATTTTCTGGAAGGATTTACGTAAGTCTGAGAATGTTAGTGTTAGATCTGCACATGTAGACCTTCCCCTCCTCCCACTCAACTACATGGACCTGAGTGTGCAATAGAGGAGAGACATATTTCCAGGCTAAGATCCCCAGGGACAGAGGTCAGAACAGTGGCAACCTCAAGGAGGAGAACTTTTGGCTGAGAGATAGACACGGGCCTTCTGGGACTTGTAACCCTCTTCCTTGTGACAACCACACTAAGTCCTCACAGGGAAAAACATAAAGCACTGCACATATGCATGCATTTATACTATGTTTCTTTTGTAGCACAGGGCATCAAACCCAGGACCCTGCACATGTTAGGCAAGTGCTCTACCACTAAGCTACATCCCCAGCCATTTTTTTAAATAAATAAAAGGAACACTTTCCTTATAACAGAAGACAGTGCAAAAGATGACGTTCTGAAGTCAAAGCCTGCTAATTCTCAACAGGCAGCAACTCCTGCTTGGCCCATAGCATGGCAGTGAGCAGAACCAGTTGTTACACAGTAGATGCCTCAAAATGTCCCAAAGGCATACAGGAGCTTCCTTAATAAGACACAGACTTACTTTGGAAAGGAAATGAGCCCACAGTCACTTGATTTAAGTGCATCATCCCAACAATGGGCAATCAAAGTACTCCACGTTTCTGGATGGCTTTAATTCATTCCTGTCTCCTAAAGTCTACACTCAGTTGTCCCAGCATTCAAGCCTGTGACACTCTAGTACAAGTCAGGTCCACAGCCTCTCCTCCACGGACTGCAGGAGTCTGTATGGCTCCGGCTGGGCAGCTGCATTACTCAGGGCTGGACAAACAGGTCTTTCCCATTCTAGCCTCTCCACCTTTGCCCCTGGCAGTTTCCCTCCCTCCTCCACTCCATCTTCTCTCAACCTTCTAGATCTCTGGCTGGCTTCCCTTCGTAATAAAATACTGCAAGGTGCAGAAAGGGCTTCCAGAACCCCCAGGCACTGCCATCCTGTCCTTCATATTCCTAAATGGCTGAGTGCCCATGTATAATATATATACATGGATTCTTCCATGTATATATATTAACAATCTTCACAGCTGCCCTGTTCCAGCCACCTCTGAGCATTTACACATAATTCCTCACTAAGCCTTCACACAACATATGAGGAATTCACTTCCTTTATTTCGTTGCTTCCCTTTCTTTCTTTCCTTCCTTCCTTCCTTCCTTCCTTCCTTCCTTCCTTCTTCTTTTCACTCACTCATTCATTCTTTTTTATTTGGAGACAGGATCTCATGAGGTCCATTCATTCATTCATTCATTGTTTATTTGGAGATAGGAGCTCATGAAGCCCAGGCTGGTACTGAACTCATGTTGCAGAGGATGGGTGTGAACTACAAGTCCTCCTGCCTCTGATTTTTTTTTTTAATTTTTTTTAATTAATTTTATTTATTTCTGTATGTGTATGAATGTATTGTCTGCATGCACGTCTGTGCACCCGTGTCGTGGAACGCCGCAGAGGTCAGAAGAGGGTGTCAGATTCCCCTGGAACTGGAGTTCTCCTGGAATTGGAGTTTCAGACAGTTCTCGGCCGCCATGTGGGTGCTGGGGATTGAA
>VZQC01012470.1:1777092-1790028 GCA_009823505.1 Rhizomys pruinosus | reverse complement strand
AAAAAAAAAAAAAAAAAAATTGTTGTTATAGCCGGGCATGGTGGCACACACCTTTAATTCCAGCAGGCGGATCTCTGCGAGTTCAAGGCCAGCCTGGTCTACATAGCTAGCTCCAGGTCAGCTGGGACTAAAGGGAGACCCTGTCTCAAAATACCAAAAAAAAAAAAAATTTATGTGTATGAATGTATTGCCTGCATGTCTGTAAGTGCACCCTTGTCATGCAATGTCCAAAGAGGTCAGAAGAGAGCATCAGATACCCTGGAACTGGAGTTAGGAAAATTGTTAGCTGCCATTTGGGTGCTGGGAATCCAACCTGGGTCCTCTGCAAGAGCAGTGGTGCTTTAACTGCTGAGCCATCTCTCCAGCTCCCACCTCTGATTCTTGAGTTCTGGAATTACAGGCAGGTTGCACCATGCCTGGCTGCTGAGCAATTAACTACTGCAGATGAGGAAACTATGGCAAAGAAATAAGAAAGTTGCCTGTATCTTCAACAGGCAGGGGCAAGAGCTGAACCCAGGCAACTTGACTCGCAGAGCCACCATCAGCAGGACCATATTTTGTGGAATTCTGTTGCTAAGATAGGATCTCACTATATAGACTGGAATGAAACTACATATATAGACCATGCAGGCCTCACACTTGCAGCAATCCTCCTCCCTCTATCTCCTGAGTACTAAGATTACAGGCACGCATCATCGCACCTATATAATTTTTTTTTTTGGTGTTTTCAAGACAGAAGTCTATTGACAGAAGTCTATTCATGCAGAAGTTCTATTCCCAGCACAAACATGGAAGCCAACAACCATCTGAAACTCCAGTTCCAGAGGATCCAACGCTCTCTTCTGACCTCCATGGGCATTGTATGACATGAATGCACTTACATACACAGAGGCAATACACACATACACATAAAATAAAAAAATATTAAAAAAAAAAAAAAAAGAAATCATTTTGAGACCAGAGAGCTGGCTCAGAGGGTAAAGGTATAGGGATCAAACTCAGGTCACCAGGTTTGTGTAACCCTGTAACACACATAAAGGTGAAAGAAAAGAATCAACTCCACAAAGTTTTCCTCTGACTTATACACAAACACACAGGTGCACATGTGCCCATGTATACCCATCATATATACACATATAGACACAGTAATTTTTAAATCAGTTTTATAAATTATAATGGGACTCCAGGTTCACTTCCTTACTGTCACATCACTAGTACTAGTGACAGTCCATCAATCTTACAACCACATATGCTTCCCTCTGGGGAACCACAGATATTTTTTTAATGAACATGAAATTTCAGAAAATTATGTTTTCATAAGTATCTGGCAACTGAATGAGAAGCTAACACTTGGACCACTGTTTTCACCTGTTCTCTTTGTAAACAAACTATAAAGTCGTCAAAAGAACCTACACTGTCCGGGTATAGGGGTGGATACCTAGAATCTTAGCCCTTGGGAGGCTGAGGTAGGATGATAACAAGCTCAAGGCCAGCCTGGGCTACAACATACAGCCAGTTCAAAGTCAGGCTGGGCTGTATAACTAGACTCTGCCTGTGTGCTTGTCTCTGTCTCTGTCTCACACACACACACACACACACACACACACACACACAATATCAATCAATCAATCAATCAAAAATAAAAATAGAATAATAACCCAGGAGGATTGCAAGTTAGAAGGCAGCCTAAGAAACACAATGAGACCCTGTCTCAGAGTAAAATAAGCATATCCACATAAAACAAACCAAAAAGTAAATAACAGTGATAAGTGGAAAAGCAATGATGAGTCTAACAGTTGGTCATGAGGGTCAGATGACATTTTAGGAAGAGATGAATAGATAGCTCTCACCAATCTGTGCAATAACAAACTAGTAAAATAAAAAAAATCAAGCTGGGAGTGGTGGCGCACGCCTTTAATCCTAGCACTTGAGAGGCAGAGGCAGGCAGATCTTTGTGAGTTCAAGGCCAGCCTGGTCTACAGAGTGAGTTCCAGGCCAGCTGGGGCTACAGGGAAGGGAAACCCTTGTTCTCCACCAGGCCAAAAAAAAAAAAAAAAAAATCATCAGTTGGACATCATGGTGCACACCTGCAATCCCAGCAGTGGGGAGGCTGACTACAGCCTGGCTGAACAGTGAGAGCCTGTTTCAAACACAACAAACCCTGGATCTGATTTCCCATAGACTTCCTTTAAAAAGAGAAAAACTGCTGAACTTAAAGCCCAACCATAAATACTGAATCGTTTACTTCAAAACCATTTTTTGAAAATCTGCTGTCTGAAAATGGTGGCAAAATGAACAGCTGATGAGTGACTAGCAAGGAAACGACTCTCCAGCTGGGTCTTACGAGTGCAATTATAGAGATAGCAGCAGATTACAAATGACAAATCCAGAATCTCTGCCAATTTCAACATCTGAGAAATTTTCATCAGTAGGTAAAGTGATAGAACAATTTCATCAGCACTAAGCATATGGGACCCACAGGTGTCTTCATAGCTACTCAGCTACAGCAGCCTTGTGCTCACATTTCTAGCACCAACCAGGTCTCGGGCCTTTCCAGTAGCCAGAGCTCCACAAAAAAAGACCCCAAAGGCCTTGTGGGGGAGGGGGCCTCAATCCCAGGCTCAGCTCTTGGCCTCTAGAATATCATCAGTAAGAGGGATGCTAAGGCCCCCCTGAAGGACTGAAGATTAGAACAAGAGGATCAGGAAAGCTACTTTTCCCATCTCATTGCCCCAGGCGTCAAACTCCTAGCCACAACCATTGCACCCAGGCAGATTATAGCCTCTGAAGGTCATCTTGGAAAGCAAAAGCTGGTTGTGAAGCACTAATGAGGTGGGGAGAGAACTGTGCAAAGGTGGAGCTGGAATCAGGGGCTGGACACTATAGCACACACAGTGCACAGGGGCAAGCGAGCAGACAATATACAGGCACCCTCTGGCCTCTCTCTGGATGTCTAGGCTCACCTCCCTTGCACATACACTGACTGGCCCTGCCTGGCACATATCTGACTTTTCAGTCTTCCAAAAGAAATCTGACAAAGAAGGAGACTGGGGAGTCAGGATTTTTCTCACAGTGTAATTCATGATTCCATGAACCTGTTTTCGAGGAAGGTGAGAATTTTCTAGAAGTAATATGGGAGGCTTTTCCCTCCTCCTGAGCTGCAGGAGCCTCATTTCCCCACATGCTCTGAACCAATATGCTTTTATTTTTTATTTATTTATTTATTTTTGGTCTTTTCAAGACAGAGTCTCTCTATAGCCCCAGCTGGCCTGGAACTCACTCTGTAGACCAGGCTGGCCTTGAACTCACAAAGATCCACCTGCCTCTGCCTCCCAAGTGCTAGGATTAAAGGCGTGCGCCACCACACCCAGCTAAAATATACTTTTAAAGACATCCTCTTCATCCAAATTTCCCAATATTCCAGAGAAACTGCCAATGATTAAAAAGAAACCTTTACCTCACTTTACATAATTGGAACGCTCCAAAGGGATTCTGTGTTAAGGTCTAGGGGAAAAGGAAGAGTTCCCAGTTGCCTAGTAACTAAGAGTAAGGGCTCTGGAGTAAGTCTGTCCAGGTTCAAAATCATGCCCTGCACTTCCCAGCCATCTGCTACCTAGGATGAACTGATAGTCCCTCCCCAAAGAGCTGTTAAAGGGTGAAATGACTTCATGTTTGTAAAAAGCTTTTAGCAGTGCATGGCACAGAGTAAGGTCTATAAAAGCAACTATGAAAGGAAAATAAATAAAACCTTAAACAAATCTCATCCAAAGACATCTGAGCTCTCCAAGTGGTCCTACACATTACTTTGGAATTAAGAACCTGGGAGCTACAGGGACTCCTGGCTCTGCTCTCTTATGTGGCCCTGGGCAGGCCACTTTAACCTCTCTCTAAACCTTTGTCTACTCATCTGTAAAGTGGGAATAACAATACCTATAGAGCTGAAAAGGCAAACAGAAAATACAGATGCAAAGTTCCCAGACAGAGCAAAGTATAAAGTGCTCAAGAGTCAACACACACCCATCTGCAGACACACCTACCCACAATGGTCTTGCAGGGCCTATGAGAGTGGGAAGGGCACTGCAGTGAGGGCCTATCAGGGTGGGAAGGGTGCTGCAGTGAGGGCCTATCAGGGTGGGAAGGGTGCTGCAGTGAGGGCCTATCAGGGGTGGGAAGGGCGCTGCAGTGAGGGCCTATCAGGGTAGGAAGGGCGCTGCAGTGAGGGCCTATCAGGGTGGGAAGGACGCTGCAGTGAGGGCCTATCAGGGTGGGAAGGGCGCTGCAGTGAGGGCCTATCAGGGTGGGAAGGGCGCTGCAGTGAGGGCCTATCAGGGTGGGAAGGGCGCTGCAGTGAGGGCCTATCAGGGTGGGAAGGGCGCTGCAGTGAGGGCCTATCAGGGTGGGAAGGGCGCTGCAGTGAGGGCCTATCAGGGTGGGAAGGGCGCTGCAGTGAGGGCCTATCAGGGTGGGAAGGGCGCTGCAGTGAGGGCCTATCAGGGTGGGAAGGGCGCTGCAGTGAGGGCCTATCAGGGTGGGAAGGGCGCTGCAGTGAGGGCCTATCAGGGTGGGAAGGCACTGCAGTCAAAGTGTATCAGGGCTGCAGCCACCTGAAAAGAGGGACTCTGACCTAGAATCAGTGAAGATAATAGCAACATGCAGCCTTCTTCAAGCTGGATCCAAGGAGAAAAATAGATGTTAGCAACAGAGCTGGGACTGGGGTCCTCTCCACATCCAGCAGAGTTAAGGCTGGGAGTGGTGGTGCACATCCGCAATCCCAGCACTCAGAAGGTAGAGATATGAAGAACAAGAGTTCAAGGTCCTCCTTGGCTGCAAAGCAAGTTCTAAGCAAGTCTGGGCTACATGAGACCCTATCTCCAAAACCCACAGTAGATAAAGATCTAAAAAGAAATACTGAGAAGTCCAAGAGTCTTCCAACTACTCAGGTAAACATTCTTTCTGGCTACAGGACTTTTTTTTTTTTAACTTTTTTTTTAAATTTTTATTTATTCTTTATGTGTCTGAATGTACTGTCTGCTTGCAGGTCTGTGCACCCGTGTTGTGCAATGCCGTGGAGATCAGAAGAGGGCGTCGGATTCCCCTGGAACTGGAGTTAAAGATGGTTTTCAGCCGCCATGTGGGTGCTGGGGATCGAACCCGGGTCCTCTGCAAGAGCAGTCGGTGCTCTTAATCGCTAGGCCATCTCTCCAGCCCCGTGGCTACAGGACTTTTTATAAGTAGATTGTAATTTAAAGGGAAAAATAACTTGAGAAATGGAACAAGTATAAAGGAAACAGAAAAGAAAATTATAATGAATGTTTGCTCAGGTAAAAGGCAGACTCGCTGGGCGTGGTGGCACACACCTTTAATCCTAGCACTTGGAAGGCAGAGGCAGATGGATCTTTTTGAGCTCAAGGCCAGCCTGGTCTACAAAGTGAGTTCCAGGACAGCTGGGGCTACAGGGAGAGCCTGTCTCAAAAACACCAAAAAAAAAAAAAAAAAAAAAAAGGCAGTCTCAATAGACTGTTCCACGTGGACCGACAGGGCTGGCTAGAGTCCAGGTGGACAGTCCCTGTAGCAGGATCTTTGTAACAAAGTATCACTTCCAAATACACTGGGCTTGGCCTTCTGAATATCTTCTTGAATATAATTTTTAACATTTTGGGACATAGTCTTGCTACGTTTCCCAGGCAGACCTTGAACTTGTGACCCTCCTGCCTTAGCCTCGAGAGTAGCTAGGATCACAGGCCCAGCCAGTCTCTATTTTCTAATAAAGCAGGTTCCTGGACTGAGTAGAGAAGTGGAAGAGCTCTTGCTAAGCATGCATAAGGCCCTAGGTTCCATCCCCAACACAAAAAATAAAATCATTTCCTTAACAAAATTAACATCCTTGAAAATTTAAACTTTCTCTATAAAGGTATATAATAGGGAATCTGAACAGATACTGCAAAACTGAAACACAAAATATTCCAAGGAAAGGACAAATAATCCATGAGTGGTGGTGATGCCTAGAGCCCCAGCACTTAGGCAGTAGAGCAGGAGGGTCAGAAGTGCAACATCAGCTTCTGGGACCTAGAGGTTATATGAGACCCTGTCATCAAAGAAAAGAAAATAAGGAGGTGGGAGAGAACAAAATGTTTAATCCTTTCTTAGTCCTAGGGAGCAAATACTGAATGCCTTAAACATGTAAAATTGGTGATACAATGCAGTTATCAGTAAAAGCCCAGCAGTGATAACGGGCAATGTTACTAGTTAGTGGAACATGCATCTGGAGCTGCTCTTCCAGTCACAGTAGTAAAGGGCCCAAGTAGTCTCCCTGTCATCAGAGCACGACAAAAGATGGGCCCTATTACACTGAGGCAGAGAACTGCAGGTTTGATTAAAAACTGTAACAACAACACAGCGGCATGGTTTCCCACCACTTTAGTCCTGGCACTTGAGGGCAGAGGCAAGGCAGAGCTCTGTGGGGTAATTCAGGCCATCCTGGTCTACAGAAGTGAGTTCAGACAGGCCTGGGGGCTACAGGGAGACCCTGTCTTGAACACCAAAAATAAAAAAAAATCTGTTAACAATAAAAGAGAGCTGTTGTACTTCATTTTGGTTGCAGCATTTGTTGAATGCATCTCTTACAAATAAATGACATTCTAAATATTTTGCCTCTGAATAACACACAAGGCCCAAGGCTGAAGGTGACCATTAAAGATCTTACATTTGAACTAAAGACATGGTTCAGTGAGAGTAAGTGCTTGCTGTGGAGCTGGAGAGACTCAGCAATTTAGAGTTGTACTTTGCAGAGAACCTGAGTTTAGTTCCCAGAACCTACAAATGGCTTACAATCACCTATAACTCCAGCTCCAGGGGATCTGTTAACTCTGGCCTCTATGATGCCAATACACACACACAAACACACACACACACACACACACACACAACACCCACGCACTAATCATTAAAAAATATTTTTTTAATTCTGTTCATCTTGTCTTGATTTTTCAGCACAGCTGAACTACTTGCATTGATTTTGTTGTTCTTTTTCTTTCTTTTTAGTTTTTTTTTTTTTTTTTTTTTTTAGTCCTAGCTGGCCTGGAGCGTGCTAGGTAGACCAGGCTGGTCTCAATTTCACAGATATCCATCTGCTTTTGCCTCCTTAGTGTTGGGATTGAAGGTGTACACCATCATGTTTGGCCTAAGATGGTTCTTAGCCACCCATGTGGGTGCGGGGAATCGAACCCGTCCTCTCAGAGCAGTCAGTGCTCGTAATCACTAGGCCATCTCTCAACCCCAGAAAATATAAAATCCTTAATAAAAAAAAGGGTCCATCGGTAAAGCCATTTGCTTCAAAGTCTGAGGATCCAAGTCTGATCCCTAAAACTGAATACTAGGATTACATCTACCCTTCTACTGAATGAATATAGAAACCTGTGAAAGCATGAGTGCATACAGAAACTTACCTACAAAGACAATAATGGTGGACAAAGAGTAGTTCAAAACAGGGTAACACTAAACCACGACAAACATCTGAGATGATAAGATATGTCAATAACCCTGATTCAATCACTACAAATTATACACATATATTGCACCTCATAAATATGTACAATTACCATGCTAATTAAAAATGCAAAAATAGCCGAGGCGTGGTGGTGCAGGCCTTTAATCCCGCCTCGGAGGCAACAGTAGGGTGGATCGCCTTGGTGGTTAGAAGGCCGCCTGGTCTACAGAGCCAGCATTTCCAGAACAGCTGGTTCTTAAAAGGGAGACACCCTGTCTCCCAAAAATAACAAAAAAATGGTAAAAACAAAAATATTACAAAAATAAAAAAGCAAAAAAAAAAAAAAACACTATAAAAAAAAAAAATGCAAAGAGAGCCACCGCCCTTTGGAGCAAGAAGAGGCAAGCAGATCTCTTGAGTTTCAAAAGCAGCCTGTCTACATAGTGAGTTCAGGACAACTCGGTACCTAAGTGAGTCCCTGCTCAAAAGAACCTAAAAAAAAAAAAAAAAAGAAAAAAGCAAAAAAAAAAAAAAGGTTTCAAATAAAAAATTTTATTTAGTATTATAAAAGCTTTTCCGCGTACAACCACCAGTGCATGGTGGGCCGCACTGCCTTTAGTTAGGAGGCAGAGGCAGGCGGAATCTTTGTTAGTTCAAGGCCACAGCTGGGTCTACAGAGGTGAGTGTCCAGGGACAGCTGGACTACAAAGGGGAAACCCTGTCTCGAAAAGACCAAAAAAAAAAAAAACAAAAAAAAAAATCTTTCTTTTTTTGATTATTTTAGCCCTGTCGTGGTGGTGCACGTAGCGGACTCGTCCAGTTTGGAGGCACAGCGAGTCTACTGTAATCCAGACATGCAGGAGTATATATCACAGAAAATACAGTTGTTAAAAAAAAAAAAAAAAAATCTTTCATGGGTGCCTGGAAGATAGCCTAGGTTGAGCACCGACCCGACCTGCTCTTGGCAGAGGACCCAGGTTCGATCCCCAGCACCCACATGGCGGCTAAGAACCGTCTGTAACTCCAATTCCAGGAGAACGTCTCCATTCCAGGGGTATCCGACACCCCTCTTCTGACCTCCCGCGGTCAATGGCACTACACGGGTTCACAGACCTGCATGCAACAGTACATTCATACACGACACATAAATAAAGATAAAAATAATAAAAAAAAAAAAAAATCTTCATAAACTGACAGCAGACTAATCTAGCTGCAAAAGCTGACCTTGGCTGACATGATCACATTGGTATCAATCACATTCACTGTGAATAGTCACAAGTTCTACCAGAGAAACATACTGTGCCTAGTGTGTCAGAATTCCACTAAGGGCTCTCATCACTCTCCCAACCCCAAAACTCAGGATTCCAAACAGCAAGAGATCAAGACCTGGCTTGGGTTGTGACCCTGCCACCACTATAGCCACTCTGATCCCTTACAAACGGTTCCTCTCCTGTTAAAGGACTGGGAACCTCTATCATCAGTTACTACAGATTTTAAAATGGAAATGATGAAAAGACAAGTCTTTTGCAAACAGGCTCCTTGTTCCAACTCATCCAAGGTGGGACCATCTGGCTCCCACTGGATGTTTTCAGCAGCCAGCCCATGCCAGGCTTTGCCTATTTGGCTCACCCAATGTTAGTTACTTCAGAAGGACGCCAGCCCAGGCACACTCTACCTATGAAGCACAGGCTTAGAGATGCTTCCTGGTCGATGTAAGTCACAAAGCAGTTGTGATTTTTGAGTCACTGTACCATGAATAAGTTGCAGATCAGTGGCCGGGAAGCAGCTAGGCTCCCAAGCCCCATCCACCACCACGGCCAACATGGACAGCAGATACGACTGGCTTCAAGACAGACAATGAACTTATTTTAAAAGCTCATTTTGATTTGCAAACTAAATGAACTTGATCTATAAATTACTGAGGAAGGATAAATAGGAAGCCCTACCATATAATTTCTAGTATTGCTACCATTAACTCTAACCACACCAAAGTTATCTGAGGATGTTCTATGGATGCAATATACTGAACGATATAATTTTCTACACCACAGAAAATCTCCCAGTAATCTTTTGAAAATCAGTGTGGGAAACATTTTCCAAGGATGATCCAAAAAGGAGACCATGATCCTACCCACAGGAGACTGGTGTTTCCAAGAACAAACCCTCCACTGTCTACTTTTGGGGTTTCCTTGGTGTCTCTGGGCTACAAAACCCAGTAATTTACTTTCCTACCCAAAACGAGGGCAGAAATAGCCTGAACTTCCTTCTTGCAAACCAAAACTCACAGCTGTTTGGGTGAACAAACCCAGGAAGGGGGATTGAAGGGATTTTTTCTGGCAGAGGATGCAACTTTCACTGGGACTGTAACCTCTTCTGACAAGTGAACATGCTGAAGCTGACTGGACACAAATCAAATTCTTCATCCCACAGGCTGTCCTGCTGCTTCCCGTCTCTACTTTTTGCAACTAATGCAGAAAAAACTGAACTGAATTAGAGAATTTTGAAAAAGGAAGAGCACAGACTTTCTAAACCTATGGAAACCGTCTTCTACTATAAATCACTAACCTGCTCAGTTTATAAGACTGGTACTCTCAAGCCAGGCATGGGGGCACACACCTTTAATCCCAGCAGAGGCAGAGGCAGAGGCAGGAGGATCTCTGTGAGTTCAAGGCCAGCCTGGTCTACAAAAGTGAGTTTCAGGTCAGCTAGGGTTACAGGGAGACCCTGCCTCAAAAAGAAAAAAAAAAAAAAAGGACTGGTACTTTCAACTGGGTGGGGTGGGTGGTCCACCCCTTTAATCACAGTACTTAGGACATAGAGGCAGGCCAATCACTATGTGTTCCAGGCCAGCCTGGTCTACATAATGAGACCCAGTCTCAAAAAACCCAAACAAAAGATTGGCCCACTCTAGATTTTTTTTCCTGCTATCAATGATGGAAATCAAACATGTATAATACATGTAGGTGACTCTACCACTGAACATGTATGATACAAGTAGGTGACTCTACCACTGAACTCCACTCCTGCTGCCCCCACAAGCTTATCTGTAAAGTATATAAAGTTCCAGGCTAGTGTTTGGGGTTACAGTCCCAAGCCAATTGGGGCTATGGGAAGACCTCTGACTCAAAAAAAAAAAAAAAAAAAAAAAAGTAAGCCAGGTGTGGTGGCGCACACCTTTAATTCTAGCACTAGGGAGGCAGAGGCAGGCGGATCTTTGTGAGTTCAAGGCCAGCTTGGTCTACAGAGTGAGTTCTAGGACAGCTGGGACTACAGGGAGACCCTGTCTCAAAAAGACCAAAAAAGAAAAAGTTTAAAAATTCAGGTCTTTAAAAACTGATTTTGGTGGGGACATAGATTACCAGCAAAGGGCTTGCCTAGTATACAATGCCCCAGATTCAATATTGCCCAGTATCTAAAAAATGTTTAATTAAGATAGTTTAATGAAAGATACAGAAAAAAATGTTACCCTAGGGAACAGCTGTCTTTTGTTTGTGTGGTGTTTGTTTGCTCAAAGGTGTCTGTTTAGTTTGCCTTTGTGGTCTAAACTTTAGACCACCAGGAACTTTAATCAGGCAAATCCACATGGTCCTGTCTCCAGGGCTCCCCTTTCTGTAATTCTTACATGGTCAGTGTTTTCCTCTTCCTTAGAATGTAAAAAAAATCTGGACCTGAACAGAGAACCATGGTGGATTTGTTGCACTAACCAATTTTTTTTTTCTCACTCTGTAGTTTAGGTTGGCCCAGAACTATGTAGCCCAGACTGGCCTTATGGTACTTCTCCTGACTTAGCTTCCTGAGTCCTATGTTATAAGTATGTGTTATTCCACCCAGTTCACTAAACCTATTATTTTATTTATTTATTTTTGTTATTTTATGTTATGTTATGTTTGTTATTTTATTATTTTATTTTGAGACAGGGTCTTCCTATAGCCCCAGCTGGCCTGGAACTAGCCCTGCAGACCAGGCTGGCCTTGAACTCACAGAGATCCACCTGCCTCTGCCTCCCAAGTGCTGGGATTAAAACCATGTGCCATCATACCCAGCTTAAAGACGGTTCTTCGCCAAGACCCGCCATGTGGTGCTGGGAATCGAACCCAGGTCCTCTGCAAGAACAGTCTGTGCTCTTAAGCACTGAGCCATCTCTCCAGCCCTAAACCTGTCTCTTAGAAAATGAAGGGGAGGTGGAGCTGGAGAGATGGCTCAGCAATTATGAGCACTGGCTGCTTTTGCAGAAGACCCAGGCTTGGTGCCCAGCACCCACATGGCAGCTAACAACCATCCATATCTCTAGTTCCAAAGAATTTGAAACCCTCTTCTGACCCCCTTGGACATTGTATGACACAGGTGTACTTACATACACGCAGGCAACACACTCATATACATAAAACAATAAATATTTTCAAAAATAAAAAAATAAAACAGAAGTCTGGCCATGGCTGGTGGCACACACCTTTAACTCAAGCACTCAGGAGGCAGAAGCAGGCACATCTCTGTGAGTTCAAGGCCAGCCTGGTCTACATAGCAGCAAGTCTAGGCCAACTGGGGCTACAGGGAGACCTTGTCTTTAATGGGAGGCAGAGGCAGGCAGATCTCTGTGAGTTCAAGGCCAGCCTGGTCTACACAGCAAGTTCCAGAACAGCTCAGGCTACAGGGAGACTCTATCTCAAAAAGACAAAAAAAAAATTTTTTTAATTAGATTAGATTAAAAAGTCTGGGCTGGAGAGAGATGGCCTGGCGGTTAAGAGCATCGATTGCTCTTGCAGAGATCTCGGTTCAATCCCCAGCACCCACATGGCTCATAAGAACTGTCTTTGCCGGGCGTGGTGGCGCACTCCTTTAATCCTAGCACTTGGGAGGCAGAGGCAGGCGGATCTTTGTGAGTTCAAGGCCAGCTTGGTCTACAGAGTGAGTTCCAGGACAGCTGGAGCTACAGGGAGACTCTGTCTCTAAAAGACAAAAAAAAAAAAGAACTGTCTTTAACTCCAGTTCCAGGGGAATGCTAGACCCTCTTCTGACCTCCACACTCACAGCGGGTGCACAACCTACATGTAGACAGTGCATTCATACACAGAATAAAAAAATAAAATAAAAAAAAATATCATTATAAAAAATCTAAGTTCATTTTTTTTTTTTTTATTTTACGTTTTTTTTTTTTTTTTTTTTTTGTCTTTTTGAGACAGGGTCTCCCTGTAGCCCCAGCTGGCCTGGTGAACTCGCTATGTAGAGTTTTTCTCTACAGAGGGAGCTCGTCTCAAAAAAAAGTTTTTAAAAATGACAGGTTAAGTAAAAAAACTTGGTCCTCCGCTGGAGTTGGTCCTGATCAGCATTAAAGCACTAGCATCTCTGCCAGGTATCAGGCACCGGCCCAGAACCAACATGGCGGCTGAGAACTGTCTTTAACTCAGTTTTCCAGGGAATCCGATGCCTCCTTCTGACCTCCAAAGGCATTT
>VZQC01012470.1:1754342-1776337 GCA_009823505.1 Rhizomys pruinosus | reverse complement strand
AAAAAAAAAAAAAAAAAAACCTTAAAAGCCGTATCTACTAATATCCATAGATTTTCAGAATTCTCCACAGCTTCTTTAGCTACAGAATTATCCCAACCCATGACAAGTCCTCTTCACAACCACCACCTGACTTGAGCCAAGGAATGCACTCACTTGGCCTTTCCCTTTACACATACCAGCTTATCATTCGGAACTCAACTTACAGGAGTGATTTTTTTTTTTTTTTTTTTAAGACAGGGTCTCCCTTTAGTCCCAGCTGGCCTGGAGCTCGCTCTGTAGACCACGCTGGCCTTGAACTTACAGAGATCTGCCTGCCTCTGCCTCCCAAATGCTGGGATTAAAGGTGTGTGCCACCACACCCAGCTGGGTTGATCTTTAAAAAAAAATTTTTTTTTTTAATGTGTATTTATGAGTGCCTGTCTTTGCCTAAGGAGGCCAAAAGAGGGTCTTGGACTCTCTGGAATTAAAGTTACAGGAGATTGTGATGATCCATCATGTAGGTGTTAGGAACCAAACCCAGATTCTCTGCAAGAGCAACCAGTGCTCGTATTGAGCCATCACTCTAGCCCTCCACTTACAGATCTGGCTATTATATGATGTTTCTTTTCACATTTCCTTTTCTCTGATCTTTTGATCTTTTAACCCAAATCTTACTGCATTCTCAGACAGAATCTGTTTTCCTGGAAATCTGTAGTTTCACTGTAACCCCAAACACAGCCAACTCCCTACTGCATGAGAATTTGAATGTCTGCTATGTGTTTGGGACTAAAACTGCCTGAAGTTAAAAGTTTAATCCTGTGTCTTGTCCCCAGTCCCAAGCTATGGACTGAAGGTATGCATCTGTGAGACAGAGTGGGTCCGTATGAACAAAGCATAGTCCACCAGACGCAGAATCTCGACAACACTACACACTTTGGAGAATTAGCTGGTCTATCACTTTTCCTTTAGAGTAACGGAAATCACATATGCATCACTGGATAGAAAATTAAAATATTAACAAGTTACAGTGAACACAGCAATCCTTTTTTGGTGGCTAAAACTCACAGTCAACAGCACCAAGATACAGTACATTGATGATCTGGGCTACCCAGGTATGTAGAGCTATGAATCTCTGTCAACAGCCTAAAATGACTGGAGGTGGGTGGATACGTTTTAACAACAACCCCCTTGTCAGTCTGTCACACAGACACATTAAACTACTGTGTAAACTCTGTAAGGGAACAGCACTTATGACAAGGGCACATTCTGACACAACACCACAGTATGTTAGGTCTGAGATAAATGTCACCATGCATCTAGCAATCACTTGGCCTGGCACAAAGCAGATGATGGGTAAAACCATGAAGGAATGGCACTCCTATGTCTGCCTTTCCCTTATTTACTGTTCTTAATCTGCCATGGCTTGAAGGAAAGATCACTATTCATGAAAGAACACCATTTGAAATCTGTCTAAGCTGGGCACAGTGGTGCATACCTACAGGTATGCTTACAATCATAGAAGGATCAGAAGTTCAAGGTCAGCCCTGGTTTCATAGCAAGATCAAAGCCAGCCTGGCCTACATGAAACACTATCTCTAAAATATATGAATAAAGTTAAAATAAAATTAAATATATCACTGCTGAAGAGATGGCTCAGTGATTAAGAGCCTTTCCTATTCTTGCAGAAGACCTGGGTTCAGTTCCCAGCACCCACATAGTGACTCACTACCATCTCTAACTAGTTGCAAGGGATCCCATGGCCCTCTTGTGGTCTCCAAGGGAACACCAGGCATGCAAACAGTTATACACATAAAAGTGAATAAGTCTTTTTTTAAAAAGATAATAAAAAATTGGGGCTGGAGAGATGGCTCAGCGGTTAAGAGCACCAACTGCTCTTGCAGAGGACAGGGGTTCAATTCCCAGCACCTGCATGGTGACTAAGAACTGTCTTTAACTCCAGTTCCAGGGGAATCCAATGCCCTCTTCTGACCTCTGCGGCACTGCACAACACACGGGTGCACCAACCTACATGTAGACAGTACATTCGTACACATAAAAAATAAATAAATTTTTTAAAAGATAATAAAAAATGAAACGTATCTGACATAGTAACCTGCACTTAGCAGAGAAGCATGGCAAACTGTGTGATGAACTGGTGACAGTACACACCAAGTGCCTAGGATGAGGCAGGAACTATAGTGTGTGTGTTCACTGCACAAATTGCCCAAGGCAGCATGTACTCAGCAGGTAATATTATCTTCACCTTACAGAAAGTGGGACTCAAAGTGGTTAACTTGTGCCAAGTCACACAGCCAATCAGAGGTGACGGCAGACTGAATCCAGGCAGCCTGACTCCAGAACAAGCAGTCTTCAGTCTAGTGCTCTATGCTGCTGTAAGTAGACAGTAAACACTCAAGAGTCAGGAGAGCATTAAAAGTTTTTTTTTTCTAGTAGCTGTCTTCTTGCCTGACTTTCCAATGCAGACATGCTCTCAATAGATGAGGATTACTATATGAAAACACTACAGTGACAAACCAGAGATAAACTCTGAAAGGGAAGCCAAAAAGTCTGAGATGATGAATTACTATATACTGCAGGTAGTATGTTCCCAAGAGGAGCTGGAGAGAGATGTGTACATCCGAATCATCATGGGCTTTGAGAGGTTAAGACCTAAGAAGAAGGGTCTGTAAGAGAAAAGGGATACAGGAAGAGAAGGGCTTTGGGGTTTTGGGGGGTTTTTGGGGGGGTTCTTTGGTTTTTGTCGAATTTGGGGTTTTTGTGGGGGGGGGGGTGATACAGGGTCTCCCTGTAGCCCCAGCTGACCTGGAACTCACTATCTCACTATGTAGACCAGACTGGCCTTAATCTCACACAGATCCACAGGCCTCTGCCTCCTGAGTGCTAGGACTAAAAGTGTATACTACCACATTTAGAGGGAAAAAGCAGCATTTTGTAACGAGAATACACATAAAGGGCTGGGGAGATAGCTCAGCTGATAAAGCACTTACCCTGCAAGCTGAATACCTGAGTTCAACCCCCAGAACTATGGTAAAAGAGCCATAAGAATTATGTTGCGTTCTGTAACCCCCAGATGCTTGGAAGGAGAACACTGGAAAAAGCGAGAATCTTCTCAAAAAAAAAAAAAAATTAAGGTAGATAGCACCTAAGGAATGAAACAAGGTTGACCTTTGACCTCCGTGTATGCATATGCACATGCACACATACACAAAAAAGAAGTACTATATAAACTTTGGATATGTGTGGAGGGTAGAAATCATAAACATAGTCGGATGATACAAACCTGCACAGATGTGGGCCGGTATTGCATCACATCTATACTCACTGCAGCTTAAAGCTCCTCAAACTGCCAGAAAAGGCAGGGCTGTTGGTAACATCACTGATATCACATGCCAGAGTAAAGCTATTCTTTATGTCTCAAGAAAACTGAGAGATTCCTGGTGACGAAGAGAGCCCTAGCGGTTAGACGCCGAACCGCTCTACAGAGGACCCGGGTTCGATCCCCCGTCACCCACAATGGCGGCTGAGAACCGTACTTAAACTCCAATCCGGATGAAACTCTTCCAGGGGAATCCGACAACCCTCTTCTGACCTCCGCGGCATAGTGCCGACACGGGTGCACAGATTGCAGCGACAGTACATTCATACACATAAATACTAAAATAAAACATTTAAAAAAGAAACACAAAAAAAAAAACAACTGAGGATTCCTGGCAAGAGAAAGAAGCTGGGTTCATAGGGGACTCACCTCTACCATTTCCAAACCTACTAAGAGAAACATGCTGACCTAGCAGTTATTTAAATGCATGGCCTCAATTTCTTTCAGTAGGTTTAACCAGAGTCATCCCTAATTAATGACACACAGAGTGTAACAATAAAGGCCCTAAGATCCTCCCTGCTCCAAGGAGTCACAGGAGTGGGAGACTGGAGGCTGGAAAGCACCTGAAGTATCTGTTAGACACAGGAGCCAGTCAGGAGTCATCAGCTCTATGACTCTAGGAAAGGGAGACACCACTCGTGTTTTATGGCAGAAAATGGAAACATGAGCAGGAAGTCCAAAGCAAAATCATCGCACTCACCAGACCTCACAGTCTTGGTCAACTACAAGGCAGCCAGATCTCCAGCAACATTTCATCTGTTTCTGCATAAACATCAATAAGAACTTAACCTGTACTTGAGGATGAAAGATACATGAGTCTGTCGATAGGGCTGGGAGTTAAGGTATTCCTGGTAATTCTCCAAGTGCTACACCATCAATGCACTGGACTTCCAAACTTGTGGCATTTTTACTTTACCTCTCAGACAGCAGAACTACCAGATGCCACAAGAATCCATGTGGTATTGGAGAAGAAAAATGTGCATTCAGTGGTTATTGGCAGAGCACCTGTGAGGCAGTCTCCAGGCACTACTGTATGGACTGAGAAAAAGACTGTCTGATCTGACTGACAGAAATGTATACATCTATTCTTCTTTGCCCAAAGGACCAAAGGGGCCCAAACTACTCAAAGGTCCAAACAGAAAGTTCTCCCAGTAGCACACAAGCACCAAATAAGTCTCTTCTTTCTGTGCCTCTGATCAAGAAGCTCACCTAGAACATCCCCACATTCCCGCTTTATTTGACCTACCCAAATCCTCATAGTTTTCAAGGTCAGTGCATGTCCCCCTACTACTGGAGGTCCTGACCCATTCCAAAGTTATGTCTGTACTCTAAACTACCCATCACTGCACAGTGAAGACCACTACCAATTTATTTAGAAGTTCATCATACCCTGGAATGGAGCTCGGCTGGAAAACTGCTTGCTGAGCAAGCATGACTGAGTTTGAGTCCCAGCAACTCATGTCAATAATAATAATAAGCAGCAGCAGCAGAAGCCACTGCTGCCAACATGGCTATGTGCACTTATAACCCCAACACTGGGGAAGCAGAAACAGGGATCCCTGGGGCTTGTTGCCCAGCCAGTCTGGCTGAATCAGCCAGCTCCACATTTAGTGAGAGTCCCTGTCTCAAAATACAGAGTAAATGAGGAAGGTGCCCAATGTGAATTTCTAGCCTGCATATGGATACGGATACACACACACACACACACACACACACACGCACGCGCACACACAGGTGCACGCATACACACGCCCTGCAAATATCATCTTGCAATCTATATTTTTATTTATTCAATAAATTCTGGGTATCTACTATGAGCCAGTACTACTCTAGGGATGGGAGAAAGAGCCACCAGAATTAGGGTTTTCTTCCCCAAAGGAAGCTTCTGGGAGGGTTTTTTTTCACTTGTACTGCTTTTCTGCAAATAGCCATGCATGGTGGAGCACACCATTAATCCCAGCAATTGGGAGGCAGAGGCAGGTATAGATCCCTGTGAGATGGGGGCTACCCTGTTCTCCATAGTGATTTCCAGGTCGGTTGGGACTACAGGGAGACCCTGTCTCAGAAAATCAAAAATTAAAAATAAAAATAATCTTCCTGTAAAGATGTGGGTTGGTACTCGGCACTTAATACCTAACTATTAGAGCCTTGGGCTTCTTTGGTCCAAGACCTCTCAAACTGAAGTTACATAGACTAATGGGGAACAAAAGCTAACGAAGGCATTTCTAAATGAATTTCCACTTCCTAAAAACTTCAAAAAAACAAGGAAGGAAAAGAAACCGGGCTAGAATGTGCAGCTGAACCGACACATTTTATGCGCACTGACAAAGCACCTCCAATCGCCCTTCTAAGCCACAAATGATCTTCTCCCCCTGAAGCCTTACAGACTCAGACTCAAGAGCTTAACAAAGTTTAAGCACATCAATTTCCTAAGTTTCTAAACCTCTATTTCTTAATGAGTAAGTCCCCTGCTGATTGTGCATATGCCACTTAAGATGCATCCAAGGAGGATAGCTACCAGGGTCCACCTTTGAGCCTGAAGCACAAGAGGGGCTCAAATACCAACAACTCGTGAGTAATCGATGGAGAAGCAATTTTAAATATAAACAAAAGCCCGTCCTGCACAGCCTAGTGGAACATTCCAAGTTCCTAAGAGAAGGAAATCAGCAGAATATCCTCCAAGGGAGCCGCGCGACTCTGCAAGACGTGGGAGTTTCTGCAGGATGTGAGAGGGATTCCGTGTACATTATCTGCTCGAAAGTGGCTTTGTGAGAAACGACAGCTGGCACCCTACGACAGGCGAGGGTGAAGCCGGGCTGTGCCATGCGGCGCGGGCTGCCACTTGGGCATTCCCGCCGTTCTTCGCAGCGGGTCTGGGACGCCAGACGCCCGGAGCGCGGACGCGGACGCTGCCCCTACCGCTGTCCCGTGGGCCCCGGCCCCGCGCGGCGCGCCCACCCACGCGCCCAGGAGCCCAGACAACCCAGGCACAGTCTGTAGGCTGGAACCCGCCCTGTGCGCACTCACCTCAGCAGACTGGAGAGCGGGTGGCTGGAAGACCCCAGGCCGCTACCGCCGCCGCCGCCGCCCCCAGAGCCACCGCCGCCACCCCCGGAGCCACCGCCGCCGCCCCCGAAGCCTGAGGAGAGCCGCTTCCCGGACAGCAGCTTCTCCACAGCCGGGAGGTGCCCGGTGCGGGCCGCCTCCAGCAGCTCCTGCTCCTTCCCCATCCCCAGGGCCGCCACTGCTCGGACCCCTGCCCGGGGCAGCCGCCGAGCTTGCTCGGGCTCCCAAACTTTCCGTCTCCGGGCAACGCACCCCTCAAACCGGCCGGGGACGCTACACCCCTTCCCCCCCCCGCCTTTCCCCCTTGGCGCGTCACTTCCGGGATCCGGCGTCACGCGTCACTGCGCCCCACGCCCCGCCCCTTGCCCACCTAGTGGGCGGGGCTCCGCGCCAGCGCTCAGGTGACCAAAAGGAGGCGAGCCCGGCCCAGCCCAGCCGAGCCCAGCCGAACCCAGCCTGCGCCCTTCCGACAGGTGGGAAAAAACGACGGCGGAGGACTTGTGGACATCTCCACACGTACATTCCTTCCCAAAGCTTTGGGAATCTCACGGGACTAGAAACAGTCATTCGTCCAGGCACTAGAGAAACAAACAGGAATTTGGTGGTATGCACCTCCATTTTCAAGTCCAGTCAAGATTCGTAGATTCAATACAGAATGGGAGACCTCGGGAGACCTCGAGGTAAACTGGAATAAAAGCCCGCCCTCCGGTGCCTACTTGAGGGAAAACAGGACAGCTTTAAAATGGAAATATCCTTACCCGTCCAGCCTACCTACCCATGAAACTCTCAAAACAGAGACCTTTTTCGAAGGGTTTCCTCTTTTGGTGAAATTAACCAAACTAGCATTGAAATTTTTTTAATTTTATTTATTTATGTGTATGCATGTACTGTCTGCATGTAGGTCTGTGCACCCGTGTCGTGCAATGCCGCGGAGGTCAGAGAGGGTCTCAGATTCCCCTGGAACTGGAGTTCTCCTGGAATTGGAGTTTCAGACGGTTCTTGGCCACCATGTGGGTGCTGGGGATCGAACCCGGGTCCTCTGCAAGAGCAGTCGGCGCTCTTAACCGCTAGGCTATCTCTCCAGCCCCTCAATACTTTTTATTGTATTTGTATGAGTGCGTTGCCTCCATGTAAGTGCACCCTTGTCATGCAATGCCCACAGAAGTTTGAAGAGGGCGTTGGTTCCCCTAGAAGTAGAGTTACAGTTGTTAGCCGCAATGTGGATGCTGAGAACTGAACCCGGGTCCTCTGCAAGAGCAGCCAGTGCTCTTAACAGCTGTGCCTGCAATCCAGCCCCCAAACTGACATTTTTTTAAAAGCGATTTTTGGGAAACCAACCCGGATCTTGAATACTGGTCAACTATGGGGAGGGAGGGGAGACACATTTCGGGGTGGGAGCGACTATGTGTTCTGGGTTTTCTGCGGACACTAGCCCTAGTCTGACTCAAAGCAGGTGGAAACAGGTTGAGTTGAATAAGGGAACTATCGGATACACTGCGTGCAAGCTCCGGGTGCTTGCGGAGCAGAAGGTCGCGCGAGCAATTCCCTGGGCACTTAGGCCCGGGTCCCAGTGTTGTCGATTAGAGGAGGCGGAGCCCCTGCACAGTGGCCAGTCCACAGCAGCAGTATTCCAGGATGCCTGCCAGCTGCGAGTCCATTTGCTCTCGAATCGCTCCAGTTTATACTCAGTGGGCAACGTCGATGAGGGGCTTTGCATTTCCCAAAAGGACCGGAGAAAACGAAGTAGCTCAGCAAATGAACGCACTTTCCTTCAAAATACTTCCCTTTCCCGGCGTAGTGGCGCACGCCTTTAATCCCAGCACTCGGGAGGCAGAGGCAGGCGGATCTCTGTGAGTTCAAGACCAGCCTGGTCTACATAGCGAGTTCCAAGACAGCTGTGGCTACAGGGAGATCCTGTCTAAAAACAAAAAATAAAAATCAACAACAACAACAAAACTCTAAAGCAGAGCAACCACACCTCTAAATTTCCGGCTCACTAAAGCAAAACCTGAGTTCAAATGAATGCTCTCATTTACGCGCGCCTCAAACTGACCCCTCCGAGCATCGGTAGGGGTTACGTCACCGCAGCACGACAACAGGAAGTAAACTAACTCCGGGTGCAACGCGAGTTGCAGAGCTCTTTCCTGGTGGCGCTACTATCCGCTCTGTGGCCGGCTTTCACTGTGATGGAGAACTCTGGAGAGTCGCCCACAGCCAAAAGCGGAGACACGGGAGAGCCTGGGGAGACTACGGCTGCTCCCGGGGGCTCGGCGACGGCCAACGCGGAAAGCATCCCTGAGGAAACGGACAGAAACAGAGAGGCAGACTTGAAAGAAGCCGCGGCAGAGGAAGGCGAGGTAAGGAGGCTGGAGCACGCCGGAGGTGGATCGTATCTGCCTTCCTAGCTTCCTGAGTCAGTGTGGTCCGAACTAGAAACCGAACTCACCACTACATGATAAGTCGGCAGCCTAGGGATTGCGGCGGAGGGCGAGAAAACCCAGGTTTGGCTGCACAGGCCAAGCATTCTTTCATGAGACAGTAAACTGATACAGTGCCCTGGGGGCTCAAAGCTCACTAAAACCATCATGGCCTGTAACATCCCAAGAGCTCAGCATTCTTATTAGCTGACTCTCAAGCGTTCTTTCAGTTCCACTTCCGCAGGTAGCATCTGAGCTAGAAGTGACTAGAGTTCGTGGAGTTAACATTAGATAAGATAGAAATGGCCTTTTTTTTTTGTGTGTGTGTGTATGAGTGTACTGTCTGCATGTAGGTAGGTGCACCCTTGTTGTTCAATGCTGCGGAGGTCAGAAGAGGGCATTGGATTGCCCCTGGAACTGGAGTTAAGACGATTTTTAGCCGCCATGTGGGTGCTGGGAATCGAACCCGGGTCCTCTGCAAGAGCACTCAGTGCTCTTACCACTGAACCATCTCTCCAGCTCCAGAAATGGCCTTTCAAAACGTTAACAGTGTATCAAAAGATTTAAAGTGAATACTTGGGAAATATAACTTTATGAGATTTTTTTTTGAGGCAGCATCTCCTTAGGCCAGACATGCCTTGAACTCGTGATCCTCCTGCGACAGGAAATTTTAAACAGAATGACCCACTGACCCACTTGAGAGGCTTATGCAGGAGACACTTAGTTCCAGTCCTGCCTGAGCTATAAAATGAAGCCTGTCTCAACCCTGCTACCTCTCCTTCCCCCCCCCAAAAAAAAAGAGGATGGAAAAGGGAAAAGTTTTAGTAGAAATAAGTTTGAAAATCTAGGAAAAGTGAATTTTTTTACTGGGGTGGTGGTCCAGAACTGTCCATGCCAAGCCATTAAATCTAATATGTTTTGGTGTGTACTTGAGACGCCATATTAAGTTGGTTGGGACAAAGTTGGGGGGGGGGGTTGTTTGTTCGTTTGGGGTTTTTTGGGGGGGTTGTTTTGTTTTGTTTTTTTTGAGACAGGATCTCCCTGTAGCCCCAGTTGACCTAGAACTCACTATGTAGACCAGACTGGCCTTGAACTCACAGAGATCCTCCTGCCTCTGCCTCCCAAGTGCTGGATGATTTTTGTCCTTATTGAACAGACACTTGTAAAGATCTGTCATAGTAAAACTGTTTAAAGTTGATGGGGTGAGAAACAGAAATAATAGACAAACTTCAAAAAGACTTGCTATGGCAGGCAAAATGGCTCAATAGGTAAAGTCACTTTCCATGCAAGCCTGGAGACCTGGGTTTGATCCCCAGAACCCACATAAAGGTGAAAGAACCAAATCCAATCAGAGTTGTCCTTTGATCTCCACTAAAACACCCACACGTGTGCACAGACACAATAAAATTAATACTTAATTTTTTTTTTTTTTTAGTTTAAGTTGGGAATGGTGGTGCATGTCTGTAATTCCAGCAATGAGGCTGAAGCAGAAGCATTCCCACAAGTTTGGAGATCAGAAAGTACTAGACTAGTCTAGGCTAGTAAGACCTTGTGTTAATTTACAAAAACGAGGGGGGGGGGTTGTTTCCAGTCTAGTAATGGCAAAGATGTTAGCATGATCCATCCGGTAGATGGAAGGATAGGAAGAAAAGAACACTGAAAAGGGAAGTGCTCTCAAAGGACAAATGCTGCTGGATGGGGACGACTTTGCTAACATCCTCTCTAAAGAGATTGAGTTCAGAGGGCTGGAGAGATAGCAGTTAAGAGCACCTTTGCCACGCCTTCAGAGCACCTGGGTTCAGTTCTAAGCACCCACATGGCAGCTCCCACAACTACTGTTCCAAAAGAACCAGGCATATAGGTGGTAACATTTATATGTGCAGGAAAACACTCATAATATTAGTTTTTGGTTTTGTTTTGTTTTTAAGTGTGAAGAGTAGACCCCAGGGAAAGTAGTTGTTTTGATCCTCAGGATTTCCTTATCTTGGTAAATGTAAACAGACACTGGAACTATCTGTAATTATAGTTAAATTAGAAAACTAGATTATTTAACTAGTTTTCTTTCCCAGCCAGGCATAATCTTCTGTTAGGCAATAGACTATCTTACATTGATACATGATATAGGTAGTGCCTAAGAACTAAACAACTTTGTAAGTGGATGTGTTGTGCTCTCGTGAGGAGGATGTTTTCTGATCTTGCCCAAGCTTGAAAAATAGGCCACGTATATAAGTTTCTCTCTTCCCAGCTCAAGAGTCAGGATGTCTCAGATCTGACAGCAGGTGAAAGGGAAGACTCATCATTACTTACTCCTGCAGCCAAAAAGCTGAAAATAGATACCAAAGAGAAGAAAGAGAAGAAGCAGAAAGTAGATGAAGATGAAATTCAGAAGATGCAGTAAGTCACTTGGTATTACTCCCCATTTCAAGGTTCTGATTTGATTGTGCAGATGAATCTTACTCATCTTTGATTTTCTCAAAAAAATCTGTTATTGAAAACTCCTGATTTCAACATAAATCTATATTAAATTTTTACTGTCAATGTTAAATGCAGTTAACAAAATATTTGACCTCAAATTGTTATGTCTTTGGAGTGGGGGTGGAGAGGAGGTGGGCTCACATAGCTGAGAATTGCCTTAACTCCTAATCCTGCTTCCACTTTCTGAGTACTGGGATTACAGGCATGCACCACCATTTTCCCCACTGTTTTTGTCTTATTGGAAGGAAATTTTGTTTCCTTTTCCTCATTCCAAAGTTCCTTAGAAGCACAAATGTTTTATAGCTATTCCTCATAAACCCCAAGCCTAAGGCCTGATCCTTGCTTTTATTGACTTCATATTGCTTTAGTATTCATTCTCATTAGCCAACTTAATTACCTGAATTTTTCTAGAATCCTGGTGTCTTCTTTTTCTGAGGAGCAGCTGAACCGTTATGAAATGTATCGCCGGTCAGCTTTCCCTAAGGCAGCCATCAAAAGGGTAAGGGGTGGGGCCGGGCAATGAGGGGCACTGAAGAAATGGCTCAGTGATTAAGAGCACTGGCTGTTCTTGCAAGATATCCTAGTTCATTTCCTAGCACCCACATGGCAGCTTACAGCCATCTGTAACTACAGTTCCAAGGGGATCTGATGCCCTCTTCTAACTTGGCACCAGGCAGGCATGTGGCACACATAGGCAAAACACCCACTTTAAAATACATCTTTAAAAGGTGGGGATAACGGTATCTGCCCACTTTATTTCCCCATCATGTTAGAACTGAACCAGACTCCACAGCTGTGCCCAATATTTTGAAGTGAGGTGTAAGTAGATTACTTGGGTGGGAAAATAACATATCATCTGACAACCTCAGCTTTGAATGCCAGCTTTAGGGGCTTACTAAATAGAGTAAGTCATAACATATGAATTCTCATTTTTAAGAGTCTCAATTTCAACATATATAGCCTTTGGTGCAGTGCCCATTTACTGGAACTACATTCCAAAGGCGGTCTTTGACCTTGACAAGTCTTTCTTTCTTTGAAGCTGATCCAGTCCATCACTGGCACTTCTGTGTCCCAGAACGTTGTTATTGCCATGTCTGGTATCTCCAAGGTTTTCGTAGGAGAGGTGGTAGAAGAAGGTAAGTAGCGCTGGTTCCATGAGTAGATTGATTGCTCCGATCTTATTTTCAAGAGTATATACCCCAGACACTTAAAGCTCCCATGGGAATTTCTAGCCACACTAGAATTGACCCCGTGGGACCTTTGTCTTCAAGAAACCATGGCTGTTCTTTCTTGAAAATTTCAGCACTGGGGTGGGGCAGGGAAATCACATAGGAAATCCTTTTCCTTCATTTCCTCTCTTAACCCAGAGTGGCAAGCCCAAAGTGGTAAAAGCAATTGTGTATTCTTTCATTAGACCTCACTTGTTTCTACTGCTAAAAGAAGTGTCCCTGGTGGTAGGACCCAAGAACTGCCCCATCTACCAGTAGAAAGCCTGGTGTTTCTCATTGCTAATCTCTCACTTTCATGTCATTTATTTTCTTAAGCAGAAGGTAAAGGTTAAACTTGCCTCTGATAAATTCCACGTATGATATAACTAAAGCCAACATGAGAGTTTATAGCATTATCTTAAGGTTTGCTTTTTTTTTTTTTTTTTTGTTGTTGTTGTTGTTGTTGTTGTTGTTGTTTTTTAGTGTGGCATTCCGTCCTTTTTTTCTTCTCCTGGTCTTTCTGAGACAGGGTCTCCCTGTAGCTCCAGCTGGCCTGGAAGTAAGGCTTGCTTCTTTAGCAAGTTTAAAGAGTTAGCCAGGGGGGCTGGAGAGATGACTCTGGTTAAGAGTGCTAACTGCTCTTGCAGAGGACCCAGGTTCGATTCCCAGAACCCACATGGCGGCTAAGAACAGTCTTTTAAGTTCTCAGGAGGCAAGCGGATCTCTGAGTTCAAGGCCAGCCTGGTCTACAGAGTGAGTTCCAGGCCACTTAGGGCTATATAGAGACCCTGTCTCAAAAAGACAAAAAAAAAGGGGGGGGGGGCAACAATAGAAACAGATGATAGATAGATAGATAGATAGATAGATAGATAGATAGATAGATAGATAGATAGATAGAACCAGAATTACTGAACGAAGGGTTGTAATTAAGTTCTTGTGTTAACAGTGAGCTTTCTCCTTTCCCTGTCCCAGCCCTGGATGTGTGTGAGAAGTGGGGAGAAATGCCACCACTGCAGCCCAAGCACATGAGGGAAGCTGTTCGGAGGTTGAAGTCCAAGGGGCAAATCCCCAACTCAAAGCACAAGAAAATCATCTTCTTCTAGATCCAAGCCGGAGAAATTTTTCTAGGCTTCTCAGGCAAGGCTTTCTGCACTGGTGCTTTACAGTTGGTCCTGTAGGGACCCTTGATGCTGATTTTCTCCTGTTTGTCACACCTAGAAGCCAGACAACTTATCTGACTTGACTTCACTCAGTTTTGGAACATCCTTGGACATCTGGAGTATCTCACTGTCTTGGCTAAATGGAAGATTGGTGTGGGGACCTTTAGCATTTTTTAGGAAGAGAAGATGCTTTCAGAGAGAGGAAAATTTAACAGAACACTGATGGCTTCACATTGAAGCCTTAGGTTGCTAAGACTTGGGTCATTTCTTACCTCTGGTTTTAAGAAACCACCAGAAACATGTGCTACTACCATGAAGACACAGTGGTAACAATGGTGAAAGTCTGTGCTTGTTGCCATCCTCGATTCTCCTGTCGATCTGGATGAGTGACATTACGCTTTCCCAACTTGTGTGTCTTCATTTCATTTTGTCAGAAGCAAAGTTTATCATTCTTTTTCAGTGTCTAAACAAAACTAACCTTGGCCTTTTTGTGAAAATTTACTTATGAACCTTCTTATATCCTAAGAGCCTTTTAACTCATGAAAGCACTTCAAGCAGATTTTTTTTTTCTTGATATTTCTGAGGGTCTCATATACCCCAGGCTGGCCCTGAACTCTGTATATAGCTAAAGATAAACTGCTGATCTTGCCTCCACCTCTCTACTCCTGGGATTATAGGTGTGCACCACCCTACTCAGTTTATGCTGTGCTAAGGATCATACTCCAAGCAAACCTGCTACCAACTGGGCCACACCCCTGCCCTCAAGCACTTTTATAGCCATGTAAATGCAAGCACTTAGCTAGGAGGGTCCTGAATTTTAGGCCAAGCTGAGCTGGTACATTTCTAGAGCCTAACTGAAAAACATCAAAAAGTGGGGCATGGCACATGCCTTAAATCCCAGCACTCAGGAGGCAGAGGCAGGCAGATCCCTGTGAGTTCAAGGCCAGCCTGGTCTACAGAGTGAGTTCCAGGACAGCTGGGGCTACAGGGAGACCCTGTCTCTAAAAAGAAAAAAGAAACTCCTATAAACAAATATACCACAACCAACACTGTTTAATATTGTTTAATTTGCTTTTTATCAGGTGGTTCACAGAACCAGTACACTCAGTTTGATTAGATATTGTAACATTACAATTTCCTAATACTGACCAGGATTCCAGTGTCTCATAGAATGACCTTCATTGACAGTGATTAGCAGTAATAAGGCTACCTGATATAACTGGCGAGTAACTGAGCTGCTTCCCATCCACCTTCAGTGTCATGGGGGAAAAGACTGAAGCTGTCCTCAAGCTTTCCTGAGCAAGTCTTAGTAGATCCTGTTTAGCACCCTGAGTCAGGAAACAGCTTAGACTCACGAAATTGGACATATCGGACTTTTAGTAGCTCACATTAAAACTCATTGGCTTAGCCAACACAGAAGACACTTCAGTGGAACATTTCAGAAGAATGCTATATGACTCAGGCGAGACCTTGACAAGAAATTAACTGACAAAAAGGTGTTTTGTTTTTTTAATTTTTCTCTGAACTCTAAACACATATGAACTATACCTTTTGCAATTAGGATGCTGGATAAGGCCAAAACTTAGTAAGATAGGAAGATAAAAATCCCAAGTCTGGCCACTTAATAAGGCCTCATTATTAAAGGTCATACAAGAGAATTTCCCTTGTGCCACAGGGGCAAAATGCTCAAGAATAGCTACTATTTGCACCTACCTACAGGTGAATGGAACATTCCTGTTCCCACAGAAGGGGGGGCACCTAGGCAAAGGCCCTAGCCTCTGAAGACACAGCACATGACACTAGATTCTCCCGAATAGTTAAGAAGTCACAAGGCAACAGCTTTCATGGTTCTCAGTCAGATGGTGGTGGCCTAGCTTGGTTAGCAAAATTAAGGTATTTTCAGTTTTGTGGTCCAAATGTAACTGTTAAGGATAAACACCCTAAAGATTTATAACAGAAAGTCCCATCTGGCAACACTTCAAACAATCTTTCCAGAACTCTACTCTCTTGGTTCCCCTAAGGAGAAACTATCATGAGTTAAGTAGAAACACCATTTAAGTTACGGGGTTTCTGATAATTGGTGTGCAGGTACCATTCTCAGAACCATGGAGAGAGGCATAAAAGTTACAGCCTACAGCAAAATAAGGGTCAAATGAACAGAGCCCATGTGGACCTTTTATCAGGAACTAGGTTAATCATTCCAGATCCACAGCCATCCCTGCTGCACCCCAGTTACAGAGGCCATGGAGGTAGTCCACACACAAAGCATATCCCCAATGCATGTGTATAAACAAGAAATCAAGACAGTCACAGATGATACACTTGTATTAACATGTTTCACAGCTGAAAGGATGACATGCAATGACTGAAGTCTCTGAGAGACAGTGGTGTTGTCACTCAAGACATTTTCTTGAGGTATGGTTATTCCTCATTCAGTCTTAACTCTAGGCCAGAAATCATAAGCAGTCCAGAAGAACTGACCCTGCTCTCTATTCTATTCTTTACACTTACCCTAAGGATTCACATACCGAGTTCACATTTCTTCATTATCAAAGTCTCACCCCCCTCATTCCCCAATAAACAGAATGAAATCATGGAATAAGAATTGTACATTTCCTCAGGGAGGAGTTCGAGACACAAGGGCCAAAGTCAGGGATTCTACAGCTCCATTTGTCACATGGACAAGAATTCCCGACACACTCGGCTCAGAAACCTGCCAATGGTCATTAAGAGGTTATCCTTGATCTGCAAGCTTCAAGGAAAAGCACACTGAGCAATGCTTGTTAAAGACATTTTCTTTTCATGGAGGGATGCCAGAGGGATATGGTGGGGAAGAGGGAGGGATATGATGTTAAGCCAACTCAGGTGAACCTGAGGTTGAATAATTCTATTTTCTCGATACTAAACCTCCTATTCCTTCCAAAAAATGTTGGGAATACAGGCATCACTTCGACAAGCTCTTCAAGCTTCTGACTTTGTTGGAAGTACTTTCTTTTCACCAAGGCAGTGACAGAGCCCTAGTGCTGGTGTTTCAGGACTGGGTCCTCACTCTTGACTGGATATGTGGTGACCTGCTCCCCTCAGCCTTCATCTTTACAGATATGCTTGTCACCACTTTTGCTGTTCTCCAGACCTTTGCTCCCTTCTCCATCTATTGGATATATAAGGTCACTAGAATTGCCCAGTAGCTGGAATTAAGCTGTTCCCAGGACTCTGCAGGAGATTCCCCATCTTGTCCCCAGTGTTCCTCCTTCCCACTGAATCTGGGAGGTCACCAGGCTTTTGGCCACAGCACACCTATCTTCCTCCCTCAGCAAGACTTAGGATTCTTTCTTGAACTTTAGTAGTATGATTATTTCAACTACACATGACCTTTATTTTTGTCTTATTTTTGTGATGCTGGAGATGAACCCCAGCTCTTGCATGTAATACACTGATTGCTCTACCACTGAGCCACATCCCAGCCCTTTCCGGACCTCTAGCAGTTCACTGCTATATGAGATGACCACTCTTGTATACAACCCTTACCTCCCACTTCCTAGGCTAAACCTCATCTGTCACAGTGAGTCTTCACAGCCCTGCTTCTTGTGACCTTTCTGTGGCTTGTGGTGTGTTTTTGTTTCTCTCTTCTGGTCAGCTTTTCATTGCCTGGAAGTAACAACATTTGACCTCATTTAAAATTTGAGATCATTTATAAAAAGTTTAAGGATGAGCTTCCTGTTTTCAGTCTGAAATGGCTATTTTTCCTCCCAGGGATGGTGAAAAACATTACAGATAGTTACAAAATCACCTACCACCCAGATGGGCCAGAAGGCCAAGCCTATGAAATTGACTTCAAGCCACCTTTCTGAAGAGTCAGAATCTTAGAAGAGTTTGAGAAAGCCCTGGGTGTGAACCTGCCAGAAACTAACCTCTTTGAAACTGGAGAAACATAATTCTTGATGGTATTTGTGTGGAAAAGGTTTTGAATGTCCCACCTCAGACCACAGGCAGGCTCCTTGATAAGCTTGTTGGAGAGTTCCTCGAATGAAATGCATGAAACCCTAAGACAAGAAGGAAACTGTAGCAGCCACTGAAACACTAGAAAGCACAACAGTTGGTACCTCTGTCTAGAAAATAATGTAACTCTGGCATCCTTGCATTTTAGCAAAAGCTCTGGTCTGAGGGAACTCTTGTGTTGTCTTCCATTTGACCACTGAAGTTCAACCATCGGAAGAGAGTCTTTTTTACCTTGTTATCAAATAAACCCTTTGTCTCTTTAAAAATAAATAAAAATTTTAAGGATGAACTGGGCATCAACCCACAGGAAGCTTCACCTGTTAACATTCTCTCCAGAAAGATGTTTCTTTATTCCCAAGTCTATAATACAGTTTGCTAAGCACGACAAATTCCCACATCCTATGGCAAGTGGTGGTTTGAAATTTGCCTTAGTGAAGAACTTGACAGAAGCCCTACGTAAGTCTAAACCCATGAAATCTCCTGTGTGATGTTTGTTTCTTTTTATCCCCAAAACTAAAGTGTTCAAGTCAAGCATGGTTCCCCATTAAGTCTTGCTTTTCCTCTCCCGTGTCACATATGATCAAGATTTTAGTGGTACCATTAATTCATGATGGACCGATAAGTGAGTTAGTGATTGAGCTCCTAGCCAATCAGCACAGTTGAAAGCACACTAAAGAGCAGTTGTTGACAATTCGGAGGAAAGAGGCACCACTTGTTTATGGGGCCAGGAGAAACCTAGATAGGTTGAAGAGCTTTTAGTTTTTGTTTTTACTTATGTCAAAATTACATAATTTTTAAAATCCACAGTAAGAGAGGGGAGGGAGACAGCAAGCTTAGCTATTTATGAAGAACTGTGAAACATTTAGCTCCCAAACCACCAAGTGCTGAGGTGAGCACAGGCAGAAAGTCACAGTGCTAGGACTCTAGGAAACAGAGTCAGACTCCTCAACTGACCCCTATCCCATGATGCCCTCAGCTGATCTCACAGTGAACACTTTCTTGATTTAAATGTCAAATTGTTACTGGAAGAAGGGGGGAATCTGGCTGAGTCACAGCTGTTTCTACCACAGCATCACAATGATGAAATTCAACAGAAAAGCCTGACTCTAAAAAAAACTCCCTGAAATATCACTGAGATAAGAGCCTAGTTCTCATTCCAAAATAGGCAGGTCTATTACCAAAGTCCATTATCTCCCTGATTTTGCCCCTACTCCCTAGGCTGGGCTATTTCCTACTGTGATCCAAAATTTGGGCCAAGGTCTTTTTCAGGTCTGCCACAGGAAGCTCTGGGACATGGGATCTTTGGTGGCCCTGTGGGTAACCGATGAGGTGGACACTTGTTTACAAAAGCTGTGAAGGAGGCCAATCCCTCTGCCATGAAAGAATGAGATGGCTCTATAGTGTACAGATTTCCCCCTAGTACATAGAGGGCCACAAAGCTCCATACAGGCAAGAAATGGTTCAGAGCCAAGTACACAGCTACCCCAGTTTCTGGGGTATGCATATGCTCTGCCCTGTCTTCCTCCCAGACTACAAGAGCCAGCAGGAAGCACACACTGGAGTGGTCTGCATGCCCTGGGCCCACTAGCATTCTCTGTAGACTATGCACACTGACAGCACCTTGTGTCCTAGGTGGTGCTGTTGCTGGTGATGTCTTCTCTCCTTGGCACAGATGTTGAGCTGCTATCAGAGCTCAAAGAGGGGGTTATATTTCCTAATCTCCTGCAGAAGTTTTTCTTTGTCCTGGTTGGCACTAGCCAGTGCTTGTTTAGTTTCCATAAGTTCTTTCTGTAGAGTAGGTAATTCTTTCCCCTGAGGAACAGTAAAGTAGTTCACCATTAGGGAATGTGGCAATACCACCTTGCAACAAGGAGGAAGGGAAGGAGAATTAGAGCAGGAAAACCCCCAGGCTCAAGGTCAGTAATAAAGACAAATCAAGCAGTGTTCCAAGAACCTAAGTCCCTCCCTATAGCTCATGAGTTACAGAGCCAGGAATAGTGAAGCCCCTGAAAGGTGACCCCCCACCAGCTTCTGCTTTTAGCCTCTACTGGCACTTCCAGAAGCTACTGCTGGTGAACAGCAGCTCTAACCACACCACTGCACACAACAGGAGACCTTCTCAACCCTCTTAATTACAGCCCCTACCGATTCATGGGACGGTACCATCTGGTTGGTCCTCACCTGTAGTCCACAACCCTCTCTTGTGGGCACCAGGAACACCTGTTCTTTGGAAGGCTGCCGAGTCTCAGGCTGCTGCTTTACAGGTACCTCACCCACTGATCTGTCCTGAGCAGGAGCTGGAGAAACAATGAAGATTCTGAGGAACAAACAGCTGCCAATAGCCAGACAGTTCCTAGTTGTCAACTGTGTACTTATAGGAGAAAAAACAGAAGCCAGGAAGCTGAAAGCCCAACTCACTGCCAAGGTGAAACACGCCATCGTCACTCCGCTTCAGCACAAGATGCTCCATGGCCAGAGTGATGGGGACAGGGCCAGGGGACGTTGGATAGATGGGGGGGATATCATCCTGCAGAAAAGAGGGCAACCATGTGACTTCCCCACCCAGCTCAGGGCAATGGAGGCAGCATATCCCTGCTTCTACCACTCAGCTCAAGGCAGCTTGATGCCACTGATTCTCCAAGACACTTTTTTTTTAATTTTACTATTTTTGTATGTCAGTACATTCATATATGTGGAAAGCAAAAGAAGAGCTGTGGGAAGGGGTTCTTGCCTTCCACCAACGATGAACTTATGGGTACCAGGCTTGGCAACAAACACTTTTTACCTATGAGCCATCTCTCTAGCCCATCCTTACATTCTTGCAAGGTCCAAGAAACAAACCAGGGGTTTGGCAATGGTTGTGCTGCATACCAAAAACAGCATTAGGGTTACAGAAACCTAGGCCATTAGTACTGACTGGATATCTTCCTCTATCCTATTTTTTCTTGCTGGTTAGTGAGCCCCTGGGATCTTCCTGTCTCCACCTTCCCACCATGATTTGCTGTTGCTGTAATGAAGGTTCTGGGGGTTGGAGAGATGGCCTAGCGGTTAAGAGCGCCAAATGCTCTTGCAAAGGACCCGGGTTTCATCCCCAGCACCCACATGGCGGCTGAGAACCATTTGTAACTCCAATTCCAGGAGAACTCCAGTTCCAGGGAATTCCGACACCCTCTTCTGACCTCCGTGGCATTGCATGACACAGGTGCACAGACCTACATGCAGACAATACATTCATACACACAGAAAATAAATTAAATTTTTTTTAAAATTTAAAAAAAAATGAAGGTTCTAGGGGTCCAAACGCAGGTCACCATGCTTCCACAGGAAACACTTATTCACCAACAGAGCCATCCCCCCAGCCCATTTTAAGCCCTTTCACTCTACCAGATCCATGCTGCTGAAACAATAAGAAAGAATGCTAATCTGCATTTCTTTCCTTGCTCCTGACCACACTATGCAGTGACAGGGAAGATGCTAACAGCCACTACAGAACGCCTTGCCTGTCCAAGACAGACACCAAAGGCGCACTCACCTGGAGGGTTATCCGGGAATTTAGGAGTTCAATCTGCATTGGGACTACCACTGGAACTTCCTCATCCTCCAAGAAAGGGCCCAGGCCATTGAGCACTGACGTGAAAAGCTTAAGGTCACAGCCACGAAGCAAGAAATGCAGGAAGCCATTTTGTGTGGCCAGTGGGGAATGAACTGCTGCACTAGGCCCCACCTCAAAGCGAAGACCCACAGCTGGCCTGGAAGAGCCAATCTTCAAATTTGATGATTCCTGAAAGCTTGTGCCTTTGAGAATAAAGTCAAGGAAAACATATCAACACTTCTCTTACATGAGAATATAGTACAACTTACATGTTTATAAAACAATTTAGTAGAATGACTGGAAAACAATTATCTACAAGGGTTGAAGCTACACTTTACCCTAATGATCTACAATCTCTAGCTGCATTATTTCCTCAGAAATACAAAATCTAAAAAAAAAAAAAAAAAAAAAAAAAAAAAAAAAAAAAAAACAAAAAAAAACATAAGAACCAGAGAACAAGAACCTACAGTAGCAGGGGGGGTTAAGGGGTGAGGGATGGGGGGTTAGGGGGTGAGAGGGTGGCCTGTAATGCTAGGGTTTCAGAGTTTAAATCAGCTTGTGTCAGTTTGTCCAGAATAAAATTCCACAAATCGTTGGCTTTTCTCTAAAGGTGACTTTCTTATAGGGAATTTCAAAAGAAGAATCCACTAGACTGCACCCCCCCACTTCCTCTCTCTCTCTCTCTCTCTCTCTCTCTCTCTC
>VZQC01012470.1:1719257-1753207 GCA_009823505.1 Rhizomys pruinosus | reverse complement strand
AAGGCCAGCCTTGTCTACAGAGTGAGTTTCAGGACAGCTGGGGCTACAGGGAGACCCTGTCTCGAAAAGAAAAAAAAAAAAAAAAAAGACAGGGTCTCCCTTTAGTCCCAGCTGGCCTGGAGCTCAATATGTAGACAAGGCTGGCCTTGAACTCACAGAGATCTGCCTACCTTTGCCTCCTGAGTGCTGGGATTAAAGGTGTGAGCCACCACACCCAGCCCAAAGTATCATGTTTTAAAGTACACACGGGGGGCTAGAGAGATGGCTCAGCAGTTAAGAGCACTGACTGCTCTTGCAGAGGACCAGTTAGATTCCTAGCACCCACATGGCGGCTAAGAACCATCTTTAAGCCAGGCGTGATGGTGCACGCCTTTAATCCTAGCACTGAGGAGGCAGAGGCAGGTGGATCTCTGTGAGTTCAAGGCCAACCTGGTCTACAGAGTGAGCTCTAGGCCAGCTGGAACTAAAGGGAGACCCTGTCTCAAAAATACCAAAATTAAAATAAATAAATAAAGTATACATGGTAATTCACATCAAAGGACTAAATGTGAGTGACAGAAGTTCCCTGTTTCCTGTTTAAGCTCAGCTGTTCCTGGGCAATGAGAATGGAGACTGATCAGTGTGAAGCCCAGGAAGCTTCTTGAAAGTCAGGCAGAAGCTTCATTCACTGGAGTTCTTCTGACTCCCATGGCTGCTGGACAAAAGAGCCAAGGGCACTAAAGCAGCTACCCTCCAACATAGGGACAGGTACCCACTAATCTTTACTGCACTGGAATAAGTCCCACCACTTTTCTGGAATAGCCATCATCCTTACCTGGGCACTGTCCATGCAGAAACTGCCAGAGTCCCACAGTACCCAGCTGCTGCAGGGCAAGTTCCTCAGCTTGCAAAGCAACCATCAGGTCCTCACCACGTACTTCAATCCCAAATGACACTTCATTCACCCTCAGGACCAAGACTGACACCTATCAAAGGAGATTCTCTTAGTTCTGAGTCCCAAGCTTATATCCAGCCTGGCCCAGAGCCTCCCCTCTACACAGAAGGAAGTGTAGCAGCTGACCGAGTGAAGGACAAGGTCATCACTGGGCGATACTAAGCTGTCGGCCTCTGGTGACCCCTGGCCACAATTATCCACTGTAGGGCTCCTTTGAACACCAGTATCATCCAAAACACTTGTCAGAGATCCTGGGAGAGCAGATTCTGGACCAGACTCTGCAGGAAAAGGTACCAAAAGAGTTCAAAAGTTTAAAAGAAAAATTATTTTCAATTCTAACATCTAAAAAGAATGACAACTATAAAAAAAATTAAACAACTGGAAACTTGGAAAGTAAATGGAGATCTGCTGAATTCAAAGAACTTTGTTTTTTTCTGTTTGTTTGTTTTTTTGTCTTTTTGAGACAGGGTCTCCCTTTAGTCCCAGCTGGCCTGGAGCTCTGTAGACCAGGTGGGCCTTGAACTCACAAAGATCCACCTGCCTCTGCCTCCTGAGTGCTGGGATTAAAGGCATGTGTCACCATGCCCGGCTGGAACTTTGTTTTTAAAGTCACATGGCACTTGGTCACATCTAATGCAACTTATAAACACAGGCCCTCTGAATCTTCACTGGTGAGGAATGGATAAACAAAATGGCATAGCCACATACCAGAATAACTGGATTTAAAAGGGACGGAAATTCTATACTATACACATTAAACAAAGAATCTTGAGGACACTGTATTAAAGAGAACAAGTTAAGTCATAAAAAAAGGTGAGCAAGCCGAGCATGATAGGACATGGTCTGGCATCCCAACACAGGAGGCTGAGGAAGGATTATGAGTCTGAGGCTACCTTGGGCTATACAGTGAGACCCTGATTCAAAAAAAACAAAGCCAGCTCTCCCCCATGCAAAAAAAGAAACAAAACAGTATTGAATAAGTGAAGAAGAGGGAACTAACCTACTAGGAGGTTGGTGGCAATGTAAATCAACCCAGGCATGTGGAAAACATTATGGTAGGTCATCAAAGTTCCCACATGACCTAGCAATCCCACCTCCAGCTATATAACCAAAGGAAATGAAGTCAGTGTGTACATAAAGTGTTTCACTTTATGGGGCACAGCACTTAAGAACACTGGCTACTCTTGCAGAGAACAAGGGTTCAGTTGGTTCCCAGAACTCGCATGGCAGCTAACAACCTTATATAACTTCAGTTCCAGAGGACCCAACACCCTCTTCAGACCTCTGTGGGCACTGCATAACATGGGTGCACTTACATGTAGACAATATACTCAAACACATAAGAAAAAAGGATAAAATAGTTAAAAAAAAAGAAATACTTTCAATTTCATGTTTATGTAGCACAATAGCCAAGTTATGGAATCAACTCTCATGTGTCCATTATCCAGTGAATAAAGGATATATGGTAGGTGTGGGTTATGAAGTATGTAATATGTAGGTCCATGCATGCGTGTATAAGGGAAGTCACTTGGAAAATGCAGATATACCTGGAGGATTCTGTGCTGAATAAAATAAAATGAGCTAGGCAAGAAGGTACACACCACATTCGTCATTTATATTCGGTATAGGAAACAATCACACATGGCAAAGGGATCCAACACCCTTTTCTGATCTCTATGGGCATTGTATGACATGAGTGCACTTACATACATCCAGGCAAAACACTCATACACATAAAAAAGTAAAAAAAATTTAATACTCTTAATATGTTTAAGGGATCATTTAATAAATTTCTACTTTGATAAGCTAAGAATTATTCAAATTTCCAGAGGTGAAAGGTTTAATTCCTAAAAGTTATTCATTTTATCAACAGACAAAAGGCTTCTAGCTGTTTTCCAGCAATAAGTACACGGGCAAACCAAAAAGTCAGACAACAAACATATACCACTAATACTAAACACAAAATTAACACTATTTTTAAAACCATGTGGCTGTAAGACTAATAATTTCTTCTTGATTTGAATCTGTTTCTGTGATGAAAAGTTGAGTACTGAGTGATAACCTACAGGTGTGATTTCACACACCTATAATCCCAGCATTCCACATCAGTTCAAGGACAGCTTCAGCTACACCGTGAATGTAAGGCTAGCCTGAGCTACATGAGATCCTGTCTCAGAAAACCAAAACACTAAATTAAAAATAACCTATAAAATATAAAGATAAAACCAGAAAAACCAATGTGCTGAACTTTCTCCCTCTTTCGTTTTGGTTAAGAAACTATTTTATTTTTATTTTCACATATATGAATATATTGCCTACATGTATGTAAGTGTATCCATATTGTGCAATGTCCATGGAGGTAAGAATAAGGCATCAGATTCCCTGAAACTCAAGTTACAGACAGTTGTTAGTCTCCATGGGGGTATGGGAATTGAACCTGGGTCCTCTGCGAAAGAAATCAGTATTCTTAACCACTGAGCCATCTCTCCAGCCCCAAGAAACTTTTTTTTTTTTTTTTTGGTATTTTCGAAACAGCGTCTCTCTTTAAGTCCCAGCTGGCCTGGAGCTCACTCTGTAAACCAGGCTGGCCTTGAACTCACAGAGATCCACCTGCCTCTGCCTCCCAAGTGCTAGGATTAAAGGCGTCCGCCACCACGCCCGGCTGAAACTAATTTTTAATCCAACCTCAGAACCAGTGAATCCTGTTAGTGTGAACCTTAGCCACAGGAAGAGTTTCTAGACTAATGCAACTCTGCTTCTACACACCAGACTCCAAAAGCATCACAGAACTATCACTCCCATCACTGTCCACTGAAATCCGGTCCTCAGGGCCACTGCTGTCCAATGAAACACCATCGAATGACTGCTGAGACACTGTCCTCTTCATGGAGAAAAACCGGAGGCGGGCAGCACCTCCACTCACCGGGGCTGCTACCCCATCATCTGTCTTGGCCATAGCTTCCCTATGAGAAAAACACAAAAGGGTGGCGAGATGGCTCAGAGGGTAAAGATATTTGCTACTCTTGCAGATGACCCAGGTTCAGTTCCTAGCACTCAGGTCAAGGGGGTTCCAGCTCTAGGGGAGCAGGGGACACACAGACATATGGCATACATTTCATATAGACACATATGTATAACACATAAAATTTTTAAATCTTTAAGAAAAAGCCGGGCGTGGTGGTGCACGCCTTTAATCCTAGCACTTGGGAGGCAGAGGCAGGTGGATCTTTGTAAGTTCAAGGCCAGCCTGGTCTACAAAGTGAGTTCCAGGACAGCTGGGGCTACAGGAGACCCTGTCTCTAAAAAAAAAAAAAAAAAAAAAAAAAAAAAGTTTAAATCTTTAAGAAAAAAACAGGAAATTATAGTAAGTTATCAGACCACAAAGAGCAGAGGGACTAGTTACATGTACAAGATAAAAGGAAGAAAAAAGTAGCCAAGAACCAACAGAAGACACCAGAAAAGAAACAGTAACTGGGGGGAGGAGCTTATAAACATCCAGAATAATTCATTATCTAGGGCAGCTGTGGTTACAGGTTGACCCTATTTCAAAAAGACCAAAAATATTTCATTTTTATGTATGTATGAATGTTTTGCCTATGTTTGTCAGTGAGTACATCATGTGTAAGCAATGCCTGAGGAAGCCAGAAAAGGGTACTAGATCCTTTGGAACCAGAGTTACTGGCAGTTATTAGCTGCCATGTGGGTGCTGGGAACTAAACCTGGGTCCTCTTCAAGAGCAGCCAGTGCTCTTAACCACTAAGGTATCTCTCCAGCCCCTCATTATTTTTCTAAAACTACAAGGAGCCTATGGGAAAAAAATCTTTTTACTATGCATAACTATGTGTCCTTACACTCTATCATATCTCCACACAGTAAGAGCTCCAAAACAACTTCCCTTCTCCATTGCTCTGCCAGATATTCATAAGGTACCACCACAAAGAGCAAGTACAACTCTCAGCTCTTCTGTTTATTAAATATGGAGACCAGGAGCACAGCCTCTCTCAAGCCTCAGTTTTCTCAGCTACAGATTGGGACTAGAAGTCTATAGCTACTTTACCAGGCTGCTGTGGGGATCAAATCAAATTAAAAAATTACAAGAAAGCTCACAAAAGGAATGTTATGCCAAGCTGGGTATGGTGGCACACATCTTTATTCCCAGCTCAGGAGGCAGAGGCAGGCAGATCTCTGTGAGATCAAGGCCAGCCAGCTCTACAGAGTGAGTTCCAGAGCTGAGACAACAGAAAAAGTCTCAAAAACAAAATAACTAGAAAATCAACAAAACAAAACCAACCAATAGGCCATTCTATTCATTTCCCTGGACTACAGGGTACTTTCCAATCTAAAAGTGCCCAGAGTAGGAGGCCCTAAGCCCAAGAGTCAGAACTAGAGGAAAAGACAGGATGCCTGAAGGAGGCTGAGGGCCACTCACTTGGTGGGAGGCAGGGACAACATCTTGTGCATAGTAGAAGTCATGCGATCTCTGCCCAGGCTGAAGGCATCTTTAGTCAGGGACACAGCTTCCTTGGTGAGGTCCATGGTGGCATGGAGTGCCTCCTTGGTGGCGTCCTTGGTCATATGAATAGCACTCGACAATTCCCCCTCAATATTCTTCAGGGGGATGGGCTCACCTTGTCCATTCGCAGCAGCATCCCTGCCACCTGGTGGCTTCAGTGCAGCTGGTGAGCTCACAGCTTGGGCTCTGCTCACCTTCTTGGCCTGTAGGGACTCGACTGCTTCATGGCCCTTCGATGCTGGCTGCTGTGCAAGTGTTTCTAAATCCTTCAGGCCTTCATCACTATGCAGCCCCTCCTGGGATGTGTCCAGATTTTCAACAGTGCTGTCCTGCAGAATCTTTTCAGGGATCACTTGTCCCTGGTCTGAGGAGGCATCAGACTTAGGTTCCCGGTCCTCTAACGGAGACAACTCTGAATCTATGATGCTTGTTGTATCTGAACCTGCAGCGTCAGCATCAACAGTCCCAGGAGCAGGATGCATGAGCAGAGCCAACTCAGCACTGGGGAGGAGGACACCAATGCAAGCTGTCTGGTCCTGCAGAGGAGACCCAGTCATGGCCTCTGTATCCTTAGTCAATTGCTCCTGAAGCTCCTGAAGCACTTCCTTCAGGCGGAGCAGGGCCAAGTACTGGTAGTGGTCAAGCCTCACACGAACGTGGGCAGGCGAGTATACAAGCATGTGAACATCTGCCACATCCTCCAGCTCTGCCACAGGCCCTTTGAGGTCCACACCACCACTACCTTCTCTCGTAACCTCGGTGACCTCTGTAAGACCTGATAGGCTTTTCAAATCCCGCTCAGTCTTTGACCTTTGATGGGACACAGAACCAGGAGCAAGAGTCTCAGAATGCACAGGACTGCCAAAGCTGGCTGATGGTTTCAGCCTCCCCTCTGAGGCCAAAAGGAGCTGCCGTGCTTGGGCTTGCTGCCAGCGGAGAGGAAGGCAGGCCCAAACGGACAAGGGAAAGGGAGCCACAAAATTCAAGGTATGGCCTTTGCAGTACTCTGTGCCTTCAAAGTCCAAGGAGATCTGGGTGAAATGGAGAGACCAAAGATCCTGGGAAGCCACAGGCCTCTGGGGAAGGTGGGAATTAGGCTGAGCTGGAAGGGAATCCATCTGGAAAGCGTGATGTAAAAAGAGCATATGCAAAAGGCTGAAGCTACCCGGAACCTTGGGAAAGTGATCATAACTAGAACGAAAGAACTCAGCAGCAGCAAAACCCCGGAAAAGACTCTGGAGATCTGGACAGCTACAATGTGGGGCATGGCGGGTATTGGTAGCAATCATGCCTGATGTAGAAAAGATAAGGGCTTGGGGACGATGCAACTTTGCCTGCTCTCTCTTCTCCAGTGGGAAGCTCACCTTCAGAGAGAAAACGAAACACAATTCAGAATGGCCTGAGTTATCTCAGCACTGTCCTTAATACACCTGTGAGCTGTGAAGCTGTTCAAACTTCTATCAAGTGGAAACAGCAGAACTATGGATCTAACCTTGGGTAAATGCAGCTGCACCTAGCAAAAGGCAATGGAAGGCCCTCTCTCTCCCTACCTTCAACGAGAATGCATCTAGTCGGATATCCAAGTGTTCATCTTTCTGCCTTGAATCTTCCATCTTATAGATAGCTTTGAACTGCTCCAAGCTGTGGTATAAATCTAGGCAGAAGAGGTTTCCCCAGAGCAAGCTGACAGGATCCACAGTAAATGTCAGACCATTTAACTGAATGTAGAGATTGGGACAGGGAACTGGAGGTAGAAAAAAACAAGGATCATCATGTTCAAAGAAGCAACTAGACTTTTACTTACCAGATAAATTTTTATTGTCACAAGAGCAAAGGCACACATTTATACAAGGCAGAGTAGTTTTTAAATTTTTCTTTATTTTTATTTTATGTGTATAAGTATGAGTGTTTTACCAGCATGTACATAAGTGCACTGGTGCCATGCAATACCCATGAAAGTCAAAAGAGGGTGTCAGATTCCCCTAGAACTGGAGTTACAAATGGTAGGTAGTTGCCTTGTGAGTGCTGAGAACTGAATAAACCCAGGTCCTCTGCAGGAGCAGCCAGTGCTCTTAACTACTGAGCCATCTCTCCAGCCCTTTTTATTTTTTTAACATTTATTAGTTTACTCTTTTTAATTTAATTTTATTTTTTGTCCTTTTTTTGAAACAGGGTCTCCCTTTAGTCCCAGCTGGCCTGGAGGACACTATGTAGACCAGGCTGGCCTTGAAGTCACACAGATCTGCCTGCCTCTGATTCCCAAGTGCTGGGATTAAAGGCGCACGCCACCACACTGGGCAGAAACATTTATTTAGAGTGTGTCTCTATACACCCATATGTGCGCATGTAATGACAAATTTAGATACCAGAAGAGAACTTATGGGAATCAGTTCTCTTCTTCCATCATGTGGGTTTTGGCAATCGAACTGGGATCGCTCCTTTGGCTTGGCAGCAAGCGCCTTTACCTGTGAGCCATCTCACTGGTTCTCTTTTTATTTTAAGTGTATGAATGCTTTGCATGCATATTAAGTACACCTCTGTATTCAATACCCATGGAGGCCAGAAGGGGGCACTGGATCCTCTTGAACTGGAGTTACAGACTGTTAGCCACCATGTAGGTGCTAGGAACCAAACTTGGGTCCTCTAAAAAGGCAAGCAGCACTCTTAACTGCTGAGTCATTTCTCTAGTCCCTTGGCAGAGTTATTGTTTTTGTTTTTATTTTATATTTGAGACAAGAGTCTACTGTATCACAGGTGACCTCAAACTTGTTCTGTAGCCAAGAATTACCTTTAGCTTCTACTCTTCCTGCTTCCACCTTCCAAAGTACTGGCATAAGTGTATGTCACCATACCCAATTTATGTGGTACTGGGAATCAAGCCAAGGACTCTGTGCATTCTAGGGAGGCACTCTACCAACTGAGCCGCATCCCCAGCCCAAGAGCAGAGTTTTTAACTTAGCCATGCAAAATTAAACCCCAAGCCCCTACCAACAAATAAAAAAGACTGTCCATTGTGGTCCTATGGTTGACAGGTGAAGGGCATGAGCAGAAGGCATAGTCAGCCCTGATTCTCACCTGGAAGCTCCTGATTATCTGGAAAGTAATACTCTGTGAACTCCACATGGATGGCAGACACCTGAGATGGGAGGCTGTGGAGTTTTCGACTACAGGAAAGGAGAGTGGATGGCTTCTTACTTGGCTGTCCAGCTGTAGACACCTGAACATCACAACTTACTGTTAGTCTGTGTCAAAGCACGCAGCATAGAACTCTATTCCTTCTGAGAAGCACAAGCCTCTGCCATCCTCCCACATCCTTCCCTGTGGAAGCAGTGCTTTCCACAGACATCCTAGGCATTCTCAAACCTGTCCTGCACTACCCCCAAGTTAGCTTTTGTTGTGTTGTATCGTGTTGTGTTTGGGAAGACAGTCTCATGTAGCATAGACTTTTCTCAAACTCACAGTGTAGCAGAGGATGGCCTTGAACTCTTGATCCTCCTGCCTCTACCTCCCAAGTGCTATATTACATCCATGGGGCCACCTTACCCAGCTCCAAGTTAGTTTTTTCAGCAGGAAGTTATAGTAGGGCATTCAGAAAAAAACGGGACAATTCCCAAGTCCTCTCAGAACCCATACTCAAGAATCAACAAACTAAACTATTGATCTACCCCAAAGTGAGCAAATAATCCCTAGGTTCCACACATTGGTTTGGACTATTTCAGGCAACTGTCCTACATCTTTCCAACATATCTCCATGTGTCCTCACCTGGTGGATGTCCAAGTCATCTACTCGAATAACAAAGCAGCTAGAACGTAAGCGATTCCATGCTGGAGGCCCAAAGGCAGCCTGTTGGCCCTGAGTGGGGTTTTTGTCAAGAGAGTTCTTCCGAGGACTAGAGAAAGAGTCTAAATAAAAATAAGGTGGAAAAGGGGAGGAATACACCATCCCTCATTATTAATAAAATAGGAAAGTGAAAACCCAAGATTCAATGGGTGTAGTGGTGCATGCCGTTGGTCCTGATACTCAGGAGGCAGAAACAGGTGGATCTCTAAGAGTTGGAGGCCAGCCAGGTCTACATAATAAGTTACAGGATATAGTGAAACTCTGTCTTAAAAAGAAAATTCTGGGCCTGGCTAGATGGCTCAGCAGTTAAGAGTGCTGGCAGCTAAGAACTGTCTTTAAGCCGGTCATGGTGGCGCACACCTTTAATCCTTTATCCTTTAATCCTAGAACTCAGGAGGCAGAAGCAGGTGGATCTCTGTGAGTTCAAGGCCAGCCTGGTCTACAGAGTGAGTTCCAGGCCAGCTGGAGCTATAGGGAGACACTGACTCAAAAAAAAAAAAGAAAAAGAAAATGCTAAAAATACTACAAATTAGGAAGGAAAGCTCAACAGTATCTAGAACTTGGAGTAGTCTTCTCAAGAAAGGTAGCAGCCAGCCAACAATGATAATTGCCCTTTAACTGCAGATACTTCTGCAGACAAAAGGAACTCCATAAAGAAAAAGGCACAGGGGCTGGAGAGAGGGTTAAGAGCGCCAACTGCTCTTGCAGGGGACCCTGGTATAGATCCCCAGCACCCACATGGCAGCTGAGAACAGTCTTTAACTCCAGTTCCAGGGGAATCCATGCCCTCTTCTGACCTCCAAGGCATTGCATGACACGGGTGCACAAACCTACATGCAGACAGTACATTCATACACATACACAAATAAATAAAATAAAAAGAAGGAAGGAAGGAAGGAATGAAAGAAGGAAGGAAGAAATGAAAGAAGGAAAGAAAGGAAGAAGGGAAGAAGGGAAGAAGGGAAGGGAAGAAGGGAAGGGAAGAATGGAAGGGAAGAAGGGAAGGGAAGAAAGTAAAGAAAGAGAGAAAGAGAGAAAGAAAGAGAGAGAGAGGAAGGAAGGAAGGAAGGAAGGAAGGAAGGAAGGAAGGAAGGAAGGAAGGAAGGAAGGGAGGGAGGGAGGGAGGGAGGGAGGGAGGGAGGGAGGGANGGCCAGTAGTAGGTTTCTTCTAAAGAATTTTTATGGCTATATTTTTCTATTTTTATGTGTGCTTTATTTCATAGTATGACCTAGTGTTCTCTATAGACGCAGCCCATGAAATGACATAGTTAGGAGAACTAGGTGCCATGCAATATCCATCAACAAAGATTCAGTAAGACAAGGAGGGATGCTGTCAGAACACATCCCTAGATGGACACGTTACGAAATGGCTCACGCGTAGTTGCCTTGTGAGTGCTGAGAAATGAATAAAGGCCCAGGTCTCTGGCAGAAGGCAAAGCCAGTGCTCCTTACAATATGGGCCCTGCGACGCTACCGTCTTCTCGCCACGTCTCCTTCTTAGTACTATTTTTTTAACATTTATTAGTGATAACGTCTTTTTAATGTTATTATTTTTCTTCTCTCTCTTCTGTCCTTTTCTTTAATTTTTAGTTTATTTTGAGACAGGGTCTCCTTTAGTCCCAGCCGGCAATGAGGACACTGATGGCTACGCAAAATAAACCATGCCTGTGCCTTGAAAGTCACAACAGACCTTGCTGCTCGCCTCTGATTGTGCAAAAGATGATAGGATATCTAGAAAAAGGCGCACGCCACCACACTGGGCAGAACATTTATTTAAGAGTGTGTCATAATAAAACTAACGCGGCACTGAGCTAGTGACTGCTATATGTATAGAAAGTTTACGATATAACCTAGTAAGAGATATCAGAATGAGTACATCATATATCTCTTCATGGCTACAATCTAGTTCGATTGCTTGAGTTTTGGCATCGAAACTGGTGACATCAGGCTCTATAATTTGGCTTGGCAAGCAAGCGCTTACATGTGAGCCACTCTCACTGTTCTCTTTATTTAAATTTTGAAGTTGCTATGAAATGCTTTGCATGAATACTTTAGGTACAGCCTCTGTATTCAATATCGACATGGAGGCCAAGAAGGCGGGACATACTGGATCCTTCTTGGAACTAGAGTAACAAGACTGTTAGCCACCATGTTGAAGCTGCTCATTGGATAAATAAACTTGGCGTCCCTCTAAAACAAAAGCTATGCAATGCAGGCAAATCGCTCTTGTCAACAGGAGTCTTGAGTCCATTTATCGTCTCTAGTACCTTAGGCAGAAAGATTTTTAATTAGTATTTTGTATGTTTTTACTCTTCATTCATTTTGCGACAAGTAGGCGGGTCTTTTGCTGTTGCTACTAGTTGGTAGTAGATACTCAAACATCTGCTTCTGTAGCCAAGATTACCCTCTTCTGAGCTATCACAATAGCTCCTTTACAGGCTTAGCTTGATACCATAACCTTCCAGAAGCTACTGGCATATAGGGTTCTGTATATGTTCAGATGTATCCCAAGTGTCCTATGTGGTTACTGGAATCAAGCCTCATGCATAGCGGTCTGTGGTTAAAGAGGCATTCACGCACTTCAAGTCTCTGAGAACGCTATCTGAAGAAGCCCACACGATTAGAGGTCTTTATAATACCTCTAAAGCCAGTTGCACAAAATTAGAAGCACACCAGAAGACTGACTAATAAAAATAAGAATAACGACTATATCAATTGTTGTGGTCCGTATGCGTTGAATACAGGTTGAAGGGCATGTGCAGAGAGCATCATCGAATAACAGCCTCCGCAATCTCTGGAATGCTCCTGATTTATCTGATACAGGTAATAGGGCTCTGTGCACTCCACATGCGATGGCGAGACACCTGGAGATGTGTAAGGCCTCTTGTGGCAGTTTTTTTCGAATCTACAGGAGGCAGAAGTGGCAATAGGCTTCTTATTGGCTGTCCTATAGCATAGTTAAGACATACCTGGGAACCATCATCACTGAGTACTGTTAGTCGGATCAAAAGTTCACCGTCTAGCACTCAGACACTTGATAATAGGCTTCTCTATGTACACAAGCCGGTCTGCCGTACTATCCTCCAGCCATGCCCTTTGTCATGTAGAAGAATGTCTGGAAAGGCATTAGCATTAGTTCCGACCAATGTGACATGTCTCTATTGTTGCACTATACATCAAACAGTGTCCTGCACTACCCCCAGTTATAGAGACTTTTTGTTGTGTGTCGCTTATGTACGGTGGTTTAGCTGTTTTGGAGAAGACTAGGTCGCTCTTCAAGTGAGTAGCACATCACACGGACTTCTCTTGCTTCAACGGTGCCAACACAGTTGTACCAGTAGCATCAGAGGGGGAAATGCGGACCACAATGCAAATTACGGTGCACCTGAACATGCTTTTCCATGATCCTGCCTCATACTTGATCGGTTAGCTGGCCTATCTGACGTCCAAAAGTGGCATATTAAAATTTACATCCCATGGGGCCAACCTTTACCCCAGCCTCCCAGTTAATTTTTTATCCACAGCCAGGAAGTTAATAGTAGCATTCAGAAAAAAACAAAACGGAGACAAATCCCGATGGTTTCCATCCATCTCAGAGGATTACATTAACTCAATGTCTAATACAGGCTCAGACAATAAACTATTGAATTCTAACCCAAAGTGAGACAAATAAATCCCTAGGTTCCACACAGTTGGATTTGGATATTATCAGGCAACTTGTCCTACATCTTTCCAAACATAATCTCCCCATGTGTCCTCACCCTGGTGGATGAGTCATCACTCGAATAACAAGCAGCTAGAACGTCAAGCCGACTTCCAATGCTGGAGGCCCAAAGGCAGCCTGTTGGCCCTGAGTGGGGTTTTTGTCAAGAGAGTTCTTCCGAGGACTAGAGAAAGAGTCTAAATAAAAATAAGGTGGAAAAGGGGAGGAATACACCATCCCTCATTATTAATAAAATAGGAAAGTGAAAACCCAAGATTCAATGGGGATTGTGGGAGTCAGGTGTGCTGCAAACGTTTGGTCCTGTACCTCAGGGAGGCAGAACCCAGTGTGGATCTCTAAGAAGTTGCAGGCCAGCCAGGTCTACATAATAAGTTACAGGATATAGTGAAACTCTGTCTTAAAAAAAACACTTCTGGGCCTGGCTTAGAATGGCTCAGCGTTAAGAGTGGCTGGCAGCTACACGACATTAATATACTAGGAATATTTTATATATGGGATTTCACTATAAAATATGCTGTGTCATACCAGCAGCAGCCATGTATACCTGTGCTTATTGTGTCTTTTGATCCCATCAGAAGGCCACATCCCATCCGCATTTTAACTATGACTGGTGGCCTAAGATAACCAAAACCCTTTTACTAACTCATTCATCTTTTATCCATATTTATTAATCCCTAGAATTCTGAGGCATATGGTCTAAGCTAAGGCATGAATTGGTGGTACAGCTATCTGTGGAAGTCAAGGCCAGCCTGCGGTCCTAAGAGAAGTGAGTCATTAGGCCAAACTTGGAGCCTAATATCTTAGATGAGACACGATCATAGAAAAAAAGAAGGAAAAAAGAAGGAAATATGTTCCTCTAAAAATAACAGCTACTAACATATCATACGGAAGCCGAAAGCCCATACCCATAGTATTAGACTGGACTAGAAGGTACGTACTTTCGGTGGGTCAAAAGCAAACCGGTTGTAGTCAAGCCAGCCAACCAAATTGGCCACTCAGATTGCCACACTCAGAGGTTGAATCTGGGCTTATTTTCATTAACTGCAGATCCTGTACTTAGCTTCTGCTAGAGGATAACATAAAGGATGATTCTCCCCAATATTAGCCAAAAGGCACAGGGGCTGGAGAGAGGAGTTAAGGAGCGCATCACTGCTTCTGCAGGTGGGACGCCTGGTTACAATAGAGTGCCCCACCAGCCCAATTGGCCAGGCTGAGAACAAGTCTTTAAACTCCAGTTCCCAGGGACCACTCCCATCCCGCCTCTTTACTGGCACTCCAAGGCTTGCATCGACACGGTTGACACCAACCTGACATGCGACAGTACATTATAGCTCATAACAGAGAGCAATAATAAAAGAAGGAAGGCAAGGATAGGGATGAACAGGAAGGAAAGTGAAGCAATGACAAAGAGAAAGCTAAGAACCAGGGAAGAAATGGAAGAAAGGGGAGAAGGAAGGGAAGAAGGGAAGGAAGAATGGAGGGAAGAAGGGAAGGGAAGAGTAAGAGAAGAGAGAAAGAGGAAAGAAAGAGAGAGAAGGAGGAAGGAAGGAAGGAGGAAGGAAGGAAGGAAAAAAAAAAAAAAAAAAAAAGGGAAGGAGGGAGGAGGGAGGGAGGGGAGGGGCAGGGAGGGGAGGGCGTCATCACCATGAGACACAGAGTGGGGTATACAACTGCAGATTGTTCTTACACCCATCACCACACTCATGTGGACCCGCGCCGCATGGTCAAAGGACTGTTCAAAGACAGTCCAACAAAAGCAGAGCAATTGGAGTCCTGCAGGTCCTCAAAACCCACCTGCTTTCTTCCGGAAGGGAGAGCCCACCCCTAGGTGCCAGGGTGGTTTCAGACCCATCTCCTCAGGCCACTTCTCCATTTTACTCTGAAATTCCATCACTAGCTTCTGGGCCCAGTGGCCGCGGGTCTCCATGGCCTCACAGTGCCGCACCCAATGTTTGCAGCTATCACCTGCATGACAGAAGAAAAGGATCTCAAGCTGGGCGTGATAGCCGCGCACCACTTTAATAACCGCCACTCGGGAAGACAGGGCAGTGGATCTTGTAAGTTAAGCCGTGCACACAAGTCAGGACAGGGTCCACTGACCACATGGAGACCCTGTCTTGACAAAGAACCAAAAAAAGAAGGAAGGAAGGGAAAGGAAGGGAAGGAAGGGAAGAGGAAGGAAGGGAAGTGGGGAGGAAGGGAAGGAAGGGAAGGAAAGGGAGGGGGAAGGAAGGGAGGAAGGGAAGGAAGGGAGAGGGAAAGGAAGGGAAGGAAGGGAAGGAAAGGGAAGGAAGGAGGAAGGAGGGGAAGGAAGGGAAGGAAGGGCAGCAGGAGTGAGAGGAAGGAAGGGAGGAAAAGGGAAAGGAGGAAGGAAAGGAAGGAAAAGGGAAGGAAGGGAGGGAAGGAAGGAATGGAGGAAAGAAGAGAAGGAAGGGCAGGAAGGGAGGATAGGGAAAGGAAGGAGGAAGGGAAGGAGGAAGGAATAGGAAGGGAGGAGGAAATAGAAGGAAGGGAAGGAAGGGAAGGAAGGGAAGGAGGGAAGGGAGGGGGAGGAAGGAAGGAGGAAGAAAAAAAGAAGAAAGAAGGAGGAAGGGAGGAGAGGAAGGAAGGGAAGGGAAGGAAGGGAAGGAAGAAGGAAGGGAAGGGAAGGAAGGGAAAGGAGGACAGGAAGGGAAAGGAAAAAAAAGAAAAAGAAAAAGGGAGGGAAGGGAAGGAAGGAAAGAAGGACAGAAAGGAAGAAAAGGAGAAAGGAAGAAAGAAGAAAGAAAGAAAAGAAGAGAAGAAGAAAAAAGAAGAAAGAAAGAAGAGAAAGAAAAGAATAGAAGAAGCAAGAATAGAGAAGAGAGAAAGAAGAAAGAAAAGATCTCAGTCCAGATATGTCCTTTCCACACCAGGATAGTCACCACTGTGGGGCTTGAATCTCATCACCAATCACTCAGAATTCCCTAGGAGAGGAAAAATTACCTACTAAGAGCTCTGAAGTCCTTTTATTTTTTTACCTTAAGTGTTGTAAATCCCCAAAAGGGCAGCTGCTGATCACTGCCATTCCTAACTGTGAACTACTAGTCAGGTTCTAAAACTAATAGATTTAGGGGGCTAAAGGTAGAACCAAAAGCAACACTCTAGGTACAGCCTCCTCACCCACTTCCTCATATCATCATTAATAGTAGACCATCCAGGTTTCCAGAAGGTGTGCTCTCCTAGAAGGATATCCCCAATGCTGCTCTGGCATGTCTCCAGGACCCTCTGCTTGTCAGTCAGGGATGAACCTAGGAACTTCATTCACCTTAGTATTTGGGCATTGCCTAAACTGACCCCATTCAGATTTCCCTAACCTGCAGAATGGAAGGGGTAGTAGTCAAATGCCATCTTGCGGAAGGTAAGCTGCATGGCACCACCCGTGAGTCTGTTTGCAGAGACACCTATGGGGGGGAGGGAAAAAATGAAAAAAAAAAAACAGTGACTAATATTGGAGGAACACAGAATAAGCACTTGGATCACTAGGGAGTCCTCAGGGGCATCACAAAATCCAGAGGGCAACCAGCACAGCTGAAAGTCAGCTAACTGGCAAGCCTCAGCCCTCCTCTTTGGAGTGTCAAAAACCAACAGATGTGTTCTAAAATAAATATTTTCCCATAAATGGCTGCCAGATTTACAGAGAAGCAAAAGAAATGGGAAAAAAAAAAATCATGATTCAAGAATTCAGAGATGGGACTGGAGAAATGGTTCAGCAGTTATGGGTTCCCAGCACCCACATGGCAGCTAACAACCATCCATAACTTCAGTTCCAGGGGACCCAACACCCTCTTCTGACCTCTGTGGGCACCGCATGACATGGGTGCACTTACATACATGCAGGCAATATATTCGTACACATAAAATATAATTAAATTAAATTAAAAAAAAAAAAAAAGAATTCCAGGGCCTGGTGTGGTGGCGCATGCCTTTAGTCCCAGTACTCAGGAAGCAGAAGCAGGCAGATCTCTGTGATATGGAGTCCAACCTGGTCTATATAGCCAGAGGGCCTATAGGAAGACCCTGTCTCAAAATGAGAGAGGGAAAGAAAGGAGGGAGGGAGGGAAGGAGGAAGGGAGGGAGAAGAGAGGGAATTCTAGGCCTGGAGAGACTGCTCAGCTCTTCTTTCAGAGGACCCAGATTCAGTTTCCAGCACCCACGTGGCAAGCTAAAAACCATCCGTAACTCCAGTTCCAGAAGATGCAATACCTTCTTCTAGCCTCTTCCAGCACTGCATGCCACGCAGTGCACATATCAACATTCATACAGATATATACTAATACACATAAAATAAAAAATAAGTCTTTTTTTTTTTTAGACAGGGTCTCCCTGCTATATCCCCGGCTGGTGTGGAACTCACTATATATACAGGCTAGCCTCCCAAGTGCTGGGATTAAAGATGTGCACCACCACACCTGCCAAAATAAATATATCTTAAAAAAATTCCAATCTTAAGTTTCTCTAAGATGTACTCTACAGAATTATTTGTTTCCAGGCTGGGGATGTAGATCAGCAAGTAAAGTGCTTGCCTAACATGCACAATGACCTGGGTTTCATTCCTAGCACTGCATAAACTAGGCAAGGTGGTAAACAATTAAAATGCCAGCACTCAAGAGGTAGAAGCAGGAGGATCTGAAGTTCAAAATCATCCTCAGCTACATAGAAAGCTTAAGGCCAGCCTCAGATTCATGAGACCCTATATATTTTTTTTTATTTATTTCTGTATGTGTATGAATGTACTGTCTGCATGCAAGTCTGTGCACCTGTGTCATGCAATGCCACAGAGGTCAGAAGAGGGTGTCGGATTCCCCTGACCCTATATTTTAAAAAGAATGAATGATTAGTTTCCTCAACTCTAACAGAGCTAGTATTACTGACCCTCAATACAACATCTAGAAATATAAGCCGGATTCTCCAAAACTAGAAACCCCAGTATTTCCTTTCCTTTTTTTTTTTTTTTTGAGACAGGGTCTCCCTGTAGCCCCAGCTGGCCTGGAACTCACTCTGTAGACCAGGCTGGCCTTGAACTCACAGAGATCCGCCTGCCTCTGCCTCCAGATCAAAGGCATGCAACACCATGCCTGGCTTAAACATGGTTCTTAGCCACCATGTGGGTGCTGGGAATTGAACCCAGGTAGTCCTCTGCAAGAGCAGTCAGCACTCATTTAACGCACAGAATTGCTATGAAATATATTGAATATTTTAGGTAAAAGTAAATGTCTAGCAATAGGTCAAACATTATAGTATGTCTGCCTTGAATTTATACTTAATTCCTTCTACGTGAATAAACTGTTCATGTCTAGTCTCATCTCTCCTATTAGACTGCTTTATTAGTACCTACTCTGGCCCCTACTCTGATCTTTTTGGTTGTAAGCCTTAGCATTTAACGGCTGCATCAGCTCTCTATCCTCTGGCCCCTACTAATATATCTAGCACAGAGCCTTAGGTGGTGGATGTTCAATATATACAAGGGGAAACATAAAATGCCATAAAAGGAAACACTGTGGATAAGCCGATGCATATATATTAATGAGTGGGGCCATTTCCATAAGTCTCAATTCTACAATCCCAAGGACCAGTCACTCTCTATATCAGATTTTCTGTTTCTCAACCCCACCCCCACCTCTCTCTGACTTTGGGTGTCTTGCTCTATCACTCTTACTTTAAGACAAGGTTTCTCACTGACCCTAGGGCTCACTAGCTTTTTTTTTAAGCTTAGCTGTCTCCTATCTTCACCCCAAAACCCAGTGCTGGGGTTATAGCTACATCAGTGGCCACATCCAGTTTTGTCATGTGTGCATGGGATATGAACTCATGCTTGCACAACAAAGGTTCTTATGTACTAACCCATTCCCTAGCCCTTAATCATTTTCTCTTTTTTTTAAATTTTTATTTATTATTATTATTTTTTTTAATTCTCAACAAAAAAAATATGAACGCTTCACAAATTTTGAGTGTCATCCTTGCACAGGGGCCATGCTAATCTTCTCTGTATCGTTCCAATTTTAGTATATGTGCTGCTGAAGCGAGCACTAAATTTTTTTTTATTTATTCTTGTATGTATGAATGTATTGTCTGCATGTAGGTTTGTGCACCCCTGTTGTGCAATGCCGCAGAGGTCAGAAGAGGGCGTCGGATTCCCCTAGGACTGGAGTCAAAGACAGTTCTCAGCTGCCATGTGGGTGCTGGGGATCGAACCCGGGTCCTCTGCAAGAGCAGTTGGTGCTCTTAACCGCTAGGCCATCTCTCCAGCCCGGCCCTTAATCTTTTTAATGATAAACCTCCCACAGGGTACCCTTCAATTCTCATTGTAAATAATCACTGTACATTGTCCTATTACATAAGAAGTCTCTTTGTTTCTTTCTTTAACCAAAGATGACCTGGAACTTCTCCTCCTGCCTCTACCTCCTGAGTGCTAAGATTACCAGCATGTACCACCACACCCAGGTTATGTGGTTCTGGGAATACAGCCAGAGTTCTGAGCATGCTAGGAAATTACTCTACAAATTGAGCTACATCCCCAGCCCACATGGACATTTTCATACAAATATGTAATGTGTGTTGTGCATACCCTCTCATATTTCCCTACCCTCTCCATTCTGACTCCTTCCCTGTCTTGTCAGTCCCCTTTGTTCCCCTACACAGTTTTACTTCTACTTTCATGTCATATACACATGACTTTATATAGCTATATAAAGTCTAGGAACCACAAATGAGAGAAAATATGATAGTTGTCTTTCAGACCGACTTCACTTAGTGTGATTATCTATCTACACACACAATTTCATACTTTTGCCTAAAGCCCCCACTCAATTAAAAACTTTTTTTTTGCTCTTTTGAGACAAGGTCTCCCTGTAGTCCCAGCTGGCCTGGAACTGGTTTTGAACCCACAGAGATCCGCCTGTCTCTGCCTCTAGAGTGCTGAGATTACAGGTGTGCACCACCACGCCCAGCTCAATTAAATTTTAATAGCATGAATATATATATTTATGTTCATTTAAAATACACACACACACACACACACACACACACACACACACACACGGGGCTGGAGAGATGGTCAGCGGTTGGGAGCACCGGCTGCTCTTGCAGAGGACCAGGGTTCGATTCCCAGCACCCACATGGTGGCTGGGAACCGTCTTTAACTCCAGTTCCAGGGGAATCTGACGCCCTCTTCTGACCTCCACAGCATTGCACGACACGGGTGCACCAATCTACGTGCAGACAGTACACTCATACATATAAAAAAAATAAATGAGGGGCTGGAGAGATAGCCTAGCGGTTAAGAGCACCCACTGCTCTTGCAGAGGACCTGAGTTTGATCCCCAGCACCCACATGGCGGCTGAGAACCATCTATAACTCCAATTCCAGGAGAACTCCAGTTCCAGGGAAATCCAACACCCTCTTCTAACCTCCGCAGCATTGCATGACAAGGGTGCACAAACCTACATGAAGACAGTACATTCATACGCATAAAAAATAAATCTTTAATCCTAGCACTCAGGAGGCAGAGGCAGAGGCAGAGGCAGGAGGAACTTTGTGAGTTCAAGACCAGCCTCGCCAGGTGTGGTGGTGCACACCTTTAATCCTAGCACTTGGGAGGCAGAAGCAGGCAGATCTTTGTGAGTTCAAGGCCAGCCTGGTCTACAGAGTGAATTCCAGGACAACTGGGACTACAGGAAGACCCTGTCTCGAAACGACTAATAAATAAATAAATAAATAAATAAATAAATAAAATATTTTAAAAGTGCCATTGAATAATTAAAAATAAATAAAAATATAATAAAGAAATAAATAAAAATAAAAAAAACAAAAGCTTACACGGCTTTTGTACTTATATTTTTCAGAGGAAAAAATAGTAGTGTAAATTGTAAATAGTCAACACATAACTCTGTTGTATGCAGACCTGGGACTGTTGGTCATGCTGTCTCAGAGGGTCGAATAAATAGTTTATTTCCTAAAAAAAAAATAATAATAATAAATGAATAAATAAATAAAAATATTTAAAAATAAATAAATAAAAATAAAAGCAAACATACCAAAAATAAATAATATATAAAAAAAGAAAAAAATACACACACATTTGAATATATATATTTTTGTTCATTTAAAATATAAAATACAGCCTGGCGTGGTGGTACATGCCTTTAATCCCAGCACTGGGAGGCACAAGCAGGCAGATCTCTGTGAGTTCAAGGCCAGCCTGGTCTATAGGGCAAGCTCCAGGCCAGCTGGGACTAAAGGGAGACCCTGTCTCAAAAATACCAATAAATAAATAAATAAATAAATAAATAAATAAATAAATAAAATACACACACACACACACACACATACCCCTACCTGTGCTTTATATAAAAAAAAAAAAAAAAATGCATGAAGCTTGCTTTTCTCAATTCAGGGTTAAAAGAGACTAAAATTATTTTAAATTAAATATTTTAAAGCTATTAATATTTAACTTAAATTTAAAACTACACTTCCTGATAATGTGGTAATGTTTTGGTTTGCTTTTTTAAAATTCTGGGCAGGAGCTGTATAAAGCTAGTCTCTTTTTTTGATAGTAGGTTTTCTTTTTATTTATTTGTTTATTTTTTTGGTCTTTTTGAGATAGGGTCTCGAGCTGTCCTGGAGCTCACTCTGTAGACGAGGCTGGCCTTGAACTCAGAGATCCACCTGCCTCTGCCTCCCAGTGCTGGGGTTAAAGACCTGCAGTGCCACGCCCAGCTAAAGCTAGTCTTAGGATGGTCTAAAACTCACTATATAGCTAAGGATGACCTTTAACTACTGATCCTCTTCCCTAAGCCTCTCAAGAGTTATAGGCATAGCCAGGCGTGGTGACACATGCCTTTAATCCTAGCAGTTGGGAGGCAGAATCAGGCGGATCTTTGTGAGTTCAAGGCCAGCCTGGTCTACAGAGTGAGTTCCAGGACAGCTGGAGCTACAGGGAGACCCTGTCTTAAAATGACAAAAAGAAAAAAAAAAGAATTATAGGCATATACAATACTACCCAGTAATAATCCACTCTTTGGGGCTGGAGAGATGGCCTAGCGGTTAAGAGCGCCGAACGCTCTTGCAGAGGACCCGGGTTCGATCCCCAGCACCCATATGGCGGCCGAGAACCGTCTGAAAATCCAATTCCAGGAGAACTCCAGTTCCAGGGGAATCCGAGACTCTCTTCTGACCTCCGCAGCATTGCACGACACGGGTGCACAGACTTGCATGCAGACAGTACATTCATACACATAACAGAAATAAATAAAAAAAATTTTTTTTAATTTAAAAAAATAAAATAAAATAATCCACTCTTTGGGGCTGGAGAAATGGCCTAGCGGTTAAGGGCGCCAACTGCTCTTGCAGAGGACCCGGGTTCGATCCCCAGCACCCATATGGCGGCCCAGAACCATCTGAAAAACCAATTCCAGGAGAACTCCAGTTCCAGGGGAATCCGAGACCCTCTTCTGACCTCCGTGGCATTGCACGACACGGGTGCACAGACTTGCATGCAGACAGTACATTCATACACATACAGAAATAAATTTAAAAAATTAAAAAAAATTTAAAAAAATAAAATAAAATAATCCACTCTTTGGGGCTGGAGAAATGGTCTAGTGGTTAAGGGCGCCGACTGCTCTTGCAGAGGACCCGGGTTCGATCCCACGTGGCGGCTGAGAACCGTCTGTAACTCCAATTCCAGGAGAACTCCAGTTCCAGGGGAATCCCAGACCCTCTTCTGACCTCCGCGGCATTGCACGACATGGTGCACAAACCTACATGCAGACAGTACATCCATACATATACAAAAAATAAATAAATAAATAAATAAATAAAATAAAAAAATATAATCCACTCTTTGGGGAGAATAGGGAGAGCTGTTTAGACAGAATCTTGCTATGTAGCACTAGCTGGCCTCAAATTTGTGCCAATACTCCTGCTGCAGCCTCCAGAGACCAGAGAGGCCAGAATCTTGCTATGTAGCACCAGCTGGCCTCAAATTTGTGCCAATACTCCTGCTGCAGCCTCCAGAGAGACCAGAGAGACCAGAGAAGCCAGAGAGGCCTGAGAGGCCTGAGAGGCCTGAGAGGCCGAGCGGCAGAGGCAAGCAGATGGATTTCAATGAGGTCTACATAGGGAATTCCAGGCCAGCTGGGGGATACAGGGAGACCCTGTCTCAAAAAAAAAAAAAAAAAATAGGGGAGTCGGGAAGGAGGAGCCAAAGAAATGGCTCAGCAGTTAAAAGCACTGGCTGCTCTTGCAGACAACCTGGATTTGGTTCCCAGCACCTACATGGTGTCTAACAACTGTCCGTAACTCTAGTTCCAAAGGATACAATCCCCACTCTGGCTTCCATAGGTACTGCGTGACATGGTATACTTACATACAGGCAGAACACTCATATACATAAATATGTATGTAAAATAAAAAATACATGTTTTAGTATTCAACTTCCCAAATGAATGGGTAGCAAATTATTTCCTCTGGTGGGAAAAGCCTTTACACTGTCATTGCTCCTATCTTCTTCTCTAAAGGGAAGTGAAGGGTGGGAACCACTGCAAGACTAAGGAATAGCCAAACAAGAAAGGCCATGCTCCTTGGTGCCCCAGGAAGAAAAGACAAATCAGGGAGGATACCCCTGAAAGCCTCACTCAAGAAGCATATATATACCTGGGGCATGGTTCCATGGCCTAGCACTGGCATGGCTCTGGTTCAATCCTAGCACTGCAAAAAAGAGGCAAATAGTGGGGCTGGAGAGATGGTTCAGTGGTTAAGAGAACCAACTGCTCTTGCAGAGGACCCAGGTTCAATTCCCAGCACCCACATGGCAGCTAAGAACCATCTTTAATGCCAGTTCCAGGGAATCTGACGCCCTCTTCTGAACTCCACGGCATTGCACGACACGGTGCACCAACCAACATCAGACAGTACACTCATACAACCTAATAAATAAATTTTTTAAAAATTATAAAAAAGGGGGGGCTGGAGAGATGGCCTAGCGGTTAAGAGCACCGACCGCTCTTACAGAGGACCCGGGTTTGATCCCCAGCACCCACATGGCGGCTGAGAACCATCTGAAACTCCAATTCCAGGAGAACTCCAGTTCCAGGGGAATCTGACACCCTCTTCTGACCTCCGCGGCATTGCATGACACGGGTGCACAGACCTACATGCAGACAGTACATTCATACACATACAGAAATAAATAAAAAAATTTAAAAAAAAAACTTTTTTTTTAAAGAGCATCCAGTGGGGGGGGGGCAAATAGCAAATATAGCATAAAGGGAAGCCAAAGCAGCGAGAGAAAAGGCTACTATATGTAAAGATTAGAAACCAAGAGCTGGCAGCCGGGACAGTATAAAGGGAATGGAGACAGAGTGCTCAAGGCAAATAAAGTAGTGATAAAAATGTAGTGTAAACAAACAACAACAACAAAAAAAACGGGAGTGTCTGCCTGGAATTAAGGCTCCAAGAGTCAGTATATCTAGCTCATCTGAGCCTGATAACAACTTTTCAGGTAAATGAACAAGACTATGATTCAACTCCTTTTTCTAAATGAGGAAACTCAAAAGAGGTTAAGCAATAGGTTAACTGACTTCTCCAGGGCTCATAAGAAAAGAGTCAGTTGCCTTTCTTTCATCCTGAACAGATATATGTGCACATATGACACCAATTATCCTAAAATTGCCACTAACAGAACATAATCTTCCTACACATTTAAACACAATATACAAGTGATGGGTATGGTGGTGCATGCCTTTAGCAGGTGGATCTCTTTGAGTTTAAGGCCTGCCTGGTCTACACAGTGAGCTCCAGGCCAGCTGGGACTAAAGGGAGACCCTGTCTGAAAAAGATAAACACAATGTACAGTTCAAATGACTTGAAAATCTGAACATTCTGAGTCCACGTGAAGTCCAGGGGTAAAGCATGTGCTTGGTATATCATAAGGCCTGGTATTCAATACCCAGTCTGAAGAAATAGGAAATCTAAAAATTCTGAGGCTTTCTGTAATTGAATTTACTTTTCCTAAAATCTTATACCAGTGGTTCTCAACTTCTGGAAACATCAGCATTTCTCAAGGAATTTGGGGAAGAAAACAAGTTCATGCTGTCTGGGCTCTATAATTCAAATTTTGCTTTAGGCACTGAAGAGATGGCTCAATGGTTAACAGCCCTTGTTGCTCTTACAGAGGATCTGAGTTCAGATCCCCGCACCATGTTGGCAGCTCATAACCACCTGTAATTCCAGCTCTAGGGGGTCTGATGCCTCTGACTTCTGCAGGCTGCACATACTCATATATAGATACACACACATAATTAAGAATAAAAATATATTTTAAAAAAGAGAGCTGGAGGGATAGCACAGCCGTTAAAGGCTGAGGCTGAGAACTGCAAAAAAAAAAAAGAAAAAGGGCTGGAGAGATAGCCTAGCAGTTAAGAGCACCGACTGCTCTTGCAGAGGACCCGGGTTCAATCCCCAGCACCCACATGGCGGCTGAGAACCGTCTGTAACTCCAATTCCAGGAGAACTCCAGTTCCAGGGGAATCCGAGACCCTCTTCTGACCTCCGTGGCATTGCATGACATGGGTGCACAAACCTACATGCAGACAGTACATTCACATACATACAAAAATAAAATTAAAAAAAAAATTTTTTTTTAAAATGGCGTCTTCCTTGGGAAACACCAAATGGCAGATGATGCCAGTAAAGCAGGAGGGCCCAGAGGACCCGGGGACCCAGCCTTGGGAGGCCGCAGCCGCTTCAGTGGAGATTTGGTAGCAGTCTCCAGGGCATGGCCGAGGCCATGGGTCAGGGCACAGGGCTTGTGGAAGAAAAGCTGAAGACAAGGAGTGGATCCCAGTCACTAAGCTGGGCCACCTGGTTAAGTACATGAGGATCAAATCCCTGGAGATCTACCTGTTCTCCCTACCTATTAAGGAATCTGAGATTATTGACTTCTTCCTGGGAGCATCCCTTAAGGATGAGGTGTTAAAGATCACACAAGTGCAGAAGCAGACCCGGGCTGGCCAAGGGACCAGGTTCAAGGCTTTTGTTGCCACTGGGGACTACAATGGTCAAGTTGGTCTGGGTGTTAAGTGCTCCAAGGAGGCAGCCACTGCAATTCGAGGGGCCATCATCTTGGTCAAGCTTTCCATCCCTGTGTGGAGAGGCTACTGGGGAAACAAGACTGGCAAGGCCCATACCGTCCCATGCAAGGTGATAGGCCGCTGTGGCTCTGTGCTGGTGCACCTCATCCCTGCCCTCAGAGGTATTGGCATTGTCTCTGCTCCTGTGCCCAAGCAGTTACTGATGATGGCTGGTATTGATGACTGCTACACATCAGTCAGGGGCTGCACTGCCACTCTGGGCAATTTCACCAAGGTCACCTTTGATGTCATCTCTAAGACTACAGCTACCTGACTCCTGACCTTTGGAAAGAGTCAGTCTTCACCAAGTCTCCCTATCATGAAATCACTGACTATCTTGTGAAGATCCACACCAGAGTCTCTGCACAGAGAACCCAGGCTCCAGCTGTAGCCACTACCTAGAGCTGTTTTTATAAATAATAATAATAATAATAATAATAATAGCCAGGCATGGTGGTGCACACATTTAATCTCAGCACTTGGGAGGCAGAGGGAGGTGAATCTTGGTGAGTTCAAGGACAGCTTAGTCTACACAGTGAGCTCCAGGCCAGCTGGGACTAAAGGGAGACCCTGTCTCAAAAAGGCAAATAATAATAATAATAAAATGAGCCTGGTATGGTGGGGTATCTTTGAGTTCAAGGCCAGCCTAGTCTACATAGTGAGTTCAAGGCCAGCTGAGGCTACAGGGAAACTCTGTCTCAATAAAGTGAATGAAGTCTGTTAAAAAAAAAAATAGCTGGGCTTTAAATTATTGATAGTCTAGATTACCAACATCACTCTGTAGCCCTGCCTGCAGCTGGTAGACCACAGCCCTATCTCCCCAGCCTCTTCCTGTTCCCCTCAAGCCCACTAGGCAGCCCACCAGAAGATTCTTGGGATACTCCAGAGCCCCAGAAGCACCAGCTCCCTGATCACCTGGGGTTTGACATTACTGTGTCCCCTGCTGTCCTACCATGCCCTTCTGCCACTTCTGGGAGAAGGAAACCAAAGGACCTTAGAATGGGGGTCAGGGGAGCTTCAGCTGCCCTCTCCCTCCCTGTCTCTTACTCCCCAGCCCAGAGACATTGCTCATCCCAGAAGAGACTATTGAAAGATGATTTGTTTTTTTCTTTTTTCTTTTTTTTTCTATGAGGTTTCCATTCTTGGGGAAAAAAAAAAGACAAAACCAACCATTAGAAAAAAAAAAAAAAGATGGGCGTGGTGACACACATGCCTTTAATCCTAGCACTTGGGAGGCACAGGCAGGTGGATCTCTGTGAGTTCAAGGCCAGCGTGGCCTACAGAGTGAGTTCCAGAACAGCTGGAGCTACAGGGAGACCCTATCTCAAAAAAATAAATAATAAGTAAAATAAAAAAATAAAATGAAAACATTATACATTAGAGGAGTAGAAGAGAGGCCTAACGTGTTTTATGAATGTGATAGGTGGCTCCACTGTTCTACAAAGGCTGAAGAGCACTGCCTCATGCCAACAGAGAGCTACCTACCACAGGACCACTGAGGCCCTGTGGTTAAGGGAAGCTATAGAGGGGCACCACAGTGTCTCTGGGAAAAAACCTTCATCCCAGGCTCTGCCCATGCTACACAGTGATGTGCAGCACCCAGCCCAGGCTCCAGCCTTACAGGTACCTGGCTGTCGGCACTGGCTGTCATCACATATGTGGAGGTCCAGACGGGAGATGAGGAGATGGTAGGAAGACTCTTTCACATCGAATTTCTCAAAATACTGGCTGAGGCGGCTACAGCTGCTATTGCTGTGTCCCTGGCTGCCACCAAATGCCTGGGCCCAGGTCTGCTGGGCACTGGGAGCAGGTGGAGTGAGCTGCATGTGACAGAGAATAGCATCAAGTCAATAGGCATCAAGTGATAGGCTCCTTCAGAGGCTTCCTTTGAGCTTCAATCCCACCCAAATAAAACCACAGTTTAACAACACCCCTTCCCTCTCATAACTGCCTGCCTAGTCCCACTTAGCACTACAACAAGGAAATAACCCAAACGCCAAAAAAGCCTAACTGCAATGCATCCAGTAACTGTCGAAATATTGTCCAGAGGTCTGAATTGCCCTCCAAATTCTCACCCACCAAGATTAAACTGAATGACACCAAGTCCTCTCCTCCAGAAAGTCCACTCTAAGGGTGCTCTTTCATAACAAGTAGGCAGTGCCCTCTTTGTGCTGTCACAGAACCGTTCATCTGTTTTAGCACTCAGCCAACATATGCTAGCTAACAACTTGACATCTGTGTAATCTAAGTCAATGAGAGCCCCAAGGACAAAAAAAAAGAGTTTAACTCTTCAGTGGTTAACAATGTACATGTGACACACTGGAGAAAGCCAATGACAGAAATCAATGAAACAGGAGGGGAACAATGAAACCCGCCAACATCCAGAAATGACCAAGTCCCCAAATAAGCCAAATAAAACCTTAATTCCCCAAGATACTGTCACAAGTTGAAGCAGATCTACAATCTCCCACCCCACCAAGGATGTCTGCTTTGTATCTGACATGCACGGGCTCCGGGGCCAGGCTTTTCCTCTGCTGGGCTGCCTTCTCCATGGCCTCACTCAGTGACTCAGCATACTTCATCATGGCCTTGAGCTGTGAGTCGGTCAGCACCCAGAGCAGGTCGTCCAGCAGGAATGTCAGCTTGGAGGCAATCACATTGCAATCTTTGGTCTGAGGGGATCACAGAGAACATGGATTTAGACCTTGTATCATTGCCATGCCTCAAAGCCACTGTGACCAGTTTTACAAGTGCCCTTTCACCTTCCAGGAGGTGGAAAAAAAAGTATCAAGCATCAGAAAGCCTAACTGCTTAAAAAAAAAAAAACCTTATTAACAAAAAGCAGCAAAAGTCAACCACAAAATGCTTATGCCAGTGAGCATATGATTTGGGTAAAAACTGTGCTTCTAAAACCAGGAACAAAGGAGAAAAAAGAAAAAAAGGTTCTCTCACTAGTGGGGACCAATAACACCATCAACGATGACAGAACACAAGCTTCCAGACTGTCTAAGAACAGAAGTTTCCAGGAGGACCGGAAACACACACTTACTCTTCTCTTGAGGGCTATTTGGATTCTGCCTTGGTTGGTAATAAGCCTCAGTGGAGTGGTGACAGGGTCCTGATCACCATTATCTGTAGCATCTGCTTCAATTCGAAGTGTCTGCCAAGTTATTTCCTTAAATGTTAAAACCTGGAAAGAAGGAAAGAAAATCCCTTAATTCTATGGATCAAATTAACCAAGGGGCAGAAAATATAAGGGAAAAAAAAAAAACTAGAGAGGCAGAGCAGACGAATTCTCAGCTGGTACCCTACCAACAGAAGGCAGTGACTCCAGCCTGTAACTGAGAGAAGGTTGCAGCAGTTCACACTGGATAGAAAGGATCCTGGGGTCCCCAGGAATGGAGAACAAGAGAGAACAGCTCTAAGCAGGAATAAGAGCCTTTATGAATTTCTCCTACTTTGAATCCCTCCCTCTCTCTTCTCAAAATGCTAGGGCTCTCACCTCTCCTCGGTGGGGATCCGTGATGCGGGTCAGACGAAGGTCACTCTGCTGCCAGTTGGGGTTGACACTATAGCCCTGGAGCTGCCACAATTCAAAAGAAGCATGGAAGGCCTTGGAGTGAATCTTGATGGTGATGGAATTGACAATGATGAACATGCCCTCCACCACCTTCTCAGCAAAGCCATACTCACTGCAACAAATGAGGGAAACTGACAGTCAGAACTGTGTAGGCCGCAGGACCAGCATTACACCTGAAGACACCAGCTAAGCTACTGGGCACAACAAATGTTGAGTTTATTTTTCTTTTTGCTTTGTTGTTTTTGTTCTTGTTCATTCCTCATTTTCTGTTTGTTCTGATTATGGTTTGGTTTGGTAATCTTGAGTCAAGGTCACATATAAGTCTTGAACTCACTGTGTAGCCCAGGCTGGCTCTGAATGCTTGTTCCTCTACTCTCAGCTCCTGAGTTGCTGGAATGACAGGCATGCGCTACCAAGCCCAGATAAATTCCTAATACTTTTAAATTTATTTATTCTATGTCTAGGTGCACCACATCATGCAATACCTACAGAGGCCAGAAGAAGACAGTGGTTCTCCCAAAAATGGAGTTATGCACAGTTGTTAGCCACCATCTAGGTGCTGGGAATTCTTAACTGCTGACCCGCATCTCTCTAGCCCCCCAACTTCTAAAACTTTTATAGAAAGAACTTTTGGGGAAGTCTTTTTGAGATAGGGTCTCACTGTGTAGCTCAAGATGGCCTGGAGGTGCTGGAGAGATGGCTCAGCAGTTAAAAGCACTGACTGCTCTTGCAGAGGATCCGGGTTCAATTCCCAGCACCCACATGGCAGCTAAGAACCATCTTAGGGCGGGCATAGTGGCTCATGCAGAGGCAGGAGGATCTCTCTGAGTTCAAGGCCAACCTGGTCTACATAGTGAGTTCCAGGCCAGCTGGGACTAAAGGGAGACCCTGTCTCAAAAAGACCCACCCCCCCCAAAGATGACCTGGAACTCGATAGTAGACCAGGCTGGCCTTGTTCTCACAGAGCTCCATCTGTTTCTGCCACCCAAATGCTGGGATTAAAGGTATGACTGACGATGCTCAGCCAAAAGAACTATGTTTAGGAGCCTGGTGCCCCCTCTGGGGCCACAGTGAGCCCAGCACCTCCTCTTGGGGCCCATCCTGCGGGGTGGGAGGCTAGAAATGCCCATCAGTGCCTGCAACCCCTCCTGAAAGCCTTGGCAGGCACAAGGGTGCAGGGAACGGCAGGGTGGGTGTGCTGAGCCAACCTCCCTGCAGCGAGCCCCAACTCCCACTGGCCCTGACCCCCTCTCGGCCCTCCTTCTGCAGACCACAGTCTCTCACCACAATGATGAAGTTGGGAAACAATTTTGCGGAGAATGGCACCAAGCAGCTGCTGGTGGTGGCTGGCTTCAACATCCTGATGACACCCCTGGATGTCAACCACCTGCAGTTCCCACCCCTGGATAAGGTTGTCCTGAAAACTAAGACTGAATATGAACCTGACTGCAAGAAAGGGAAATCATGTCCTCCCAAGATAGCCGAGTTCATGGTCAGCATCTGCTAGGGTATCACCTAGAGGTTTAAGGTCCTCTTCACCCTGACCTTCCTCACCTGGGTCATCTTCCTGGTTGTGTACAAGGTATATAAGCATGACCACGCCTGCCCCAATGGGTTTGTCTTGAAGAACACCCAGTGCATTCCAGAAGGCTTGGAGAGCTACTACGTGGAGCAAGATTCCAGTGCCCAGGAGTTCTACACAGTCATAAACCACTACAATCTGGCCAAGCAGAGCATCACTCGCTCTGTGTCACCCTGGATGTCAGTTCTGTCAGAAAAGAAGCTGTCAGAACAGGAGATGGAAGCTGCGGAGAAGTCAGCTTAGGGAGTGGGGTAGGTTCCTCACCATGTGTCACTTGAAGGTAACAAAGGGGCTTTGAGGGACATTTCGTTAAATATAATTACCAATAATTTAGAGGTTACTCATTTATGGTGCAATCACTTCCATTTGTTAATGCTGCTTTGCAAATAAAACTTGCTGCTGACCACCCACAGGCATAAGACCAAGTGCATATCAGCATTGCTTCCAGAGCTCGACACCACTCTCCATGCTAAGGACTCTTCATTTAGCTCCTCCACTGGGATTAACTGAATGCTGTCAAAAAATAGATTTATACTGGAGATATCAGGGGTCTGACGTTAGTTAGGCCAGAGCATTTTTCGAGATTAATTTTTTTATTTTATTTTATTTTTGTATGTGTATGAGTGTACTGTCTGCATGTAGGTTTGTGCACCCATGTCATGCAATGCCGCAGAGGTCAGAAGAGGGTGTCGGATTCCCCTGGAACTGGAGTTAAGGACAGTTTTCAGCCGACATGTGGGTGCTTGGGATCGAACCCAGATCCTCTGCAAGAGTAGTCAGCGCTCTTAACCACTGAGCCATCTCTCCAGCCCCAAGCATTCCATATTTAAAAAAAAAAAAAAAAAAAGAATCCTAAAACCTTGAGTTCCATCCCCAGTACCAAAACCAACCAAATTAGCAAAAACAAAGGAACGACAGTAAGCACAGAGGAAAGGATCTCTGCAATACATGTCTCCAACCAAAACTAGTTTCCAGACTATACATAGAACCTACACAGAATTAGTAAGAAAAAGGCAAACCTGAAATGACCATGCAAAACACACAGGTGCTTTATGAAAGAGTATGCACAAGCCAGGCGTGTGGCACACGCCTTTAATCCTAGCACTTGGGAGGCAGAGGCAGGCAGATCTTTGTGAATTCAAGGCCAGCCTGGTCTACAGAGTGAGTTCCAGGGCAGCTGGGGCTACAGGGAGACCCTGTCTTGAAAAGACCAAAAAAAAAAAGAAAGGAAAAAAAAAAGAGTATGCCCAAATTAAAAAAAACAATCAACAGAAAAATGCAGTTTAAACCCATACTGTGATACAGCTACATGCCCATTAGAATAGCAATACAAGGTGTTCTGGATACAACACAAATAGAACTTTTATGCATGCCAATGTGAAAACTGGTACAAACACTGAAAACGTACTAAGCCAAGCATGGTGGTACACGTGTTTAATTTCAACCCTTGGGAATCTGAGACAGGAAGATCTCAAGTTTAAGGCCAGCATAGGATACAGAATGGGGCCAGGCGTGGTGGCGCATGCCTTTAATCCTAACACTTGGGAGGCAGAGGCAGGTGGATCTTTGTGAGTTCAAGGCCAGCCTGGTCTACAGAGTGAGTTCCAGGATAGCTGGGGCTACAGGGAGACCCTGTCTCGAAAAGACAAAAAAATAAAAATAAAAATAAGTAAATTTTAAAAAAAAGAAGAAAAAAAAGAATGGGGCTGGAGAAATGGCCTAGTAGTTAAGAGCGCCGACTGCTCTTGGAGAGGACCCAGGTTCGATCCCCAGCACCCACATGGCAGCTGAGAACCATCTGTAACTCCAATTCCAGGAGAACTCCAGTTCCAGGGGAATCTGACACGCTCCTCTGACCTCCACGGCATTGCATGACATGGGTGCAAAGACCTATATGCAGACAGTACATTCATACACATAAAAAATAAAAATTTTAAAAAAGTTAAAAGTAAAATATAAGTTTGGGGCTGGAGAAATGGCCTAGCGATTAAGAGCACCTACTGGTCTTACAGAGGACCCAGGTTCGATCCCTAGCACCCACATGGTAGCTGAAAACTGTCTTTGACTCCAGTTCCAGGGGAATCCTACACCCTCTTCTGACCTCCGCAGCATTCCACAACACAGGTGCACAAACTTACATGCAGACAATACATTCATACACATATGAAAATAAATAAAATTTTAAAAGAGAAAAATAAAAAAGGATACAGAATGAGACCCTTTCAAAGACCCCCAAAGTAGGGCTGGCATGATGACTCAACAGCTAAAAGCAACTGATGATCAAGTCTGATGACCTGAGTTCAATCCCAGGATTCCATAGAGTGGAGAGGAAAAGACCAACTGCAAGTTGTCCTTTGACCTCCACACCACAGCACATGCACCTATACACATACATACATACATACATACATACATACATACATATATACATAAATTCATTCTATCTCTCTCAAGAAATAAAAGTGTATCCAGGCATGGTGATGCATGCTTTAATCCCAGCATTCAGGAAGCAGAGGCAGGTGTATCTCTGTGAGTTCAAAGCCAACCTGGTCTACAGAGCAAGTTCCAGGCCAGCTGGAGCTACAGGAAGACCCTGTCTCAAAAAAAAAAAAAAACAAAAAAGA